>BJBW01002566.1:0-229126 GCA_004320125.1 Scolopax mira
GAGGTCTCCCCTCAGCCTCCTCTTCTCCAAACTAAAGATGCCCAGTTCCCTCAGCCTCTCCTCATAGGACTTGTTCTCCAGACCCCTCACCAGCTTGGTGGCTCTCCATTCTTGACCAGCACCTCTAATATATACAGAAACAACCAAGCCATTGGTCAAGCCTTAGTCACAGAATACAGGTAAGGAACAAACAGGATAAAGTTTTGATTTTCAAGTCTCCCAGCTCTCTTAAAGAGCTACAATCAGAAAAAAGATGTATTTCACAGAGAAGGTGATTTTCCCGATGATTCTCTGTTACATTGTCAGTATTGAGAAATCTTCTGTTAATGGCATTGATCTAGCACAGTCATTTACAAATGGAAATTTTTCATCAAGGACTCTCTCAGCTAAATCTTTTCAGTTGAAAGTCTACCAAGAATGAGTTACAAATAATTTGAATTTCAAATTAACTATTCTCTCCTGAGGCACAAATCTCTTTGCTACTGTTCTTCATCTCATGTATGTTGCCAGGCTCAGGAGATTACCAGACTAACAGCTGCCATCAACAAGTATAAATCAAACATGTCTACCTGCTTTGCTGCAGATATTTCGGAAAAGCATTCTCCAGGAAATGCCTCTGGGTATGCCACTTCCAGAAGGGCCTGTCCTGCTCTCTCTTTCTTTGTGCCAGCAACTCCATGTCCACAGAGAGATACAAGGGCCATGCAGATAGGCCATGGACTAAAATAATGAAATAAAGAGTCTAGTTCAACCACCAGCCTTAACCAAAAAACTACAGGGCAAACAAATGCAGCTCACTGCTAAAGAACAACATCTTCCTTTACGAGATTGTAGCAGAACTCAATTTATCACTTAAGATATTTTTTTTTAAGAGACTTGTGGGTTTTTTCCTTTACAGTCCTTTGAAGTAGATGATTCAGTATACAGTCTGTTCTTTGTTGTCACAAGGTCCAGCCTTGCAGGGCAGAAAGCTTATGGCAAATTTATTTCAAAAGAAATCAGCTCTCACTTCTGAACCCCAAATATACTCCCCCATATTTAGACCTACCAGAAGATCCCAACAGCAAAAGGTCCTCCCAACAGCCAAAGCTGTTATAAGTGACAGCTTGGTAATATTTACAAGTATAAAGAAAAGGATGAGTAGAGAACAAGTGGCCTGAAGGAGTTTGCTATCGTTTTATGAGAACTAAATATCATTGCTAAAGGATTAGATCTTCCCCTGTTATCCCTGCTCCTGGCAGTCACCTTGGTTCAGTGTGAGATCTTGTCAAACCCTTTCACAGCCACTTCAAGCAATCCAACAGAAAACTCTTCATGGTTTGGCCAGAGGGAGTTTTTCAATGTGTTACAGAATTAAAGTGCTCCATAGAAAGGGAATAATACTTCCTATCTATGAGCAGGCATAAAGAGGAAGGAGTGAGACCTCCTCCTTTCAGCAGCAATAAACTACTGATGAGCTTAGTGACCAGCAAATCCTCAGCCTAAGACCACTTAAACACTTTTAGCATTTTCCATATTTAATTTTTTCCTTAAGAGGGACAGATGGGTAAGCTGAAGAACTTACAGCTGCAGAGACTTTTTGCCTTCTCATGCTGATAACCACCCTTGCTACTTGAGCTATTTCCTAGCTAACAAAGTCAGAAGTCGATTCACATTCAAGTTCCCTCTCCAAAAATATTTCACTTTGTGAACTGCTTGGAGATCTACACTAAAACACCCTACCCACCCACTGAAGATGTTTTCCATTTGTAAACCACTGCATTCAGATGGCCAGCATCACAAAAAAATAAAAAGTCTTTATTAAAAAATAAATCCCCTCCTAAATCAACAAACATCTACTTTATTGATTTTCTAACCATCTTGAGTTTATAAGCATCTAGTCATTTCATAAAACATTTAAAAATACAGACATTCTTGTAGCTGGTATAAGCAATAACACAGAGGAGCTCTCACACACATCAGTCCATCTTTTAATTTCACTGCCTGCTTTGTCAACAAGAATCCTGCCTAACCTATTAAAGGTTGAAAAGAGGAAGGCCTTTTCTACCGACAGAAGACCAAAGCTGGTGCGTGAACATCCTTTATTAACTAATTCCTTCAGGGGGAAAAATCAAAACCAAACTATCCTAATTACCCTAACTGCGCATGTGGATACGGCTGAAAATCCAGTAACAAATCCTAGCAAGTCACACTTGGTGAGAGGGTGACTGCTCACGGAGGATGATAAAAGGGAAGAAGGGATCAGAGGAGTACCAGACTTGCAACAAGCTTAGTCATGTTAAACAGCACAGATGTTTTTGTGCTTATTGTGGGGATGACTACAAAATAAAAGATTCCTCCAAGATCACATAAGGTGGCACAAACAGAACATGCAAGGATAAAAACAGGCACTGCTCTAAAGTTACAGCTATTCATTTAATTGCAGGCAGCCATTTGATTTTTACCTGTTATCACATTTATATGACAGAAAAGATTATCAAGAGGGTTTTTTTTTTTCTCTCACTGTTTCTGATTATGTGTGTTAATTTATGGCATGGGGGATAAGGGGGAAGTATAACACAGGTATTCTAAACAGCAAGTTCTGCAAATCCTAGTAAGACAGAAAGGAAGTTAGAGGGAACACCAGGAACTCCACAGGATTCATGGTGTGATGGATAGAGTCACCTGCATGGTAGGACACTTTTCATACATCAAAACTTAACAGAGGCCCCTAAATGGCTGCCATGTTTTGGGACTGCTAGCACATATGCTCTGAAACAACTGATGGAGATCGAATAGCTGCCTACTCAAACAACATTCTTTAGGTTGACTGGTCTCACTGCCAAACTGACAGATATAGGCATAATTCATCATCACATTCCAAACATCAAACAAAGATCACCCACTTTATATACCATGGTTACCTCTCAGGATCATCTCTCCACCTGCTACCCTTTCTTATCCATGCTGCTAACATCTAGCCATGCTCCCCCTCCACAACCCATCCCTGGCTATTCCTTACTTCTGCCAACCTTATCATCTTTAAGCCTCAAATCATACTCTGCTCCCTCTCCTCCAATCACAAACTATCCTCCCACTGCTCAACACAACCTGCTCATACCCTCTCCAACAATCCCCATCCTACTTTCCCCACCACCACCACTTTCTTATCCCATCCTTCCCATCTGCTTTTACATGGACTCATATCACAACTAATTTCTTACAACACTAATCGTCTCACCCACAGTTTACTCTCACAACTCCCAAACCATTCCATCTGTCCCACTTCATTACCTGTCCCTCCCAATCTGCTATGTTCTAACATCTCCTCCAAATCAGCTCATCTCTGTCAACTGCACCCAGAACCTGCCCTTAATGTCTAGCAACCCCTCCCCAGCCTACCTATTCCCCAAAGCAACCACCAGTCCCATTCCAGCTCCTAATACCCATGTGGTCCTCCCCACTCACCTCCTAATGACATGCATTTTCTCCACTTGCTGTCACCTCAGTGCCTCATTTCAAATATACACCCTAAAATGCCACCACAGCCATTCCCAAACCAGTGCATCCTTCCAAACTACCACCTTTCCCCAACCAGTTACCACCAGCATACCACTCATTCCATCTTAGCCTATTCCAAACCCGCCTTATAACCTTCACTCATGCCTAATGAAGCCTCCCAGTCTCCATTCAAGCATCCTGTCCACCAGACTAGGCAGCCAGCCATCAGCCACCTGCCTCAAACAAATCTCTTCCCAAACCACACACCCAAAATCCTCCCACCTATCTTCCTCCACCCCAAACCAGTCATTCCTCAATCCCAATCCTTCCACTTACCTCATGATCTCCCCTCTCAAAACACTCTCCATTCTCATCTCTGCACTCATCCATCCATCGCCAAACAAGCCCCCACCACAACCTGCAACGGTTCGGTCTCACAGCCCACCACCTCCTCACAACCCCTTCTTATCCCTTTACCCCATAACCTCCCACTCGGCCCCAAAGCGGGTTGAAACGCCTCAGCCCCACAGATCTTGCGCTTCCCAACACCACGACCTCCCACCCACCCCCCTAAAAGCCTGCAACACCTCAGTCTCCCACCCCACAAGCCCGCATACCCCACTTTACGCCTCGCCACCGCCTCAGGAAAACCTGCCGCAACCTCACAGCCTCACGCCCAGGCCCCACCACAACCCGCGGCGCCTCAACCCCGCGTTCCCCTTCCACCATCCACCACAACCTGCCACGCCTCAGCCCCACCACAGTCGCCCCTTGGCTAGCCTCCCCGGTTACCTCTTGAGGTACCGGGCGTCCTCGCCCTGCATAGCGGCGAGGAGTGGGGGGGGAAGGGGGGGGGTGTGTGAAGGCCCTCAGCAGGGTGCGACTCCGCAGCGGTGGTGTTACCAGGGTGAACGCAAGCCCAGCCCCGCCCCTCCGGCTACCAGCACGCACGCGCTGCCGTCACTGCCTGCTGCGCCCAGCGCGCATGCGTACTGCGCCGCCACCTCCCCAGCCTGCGCCGAGTGCCGGCCGCGCGCGGCAGGGCGGGGCGGGAGGAGCGCCCCCTGCAGGCGTGAAGGAGGCGCTGTTCCGCAAGGTCCCGGTCCCGGTCCCCGTCCCCATCCCCAGGCGCGAGGTGTGGGGCGGCCTCCTCCCGGCCCGGTGGTACCCGTGGAGATGCCGTGCTGTGCCGTGCCCCTCAGGGTGTAATGGCCGAGTAATGGCCTCTACCCGCCGTCCTAGGTAAGTTCCCCAGGCCCACGGCCCTCTCACATTAGGGGGTGTAGCTGACCCCCCCCGAACGCTGCCCCACAGGCCTCTGCACCCTGGTAGGGCCATTGGCAACCGCAGCTGCTGCCTCAAGGGTTTTCCTGCGCCTTCACAGTAGGACAGTGGGACATGGCAGCCTGCAGGCCCCATGCAGGGCGGGCTGGGTGAGGCTTGCCCCCCAGCAAAGTTAATGGGGCTGAGGAGAACGAGAGTCCATCTGGGGCATGGCCAAGGTTCTTGAGCCCTGAGGGCATGAAGAAACAGTTGTTTCTTTACAGAAAGATATGACCTCTTTCATACCTGGTAATTCAGGAAGTTGTGAACAGCAGGAGTAAGAGGACTTTATGTTCCTGCTTACAGTATTTAGGGAGTGATTGAAGAAGGGCTGTTGTGGTGTCCTGTCCCATTATGGCCATCCGAGCTGTCACTTTTCCTCAGCTCCACCTCGTAACTAAGCCCAACCTGAAGGCACCTTTTGTCAGGAAGGTGTTTTGAAACATAATCTTCTAATCTTCCTCTTGAGTCAGCAGCATTGTTGCCCAGCCACTGACACTCAGGAGGCGTAGGGATGATACTCTTGTAGCTCCAGCCTCAGGTAAGTGGTTGGAAATCTGAAATCATGTTGGAAAAGTTACACTGTATGGCCAGCACCTGCATCCTCTGTGTTTTTACCTTGTTTCCCAGTCACTCTAAACTTAACCAGAGGTATCAGAAATTATCTTAATGGGCTGTTTCTATCAGAGCAGCATCCAGTCCCACGTGGAGATTCCTCAAGGCTATTTGTTCTAATATCTGTGATAGTGGTAAAGCAGGCCCAACCCCAGCAGCCCAAGGATCCTGCTGCCCATTGGATAGAAACTAACATAGAGAATTAGAGGCAGCGGTGTCTTTTTGGCTTTTTGAACTCTGTACTTTCTCAGAATAGATTTAATTCCTGCTTATATTTGTAAAATTCAATAAAAGTGTGTGGGATTGGCAGAAATCATTACTTCAAGAGTTGTTTGAGGAGCAGGAATAGTTGTTTGGGTTTTAGAATAAAAGGACAATACCACTCTGTAGCAACTAGCAGCAGTTAAATATAAGATGCTTCATTACATACAACTGAAATGGCTGTTTGCCCAGAATCATAGGGGTGATTGATACAGAAATAAATAATAGTCAGGTAACTAAGCTTTTGTTTTTGTTGTGGCCAAATATTAAGAATAAATACTTAATGTTTACTGATCCTATTGAACACTCAAACATTTTATATTTAATAATAACAAAATAAAAATATTTTGTGGTGTCCATACTGTGCCCTGGCTTTGTTTTAACAGAAAATGGAAGAAGAAAATACCTGGTGAAATATAAACTGCTACCATAGAGCAACGAATTTACAAAATGTTACTAGAACACAACACTTTTGTTACTATCCCCATTCTACTTTTTATTGCAGTAATATTTTCTATTAATGACAGTCATAAGGAAAAATGTATATATGACTACCTGATCAGAGCAACAATTCTTCAGTGATTTCAGCAGCTCTTCAGATAAGCATGAGACAAACATTAAACTCTGAAGTCATATAAATAAATAGTTTGATATCTTCTGAGTACTAAGTGCCTGAAAACCTGCATCTATTCCACTTAGAGTTTGTTTATTTTTTTAATCTGGCCATATATGCCTACAAGTGGAGAATAGTTTTAGACACCTATGAAAAAGTAGGTCAAAGATTACAAGATGAGAATGACACAAAAGATTGAGAGATCTGAAAAATATGAGAAAAGGAACATTTATTGCAGTTAAGAGTGCCATGATATTTGGGCTAAAATTGGCTGCTTGTCAGGGCCTGAAAGGACAGCAGAGCTTGTCTGAGCCTGACAGAGTCCAAATGAAAATACTCCAGCTTTGCAGTGATTGAGTCACAAGCAGCGCCAGGATCAGATAATTTTGTCTATCTGTGATAACCACTTGATGCTGGATTTATAAAACCACATGGCACAAACACTAAAAACCTTGTATTGCATGGTAGATTCTTTTAAAATTAAATTGTAAAACAAATGCTGCCCAAGGTCTGATTCTTCAGCCTGTCCCTGAGCTGTTAATGTTGCTTTGCACAATTTCTTCCCTTTTGTTATAGTGTGATGAGGTTTATGGCATTACCATGGGACTCTGGAGATTCCCTCACCTGCACTTTAGAAGCATACACAAGGAGAAAGAAAATGCTCTTTGAGGCAGAAGGGTCATCAAATTGCAAAGAGAAGCCAAAAGGTGCATTATTGCTGTGTTTCTCTCATTTTTTTCTCGTGTTTGGGTGGGTTTGGGTTTTGGCTTTTTTCTTAGAGCCATAGCATGAAATACTATTCTGGTGTCACGTAGAAGAAAAGATGTTTTTAGTGAAGGAATACAAATAAGGGTGGAAAGGAACATGTGAGTTGTAGAGAAAAGCAGAATAGGAAGAGAATGGTAGAGGAAGTTGCATGAAGAGAAGCTGTGTGAGAGAGGAGTGAGTAGGTAGGTGGAACAAGAAGAAAGACAACTGTAGAGTGTTCTCAAGTTAAATATGTTGTAGAATAAGTGTAGAAGAAATGGACAGCAACATTTTTGTAGAGTAACTGTAGATGAAGAAATGAAAAAAGTTTTTTCTTTGTTGCATTAAAAAAGTGAAAACTTTTTAATGTCATTGAGAAGGTACACTTTTATGAAAATAAATTGAAATTTCTTATTTTTTTTCAAGCAGTGACCCAATGTTCTTAACAAGATACACAGAATACACTCCTTTGACATCAGAACGAATCATCGTACTGTCTCATGTAACTTAGTTCTATTTCTTCCTAGTTGTTCTCTTAGTATAAAACAAATTCATTATGACCGAAAAGCACCATGCTTAGCCTGATGCTGAAGTCAAAAAAGATGCTTCCATTGTCTTCAGTGAGCTTTTGATGGGCCTTTGGCGTATAACCATGAGACAGCGTGTTGAAAATGTGTTGGGGTCTGATTTCTTCAAAGTTTCGTTGAATTCTACATAACTTTTTTACGTCATTGTGAAAAAAATTTCCAATAAAACAACCAACATTGCTTTTCTGAAGCAAATGGAATTGTTAAAATGTACTAGATTAATTTCTGTGTTGTGAAATTAAGAAACCAAAGTAACCCTGAGATTTGTAATCTCTCCATCAAAGATTGCATCTTGCTCTCAGAAAAAAAAGAATATGGGTGGATTTCAAGGGGAAAATATTGAATACAGGATGTTTTCCTAGACCTTGTAATAATGAACTATGTATAAAACTCCTTAAAGCCTTTTATTGGCTAAAACGAAGTACAGCAATCTGAAAGGATGACTTTCAGAGAAACATTTAAGGTGATTAGACTATACTGCTCAGTGGGGGATGGAGGTGATGTTGTTCTGATGTGCTGTCACAGTAAGTGATTGAGGTATGGAGGTAATAAACCCTGGCCTTAGAAGTTTATATTGGAAGGAAGAAGTGAGACAAAGCAAAGCAAAATCTGATATGCAAAGTGAAAGTCTGTCTTAACTCTTAAGTTAAGATTAAATTAATCTTGGGACACAGATCAAGGTGATTCTTGAATGCTTTTTTGATCATCAGTGACAAGGACGTCTGCACAAGAGAAGGGTGTTTTCAATATGACACATGATCATGGTGGTAAATACTGGGTGCTCTTGTTATCCTTGAATATAAGACTTCAAAAAAATGAAAACAGGAGTCTCTATGGAGAACTTCATTTGTATTTTATAATATATCTAATTCAACGCTGACCTAAATAAATGCATCAATTTGTGGCTCATTTAAACCAGTGAAGAAAATTAGTTGTAGGTTTTCATTGTTTCAGATGTAGAAAGAATAATTTAAAGACATGAAAAGAAGCAGACCTCTTTGTAGAGAAGCAAAGCTTCCTTTTAACTAGGCATAATAGAGCAAAGGGTATGCTGTTTTCTCCCTTGGCTTATTCAGATCAGAATTACTCACTTCCATGATAGTGATCTTGTTTGATCGTTGTACACTCGTTCACTTGGCTGAGTGAGTATATCCAGCTGGTGCTAAACTGACCTCTGCTGTCTTGTGCCTCACTGCTTCTCAGCAGCTGGAGTGGTATAAACTCTGCGTGTGCAGACCTGCACACGCCCGCAAGGCAGCAATACAGTACCAAGCTCAGCTGCAGCTAGTGATGTGGCAAAGCAACCATCTACATAGAATTTCAGTGCCTGTCTCATGGCTTGAGGGTTGAAGCAAGGCTGATCTAAGAAGTGTTGGAAGATATAAAATGTACCGTAATGGTGCTACATCACATTTTTTTCCCCTTAAGTGATCAATCCCTTTAAGAGGGAATTTTGCTGTGAGGAACATGGAGCAGCAAGTTGTGTATATTCTATTGAATGATAGAATCGTTTAGGTTGGAAAAGACCTTTAAGATCATAGAGTTCAACCGTAAACCTACCACTGCAAAGTCCACCACTACATGTCATGTTCTCTGTGTGTATGTTTCGTTTATATGGTGCACTATAATTTGTGTATTTCATTTCTGCTTATTTTCTAACAAACAACCTGAAATGCAATATCCCTATCCAAAGAGCCGATGATGTGCTTTCACTTTGGGTTAATTTTAATTGAACTAATGAAGAAATAGAAAGATTAAATAGAAGTGTCCATACAATAGTGAGCAGATGGCTTCTCTCTGCCGATATCATCTTGTGGGCCCCAGTGACAATGATGGAAATTTCTTGGGCAAAATCCTGCTTCTGCTAAAGTCAACAAGGATTTTACTATTGACCCCAATGGGAACAGAATTTCACCTCTTAATGTTTATTAGATGCAGCAGGCAGAAAACAGACTCATAGCTATAAAGGCTATGACATTTTATGGTTCTGACTCTGCAACCACTCAAGCACATGCTTAATTTTGCCACAGTAATAAAGTTAAGCGCCAGCTTAAGTGTTTTCAAGAAGGGGTCTCCTTTACACTTGAACAAGTCTATATTTGATCATAAATCATGAATTCCCCCTCTTCCTCATCCCTCCCCTCCAGAAGAAAAATATTCTGAATGTGATCATCAAATTATTTCTACTTTGCTGAAAAATAATTGCCTTTTTTTTCCAGTTTTTGTCAGAAAAAGCAGAGAGAGGGTAAGGAATAAGTTCCTCATCTGAAATGATGTTGCTCAGGTGACATTTAACTTAAAGCAAGTTACTAATTTCAAACAGAATCAAAAGGGAAATTTTAATTTCCTACAATTTTTATAAATATCTCAGTGGATGTTTCCGTAGAAAAAGTGAAGATTTTGCACAACCGTTTACAGCCAAAATCTTTTTCATTAAGTTTTTCCACTATCTTGGACAACTCTAGCCTTGTTCTTAATATCAGGGCAAATCTGGCTCCTTGTGCAGATAGCAGCATTTCTGTATTTGTTTCCATTAATTTTATCCTAAATGCCTAAGGAGAGGCATTTAGGCTACATGAATTCAGATCTGAAATCAAGCATAAAACGATAGTGGGATAGCACTTAAGCTGTGGAATAACTTACCTTAGGATTTATGACTGGATGCTTCCCCATTACTGCCAGTCTCTATGTCAGGAGAAGATGCCTTTGTGAAACAAGTGCTCCAGCTTCAACAGCCTCGTAGGTTCATAGCAAATTGTACTGAAGCAACTTCTTCCAGTCTATACCCCTGGCCCCCAAGCCAAATCATTTGTATCCCTCTTGTTCCTATCACTGATATCATCTTCAGTAATGTGTGTTATAGTCTTCCTGGACAATCTATTCCAGGACTGGATTACTGTTACTGCAAGAAAACCATTCTGGTTTTGTATCAAAGCTTCTCCAGCTTGGTAGTGAAAAGGCTGGTCTTGATGCGGGGATCAATTGATAGGGGGTCTTTGCTGTGATGATACTGAAGAGCCAACTAGATGCTCATGAAAGTCTGTCCTCATTTAAATCTAAGAAAGAGAATGTGTATGATGACTGTACAGTAAATTTTTTCACAGGTTCTGTTCTTATACTGATTTGTTTTATTTACATCATGGTTGATAGTAATGGAGGAAGTAGTCCACTGAGTGTGGGGGATGATCAGTCAGTTCTAGACTCATCAGAAGCCCAAGGATATGCTGTACTTCTGTTTGATTTAGTGCACTTGCCCCTTCACGTCTCTTGGTCTTCCCAGAAATATCTGTGGCAACATGGATGGTGTGTAAACTGGAAGAATGTATATGACAGAGACAGTTGTAAGAAAAAATCTTGACCTGTGTGATAGCTGGGAGCTGATGACAAGCAGGATGCAAAGAGTTTAGGGCCATCGTTGGGGACTGTGGCTGCATTTCCCTCACAGTTAGGAGAGCCTTAAGGCTACCCTTGCTTGCTGCTTAGACCTCACTCCACCTGGGCCATCAGTTCTGGGTGGAATGTTATTGGGCAAGAAACGTTTACCTGAGGAGTTTTCCAAAATGCCTCTGATAAGAGTGGATGTGACTTGCAGGCAGCCCAAGCTCTGGAGCAGCTTATGTTCCAGGTGCTGTCCAAGCTGGCTCAGCACAGAGACAGACAGAGGGATTGCTGGCTGTGAAACACAGTGAAGTAACAGCAGAAAAGTTGGGGTGTCTGGAAGAGACTGTGTCAAAAGAGGAAGAGTTCAAAACAAGGGGTATGGGAGACAACAAGAGACCTGAGAGGTGGAAGGGAACAGGGGGTGAAGAAATTTTTTCACCCTGCCAGCTGTTCTTTCCAGGAGTCTGGAAAGTACTGTGGAAAGGAAGGATTCAGGGGCTGGTCTGGCAGGCCCTTGGGTAAAAAATATGAGAGCCCAGGACTTCAGCTCTGGTAATTACTATTTCTCATGAGCTTCTGGGTTACAATACTGGAAGTTTTACAATGCTGTTGAGCTGTGTGTTGAAAAAACAATCCTTCAGCTTTCAACTAATTTAGTTACCATCTGTAAGCTGTTTAGGTAATTCCCCTCATTTCACTTTCCCATTTAATTTTGCTATGGATGCCTTTTCTTCATTACATCTCCTACATATGTATCTGTACAGGCACAGAGTAGCACACAGGTATGTAACTCAGGGTTTTCTGGGGAACTGTAAAACACAATTGCCACTGATGTGCTTTGTGGGCAGAATTGGATACTAGATTACTATAGCCCATCTGCAGATAGTAGGCATTTTTCTGCAGGGTCCTGTGGTCTGTTCCTCACACCAGCGCATTTTAGACAGACCCGGAAAGTGCAAAATACATAAATAAAAAGTGCTTTATTGTACAAAACTCTGACATTGGCTTTTATGTAGATGTCTGAGTTTTATTTTATGCCTTCTGTATAAAAGTCAATTTGCTGTTGGTTTTCAGATTTCAAAGTCAACATTTTAAACTTATCCTTAGTTCACCTAGCTCCAGCTAAGTATTGCATCTCGTGTGATTCATAAGATTTCCCTGGAACCCAGGGGCATATCAGTTGTCATGGCAAGACACAGTGAGGTGAGTTAATTAATAGCATTCCAACATATCCTGGGCTTTATTGGCTAATAGCGAAGAATCCCAGAAAAAGGAAAGTACTGTAATTATGCCAGACCCATCCTGTGTTTCCTGAAGTTTCATTCTTGAATTTTTCCATATATATTACATTGTCTCAATGCCAGTGCTCATGGTCCCTAAAATTAAAAGCGTTCCTCATAAAGGGGATTATGAGATTAAAAATATTGCTTATAAAGAATATGTTGATCCTCACTGGGAGGATCATAGATGTGAAAACTTCAAATTACTGATGTCACCATATAAAGCTAGTTTAGGAGATAACATTGCATTTTTAAAGAAATAGTAGGGATGTGTTAGATTTACAAACTGCAAGAACTTTCCTTCCCAGTATGCTCATTCTTTATTTATCATTTTATAATAAGAAACCCCCTTAAACATAAAGTTAGTTTCATACAAATGTCACTTGCTAGCTTTCTTGCTAATCCAGAGGAAATATTATCCTAGTGGTCCCTAAGGTCCAATGTCTAGGTGTTGGATACATGATAAACTTACTTGAAGCTTTCTTAGTGAGATATAGTCCTCTGGAGACAGCTGTGAATTTATTTTTTCAAGCTTTAGTACAACCTAACCTCTTAAAAATAAAATTTAAGTTTCCCTTGTCAGGTCACTTAAAAGTTTCTTCTTTTATTTTACGCTTTTTTTCCCATCCTCTGCTACTTGCCCAGACTTCTAATCCCCAGCCTCTGGAGAAAACATTTAACCATCTTGAACTTTTCATGTCTTGATTATTTTTTGTTCCAAATGACAACACACATACATTTGGCTTTTGAACAGTTTCAGTCTGAGAGCTCAGATAGAAGGTGCTCTTGCAAGGCAAATGGTTTCCAGTCTTGATCATTTGGGTTTCTACATTTTGAGCCATTCCTCTGTGTAAGAGCAGTATTTCACCAGAAGAGGTGTGTTTATAGTCTCTGCAATCCACGTTCCTGTGTGTTTATGCTGTCCAGGAGCTGGGCTTAATCTAGTTTTGTTGTCCCTTGATACTTATCACTTAGTTTTCCAGAAATTGAGTTTAATGTTCAAGGTATGCATAGGATTTAACAGCACAGTTCCTGCTATTGTGAAATTCCACACAATACAAAGAGTTAAGGATGGAGGCTGTCCAAGCCATCAATGCCACAGATACACTGTATCCGAAATGCAAGGAGGGAGTAATATACTGTGATACTTTTACCCATAAGCTAAAAATTACCCCTTTAATTTCCCTGGTGTTCCCAGAGACACACACATGGCTTCTGCCAGACCATTCCTTCTCAGGAGCTAAAGGTGGAAGAGGCCTTACAAGGTCACTTGTCAGATTTGTTCCCTACAGTCAACTTTTCTTTTTTCCTTTCAGCTTATTTTCCACTGCCTTCCTCAGGAAATTAGTTTTATCTTGCGTTACCTATCCATGCGTCGGGTCTCTTCTTCCTCCCTCTAATAAATTCACGACATGTTGGCCAATGCATGTGCAATCATGAAATTACAGAATTGTCAGAGTTGGAAGGGACCTCTAGAGATCATCTAGTCCAACTCCCCTGCTAAATCAGGAGCGCCCAGAGCACATTACTCAGGACTGCGTCCAAGCGGGTCTTGAAGATCTCCAGAGAAGGGGACTTTACGACCTCCCTGGGCAGCCTGTTCCAGTGCTCCATCACCTTCACCACAAAGATGAAGAGCTTGAGTGCACAGAGTTTGAAAGTTAATTAAGTTCCTAGAGGTTTGTGTGCTCTGGCTGCCAGGTAAATGAGAGAGACCCACAATAGGGACTGCGCTAAGGGAGAGTTAAGTGGAGTTCAGCTCTTTGGCAGCAGCAAGGGGTCAGTTACTCTGTGCACGCTAGCCAGACAGACAGCACAGATTAACAGGCTGCCCAAGGTGCCCTGGAGCAGCTCCAGACTGGCTGCAGCACAGGCAGTTTCTTGTCCAGGGGGGATCTTTCACAATGTGACTTATTTCAAGTATAAGTAGTAAGACACGAATCTAAAAGAAGTGAAGTGTCATGTTGCTCTATGGCTTACAGAGCACATTTTCCATTCTAGTTTTAACTGTCCTAACAAAAAGGATGTTCTCCACCACTGCTATGAAATGTGTTGCTATACCAGATCAGGGAAATACCAGTCTGATGTTTGCTATCCTAGCCAAAAGCAATGAGGGGTCCACAGAGCTCCAGATCTGAAGGCCTGGATCACTACATCTCAGCCTCTCTAATAAGAGAGGCATCTTACAAGTGGTTAAATGACCTCTCTAGCCCATGGTCTGGCCACATCACGTCTTTCTATATATCTTCTGTTACCCCTTGTGCTTTATACCTCAGGTTGGAGTTTCTGTTTTGTCAATGATGTTCACATTCCAGAGAAAGGCCATACCCTCCTGGTATCACCACTCTCATGTCACATCACTACCATATGCCCTGGTATGCCCAGGACGGGGGTCTTCTAAGAGTTCAGGAAAATACCTAGTCTGGCTCTGTGCAGGAGCAGCATGTAAGTACTGAGAAACAGCCAAAGCACATTTCCTGTCGAATGGGTTTAAACTATTTCCTTAGGCATTGCTGCCGTTTGCTGTTAGAGACAAGATAGCTGGGCAGGATGCTTTTGGGTCTGAGCAGATGGGTCAGTCCCAGCCTTAGGTAGTAAGGATTCAGCTGAGAGGAAGTGGAAAGGTATGTTTTTCTGTCAGTGTTGTGTGCAGAAGGAGCTGTGATGTTGTTTGTTGCCATCTTTCTTTTGCTTTGGAATCGAAAATAAAGCCTTGAGAGACTTTTTACCAAAGCATTTTTGGCAGTCGCGTGACAGAGCTGAAAGACTTTAACTTAACTCCCGCTTGCCCAGTTATCCCACAGGCATTTCTGTATTGCTTTTTATGCTGTTTCCTGAGCGTGCAACTTCCTCTTTAGACTGGCTCACCTAACCACTATTCCCTCTGGTCACTCCTTAAAACTCTCTTCTAAAGTGTAGTCCACAATGGCTGAGACAGCCCGTCTCCAGTCTTCCTTCTTGCTTGAAGAACTGTTTGTGTTCTTAAATATGGAGCTATGGGGGGGATATGAACTGTGCATACAGCATGCAGAAGGCTACAGCTAACTTGATCCTGCATTTCCCAAAACCCACAAACCCTGCCACTCAGACAGAAGGAGATTTTTGTTAGCTTTCACCTAGAAAAGGGGCTTTATCATGCGCTTGAGCCAACAGAGGGCAATATATGCAAAATCCAATATTGAGAAGAAATGCTTTTAAAAGATGACTCTAAGCAGCCCAGCCCTTACTGTATCTGGAGTCGCATATCACAGTGAAAGGCGGCATTCCATGCTGGACCTAAAACCTTCTCAGGCTCCATCAATTAAACCACCACATATGGGGTGGAGGAGACTCAGCAAGGAACTCTCACTAGGGTTCAATGAAAACCAGATGTTTTGGGCACAGCTGTCATGCTTCTTATCAAGAACAACAGAGCAGCCACTGCTGCAGTTTTATCAGGAACCCTGTCCTTCCTTCCCTTCAGCCCCAGCACTACTGAGAATCCCTAACCAAAACCAAATAAAATCCTCGTGGCCAAAGCATGCAGGAGTCCTCCCCAAATATTGCTATTTACGTTAGCATACTGTTTATGGATCTCCAAATCAGGGTCCTGCTGTGACTGTCGCCATGCTTGAGACATGATGAGAAAAGCTCCCATTCCTACCTAAGAGTGCCTTCACTCACTCCCTTAAAAAATATAATTTAGTGTTGGCTCCAGAGCTAGGAGGATTAGAGGGAAAGAACCGTGTATTCCCTCCGTAGGGATAAAGCTCTGGACAATTTAATTTACATGAATTATAATGTACTTACCCATAGGGCTCACATGCTGTGTTTTGTTGCTTTAGATGGAATTCCAGATTGCTACATTCCAATTGTATAAATGATAGCAGATTGTTGCTGTGACTGCACCCCTGAAAGCACACAGGAATTGTGCAGGATATGCCCTGAAGGGCATGAGTCATCCTGACCTACAGGCAGTGAACTCAGCTTTGGAAAAGTATTTTTCTTTCTCTTCTGATTCTCATGAGAGATCAGAAGCCCTATCCCAAGGTTGGGACTTTGTCTAAGGACCTATTTTGCTCTGCATTTCTGTGGGTCATTTTGCCACAGAGTGATTTTGCAAGACTGACAAGTCTGCTGTATAAATGATACACTGAAACCAAATTTACCTAAATTTAATTACAAATAAACAAATAAAGAAGTGGAAGCGAAATAACCCTGCAAACAAAACAAAACACTTTTTTTGGCCTGACACAGGTTTTTTTGGGGGGGGGTGAGAAGAGAGAAATATTTCAGTTTCTCATCAACCCAAAACACAGTTTTGTCTCAATTCCGCACTCAACTCAAAACCAAATTATTTTCACAGTAATACTTCTGAAGACTGCTGAGTCTAATTGGACCCATGAGTGGAGTTTAGGTGGGTGAGGATTGTGACTAAGAATTCCAGACTTCAGCAAATCAGACAATTAGTGCATCCATTGTCATATTACTCTTTCCCAGCTTGACACCCAGGCACTGGCGTGCACTGTTGCTCTGAATAAGCCACTGAAGCAGCAGTCAGAACAATACAGGTGGTTGCTTTTCTGGCTGCAGCAAAGTCAGTTGTAAAGGTTACCACCTGCCATCCAACCTGCAGCTGTTCTTCACTGCCCTCATAACTGCATGTGTGCTCTCTGCCTGTGCCTCTTCTATCAACATGATCCTGTGGTTTTCAGGAACTTTTAAAAACTTGTTGTCAAAGATAAAACAAAAATGACTTGCTTTAACCACATTATTCCTGACAGCATATGCCGGGCATGAGCGTGTGGGAGAAGAATTAATATAGAGGCCTTTTTAAGATAAACAGACATCTTAGAGCAGTTCTGATGGCTTGTCCATGTGGAAATCAGATTGCATACCAGGTGTTTTATAAGCAGAACACAGTAATTTAAAGGCAAAATTAATCCTTTGTGATCCGCATGATATGTGGAGCTAGTGCACATGTTTTTCTTTTTCTCTTCTGTGCAGCTGATGTGTTTCAGAAGTAGCGTATTTAGCTCAGATCTGCAGAGATAGGTAGTTACCTACTAATATAAAAGTAAGTGCAACTTCTCTTTCAATACCCTGATGCTCCAACAAACAGATCTGCCTTGGATCTTGCAGTGACTCATCATAAGCCATCTGATACCTTATTTTAAACCTGCTACCCTAAGGCAGAGATCAGCTGCAAGTATTTTAATAAGAAGCTGCTCTAGCTGATCCTTCATTTTAATCTGTGATAAAACTAGAACTGCCTAATCTCATGGGGAAGAAGAAGAAGACACATGGAGGAACTGTATTTGCATACATAAATACAAATACATTCTTATTTTAGACCAGAAGCTGTTCCAGGCAATGACAGTCATGCATTATGCCAGTGCGTACTATTATTTTACTGTAGAGCTTCAGTTTATCCAGAGGTCCAGATTCTTCAGCATCCATACTACCAACAAAAAGCTGGCTAGATAGCTTCAATTTCAGAGTGAGTCATATGGCCTTTTGGAAAAGGAAACTAAAGTTAAGAAGTGGGTTTACTCACATTTTAGCAGTGATCCTACAAGTAGTATGGGTACCATTATGCCCATACTAAAGCCCCACACTTCTTGTTAATGAATATATAAAATATATAATAGTACTTGAATTGTTTGTGGCTTCTGTTCAGAATATCGGGTTAGGAGACAACATGAAGCAGTTGTGAGTTGTTCTTAGCAGAAGACATTAAGATGCTGCTGTTGACAGATAAACAGAGAATATAGCATCCACTTTTTGAAAAAACCCCTGCTATTTCTGTGATGGTTTTCAGGCACTTACAGGCACAAATCTCTGTTACTTGCTAACCTTTGACAGCAATAGGAAGTGCTTTGAAAGTGCTTTAAAAGGCTTGATGTTGTTGTGATTCACCTACTTAGCTCCAGTAGTATCTGAGGACTGAGTGCATGTTCACAGTAAGTCTTAGATTATAGAACTGTTTGGAACAGGGATTTAGTCTTGATCACGTGCAAATAGAAAAAAACTGAATTAGTGTTTATGCAGCCATCTGTAGATCTTGACTGTTTTTATATGGGGTGGGATTACTGTGAGTCAGACTTACCACTAATTTCTCAAAAATAGTTATAACAATACTTAGCCTGAAAAACTAATTCCGTGAACTGTAATTTCTGACACATTTGTGTTGGATGGCTGAGAATTGTACCTTGGAAAGGGAGATTCAGATGTACTCCTGCCCATCCCTCCTTATGGGTTTTACGGTATTTCAGAAGAACAAAACTCACTTTGCTGAGTGACACCAAGACAAGACCTGTCTCTCTACCCTATGTACTATGATGCAAGCTTTGTAGTAGTTCTGGGATTTGTTTAAGTTAGATTGGTTTAAATGTTGTTTGCTGATGGGGTAATAAAAGTCATAGACAGATACCTATACATAATCACACATATCTTTTTTTTCCTAAGGAAAATGGGCTAGCAGAATGTTATGAGAATGTCACTAGCAGGGCATTAAAAAGATAGGGAGTGACCCTGAAATATGCCATGTGTATGTATTCACTGTCATAGTTGGCCAGATTCTTAGAGGGTGTAAATCAAGAGAGCTTCGCTGGGGCACTTGGTAGGTACCAGGGAACCCAAAGAGAGAGTTAAGCCCTAGTTGTGCACAGGAGAATATGTGCCCTTTTCTGCTTTTGCACTTCATGCCCTCCTCGTAAATGCAAAGGCCTGGGCACTTGTGGACCTCATAAGTGTCAAAGCACTCTCCACAGTGCTGCCCCAATGTTTGACTCCACTAGGACACGTCAGGGCTTAGGTTTCCTGCTTGGAGTCTCTGCTATCTCCAAGCATAGGGGTCACTTTGTTACACAATGGGCATTGCCAAAACTACATCCATGACAAATGTGAAATGTGGTATCAAATGTGGAACAGGTGGGCTCTGAGTTCCTTTGGGTGTCTTTTGTCAGTGATAAAGTGAGCTTGTGCAATGTCTTTCCAAGTATTAACATGCTGTCTTGACGCATCCATTCTTGGCGCACTTACTGGCGAGTGGCTGAAAATAGATAAGCAAAGTGAAAGGGCCAGATTTGTGAGAAAACCAAAAGATACACCAGGATTGTGTCTGGGCCCAGATACTTCAAAATGAGTTGGAGAGAGCCTTGCACTTGTCTGATAGATACATAACCAGAAAGAAATTTGAGACTGAATAATTAAAGGGATAACTGAAGGCTGGCCCTTCCATCTGTTCAAGGGAGGGCTCAGACTTTGGTGCAGTGGCTCTAGAGCTGATATAACCACTGCCATGATCCCACTCTCCCCACCCCATGCTGAAGCGTGTGTTTCTGCCTTCCTTCCTGCACTTGTGGTAATTGTAAGCTCTGCAGTGAGCTGGTTCACAGTGCTGACTTGACAGAAAAAGACAATTGATGCAGCAAGCTGAAATGGCTCAGCGGAGACACCAACAGAGGAAATATGTGACCAAGGAGAGGTTTGAGTCTAGAGGCATATCTTCTAGTACTTAGATTATCTTTGGCCATCATAGAACCACCTGCAGCACACGTCTCTGACAGGATTCAGGGAGGAGGTAAGACTGCTGTGTATTTTGGCTGTATGGCTACCTCCTCCAAACTGCAATCCCAGGTGTTCCAGCCCCCGTATTGTAGCACATGACAAATTCCTTTGTGTCAGCTGTGGGCTGGATTGGAGATCTGATCCAACTTGAAAAAAAAAAAGTATATTTTTCTGAATTATCTTATTCACTGATCTGTTCACCAACACATTTGCATGATCATGTGAAGTGGAACAGTTTGGGGAGCAGCATGCCAATGAAGTTAGGTGAGAATGAGTAGTACAGGATGGTAACTGGGGAAACAAAAAAGGTGGTAATACCCAGGGATGGTTTTGCCCCGAAATAATTTTAATAAGTAATATCAAAGCAGAGATACAGAGATTGCTTCAAGGAAGTGAGTCCTATTGGAAAGTATGTTTTAATTGATGCATTGCTAATTCTACTTAGCATCATGCAATGTAGATCAAGATTACCTTTAAAGAGTGCTCTGGTACAGTCAAATTACTAGCTGTTTTCCTTGGTGGAGGCTAGGTCATCTTTGGTCTCAGAAGCTTGATCAGATTGGGAATTACAGTGCTGCTCAGGACATACAGCAGCCCTTTTGTGTTGAAAGCCACATTCAACTTTCTGATCACTTGTTGCTGTCTTATAGTGTGCCTACACTGCAGACAGCTGGAATAAACAGCTTCAAAAGGGGAAAGCCTCATGAGTGCAATGTGTGGAGGTCAATGCAGTCAGTACAGAGCCCCCATCCCTTTGTCAGGACCCTTTGCAACTCAGGAGGCTTGAAGCTGTACTGTCGGGTGCCTGAACTACCAAGGGGCAAACAAGGTTTTGAAGCAGTACCTATTTCTCCTTGTCTCTTGAAGGTCTGGTTCTTCTATGGGATGGGACATACTTAGGATATACAGCCCCCTTCAGCAGCTTGGCATTTTCCATCTTAGAAGCACTTCAGCTTCTTACCATACTCCCCTTTTTATAGAATTTTGCCCGCTGTAGTGGTCTGAACCTCCTCTTTTCCAGCTGATGTATCTGTCTGTTTGTTAATGGGCAGTGTATCTCCTTTTGCTCTTCTGTGTATTTTGTTAGCTAAAGCAAAAAAGTGCTTCCCCTTCCCTGGCTTTACCATTCCTGTGTTAGCAATTGCTACCAGCTAGCCTGATGAGATGGTCTGTACCATTAAAAGAGATTAAATAACACCAGGCAGAATGTAGTGCACATAGAGTGCCTTTCTGTGCCATACACAGTGGCAAGGCATGGAGTTTATTAAGACACACAGTTTTTGTAGAGGCATGGCCATGTTCTGCCTTCCTCTTGGGTGCCCTGGATTGAAAAAGCAAGGGAGAGACACAGAAACAAAATTGCCTTGTGAGGTATAAAAGAGGGAGATGGAAGATCCTGGATTATATCTGAGTCCCTTTGAAGTGAAGGCTAAATAGATTAGGAAACATGTAATTGAATTAAAGCCACTGTTTTTTTGGAGTAGATATCCTGGCTAAGCAAGTTCCTGGTTGAGTTTTTTATCACTTTCCAGCACCTGCTGGTTTCAGAGGGCAACACTCCAGAGATTACTCTGAGCCAGTGCCAACAGCCAGCATTTCTCACTCCCCTCTAGCCCGCCTCCACCCCCTGTACTGCTCTAGAAACACACCCCAATATAGAATGACAGCACATTGCCACAATTTAAATGACACTGTCTCTGCCTCTTCAGAAGGACAGATCCTCCAGAGAGCACCAGCCACGGAAACTGTCCACCCTTGCAAAAAACCTCTTTATCATGGCGTATAAAGCAGCACATTTGGCTTTTAAGTCACGCTGGCACAAGACAGATGAAGAACTCTGTCGACACAGTATGTCCTTCATCTTACATAGAGCAATCCGAAATGACTTCTTTCAGAGTTACCTTTATCTGCTGGAAAAGCTTCCCCTGGGTGAGTAGCTGGTGGGGAGGAGCGTTTGTGTGCGTATGTGACTGTGTTCTGGAGAGACATATCATGTTAGATGGTAGAGTGCAGACACATTAATGACAAGAAGTAGTAGTTTTTAGAACCCCAGATAATATGGTGAGAGAATATAGTGCTAGCTAAACCTTTTGGTATTCTATCACTCAGCTCCCTCTAATTCAGTATACCCTGTTGTTTTACCTAAATATTTCACAGATTGTTAGAGGGGGTCAAGGGAGACACCACAAGAGTGAAAGAATTTTTGTTTGGGCTTGATGGTACCTTTTTTTTGTCACAGTTTAAGTACAACATTGATTTACCTGTTGTGAACTTGAAAGGACAAATGCAAAACTAGCAGAGCTGACAGGCCTTACTATCTGTTGCCTGATACCCGTTTTGTTGTCATTCAGTGTGTCCTTAGCCTTCTCAAAAGTATTGTTTTG
Organism: Scolopax mira; assembly: GCA_004320125.1. Lineage (NCBI taxonomy): Eukaryota > Metazoa > Chordata > Aves > Charadriiformes > Scolopacidae > Scolopax > Scolopax mira. Next base: position 22,223 of record BJBW01002566.1, read on the forward strand.
GACAAGTGCTTGAAAGGTAATGATTTTAATTTTTCTTTTAAAGAGGCTCTGTAATCCAGATCTCTGTAGCAGGCTGTCTAGCCTACTGTTTGTTACCTGGGAGGAAAATGCTTCTAAAATGTTTGTTTATAGGTAAATTTCAGCAAAAGCCTCTGGTACAGGATGCCAAGGCATTTTTTTTAGATGCAGAAAGTGAATATTCATTTCTTATGAAAATTTGACGCTGAATAAGAACCAAAATTCGCCCAGGGCACTATAGCTAAAAAGTAGATTTTACTTGAGTTTGTATTACATTAGCATGTCAGTTTTTAAGGAGAATTATTCAGCCTCCACTCAATGTTAGAATTATAGGACATTAAGATGGAAAGGATGTGCTCTTCATCGTGAATTCTTGAGAGCTTCTTCATAATTGAAAGATCCATTTAGACAAGTAGATTATTTTACCTGATTGTGTGAACCTATACAGACCGCAGTGAGAACTCTGATCAAAATGGTAGAATTCATGAGTCCTGTAAAGAAAAAAAGCATTTCCATGTTATCTTAGTATTTTGATGTGGCTTTTAACATACAGCAATATCTGCAGCTATTTAAAATGAAATATGGAACATAAATACTACTATCCCTAGTGAATATCCCTATCCCTAGCTGTGAACGATGGAAAGGAAGGAAAGATGGAAAGGAAGGAAAATCAATTATGGGTTGCTGTAATCTGAAGAAGTCTATGAAAATGTTATTCTTTCATTTGTTTTGAAAATAAACATAGTACATTAGAAACCGAGCAGGATTTCCTACAGTGTAACTATTAGTGTAAGTGCTAATAGATTATTTTAAGTCTAGATGAACAGCTAACTTAGAATTTCACATAAAAGTTCCTACATCATGCTTGTAAGATGACCGGGTCACAGAATATATTTATGAAGACAAAAATACCTTGGTTTAAGGTCTGCAAATGACTTGGAATCCATCAGTCCATCATTAAGCTGTTTCCAGACCTAATTGCTTCACTCTTGTAAAACTATATTTTATTTCTTGTCTGAATTTTATTTGAATTTTCATTCCCAGCCAACAAGCTTCGTAAATTGTTCCTATCAGACTATGGAACCCCTCTGCTAGGTTTTTCATGACCTGAATCATTAAAATGTCACTAAAGAATTTTACAGCTAATTGCCAGCATATCCAAATTAATTTGACTCCATGGAATAAGATAATGTGAGTTCAGCCTTCATATGAACATGCAGTATGGTTGTTACTCCATGGTTATTGTTATGGAGTAAAAGTGTACGTAAGTACAGGTACCGTGGGGTAGCTCATGCGCTGTGAATACATGTCCAAGAAACTTCACAGCATGCTAGGATGTCACGGTCTGCACAGGTGGACAATCAGATGGGTTAAAAGTGATTGAGCTCATAAAGTTGTGGTCAAATCTTGAGGTTAGTAGAGGTACTGCAAGGGTCTGTCCTGGGATCTGTCCTGTTTAACAGCTTTATCAATAACCTGGAGGAGGTGAAGGTCTACTTGCTCATCGCATTTGCAAATTGCAGCCAGCTGGCAGGACCTGTCCACAATTTCTAGGTCAGGACTGCCATCCAGAGGCACCTAAATAGGCCAGAGGAAAGAGGCAGTGGGAACCTAGTGAAATTCAAGTTCACTGAAATTCAAAGGAAAATACCAAGTCTTGCACCTAGAAAAGAAGAGCTTTTCACAACAGCAACATGGGCTGGGCAGTAGCTGGCTGGGGAGGGCTTTGATACACAGCAACTGAACATGAACCAGCAGTGTGTCCTGTCAGCAAAGGCCAACAGTATCCTGGGCTGTATTAACAAAAGCATAGCTAGTTGATCGAGAGGAATGATAATCACTTTTTATGCAGCAGTCATTAGACCATATGCATGGAGTCTTGAAATCCCGGTGCAGCAAATGACATAGAGTGAGTTGGATGACCTCCAAGGTGGTGGAGGAACCAGACCACGTACCCTATAGACTGAGGGAATGGGTTCATCCAGAAGAAATAGCTTCAGGGAGACCAAGTATTAGCCTGCCAGTACCTACAAGAAGATCAAGAAGATGGAGCTGAGCTCTGCACCGTGTTGTGAGGCAGGAGGACAGAAAACAGTGGCTGTAAATGGAAAGAAAAGTTCACACTGACTATAAGGAAAAACTCTTTCCCCTTGAGGACATTGCAGCAGGTTGCCCAGAAAGGTCTACAATTCTCCATCACTAGAGGCTTTCAAAACTGAGCTGAATAAAGTCCTGATGAACCTCATCTGACCCCACGCCTATCCCTGCTTTGAGCAGAAATTTGGACTAGACACCTTCTTACGTCCCTTCCAACCGTGATTATATCTGGTGATCCAGTGCTTTCGTGGTGGAGAGGACAGAATGTGGCGTGTCTGAACATCTCTGCAGAATGACATTTTCCAGTTCAGTTCAAAGTGCAACTGAGCAGAAATGAACTGAACTTCTCAAGCTTCAAGACTAGATTCAGATATCTCTGTGTAAGCAGTATTAAAACGACTAAAGCAACACTAAGACTGTGACTTAACAGGGTAGTTAAGCATGTGCTTAACCTCATACATGAATAATAACACTGAAACCAAGCTTCACATTGAAATTTGTAGTGCTGCCCACGGTCATCGAGGTCATCCAGGTAGAAAGCTTGCTTCAACCTATGCTAACTCCATGCTCTCCCCACTCCATTGCTAGCTTCAGTGGCGGAACACTTTTAGGCATGTTTATTTAGGAGCTGAGTATATTTGGTATCACAGCCTATTAAGAGAAACATGTCACTTTTACAGACCAGGGTAACATTTATAAATAAAAGACATGAGTAATTTTAGGCCCTGATCCAACAATGTACTTAAATGTGTGTGAATGCCCTTAAGCCCAGGGGACTTTAACGGAGCTACTCACATGCTGGAAATTATGCATGTGTTTACATGGGCTGTGGGACTCAGTGCCAGTGGAGCGAGATCTGCAGTGGAAAACTTAAGATGATCGGTCCATAGAGACAAATATTCCCATGTGTGAAGCATGTGTCTGTAAGTAAAATTTGCTATGGGGGTGGGCTGATGTTCATCTTCTATAAAACAGAATTTAAATGATTCTTGGACCACAGTGGAGAGGTGAATTCTACCCTGCATCCAGATAACTATTTTTCAACTGATGCACAGAGCAGATGTTGCATCTAAAAGGGAATACTTGGCCAAACTGGAATTAGTTCAGTATCTTGCAGAAAGCAGTTGCAGCCACAAAATAACGTTCACAAATAAAAACTTCAAAAAAAATTATTTGCAACATTTGCTTCTGCCAGGGAAATTTAGCTGAGTAAACCCTGCAACCAAGAACATAGAGTCTATTGCAGTTTTAGATTAGACACACTAGGGGAAAAAATCTGAACTAATCCATAAGAAAATATTAGAGATAATATTTTGGACTTTGCTGGGCAAAATGGCTTAGGTAGATACTCTCTGTCTAGTCTGGGGGTTAGCATTCAGCTGTAGATCACCACTCTGCATCTAGACTGTGTTTGCAGCGACTTAAAATTATTAACATCTTATGACTATGGAGTGACCTTTAGGGAGCCAGCTCCTGCTCTCAGCCTGCTTTTGCAGTGGGTTTTTTTAGCCATCTCTGCTTGGGAGACTTGCCAGCAAATTAAGCTGAGAGACCAAGTGTGCCATGAAAAAAGTTTCATCTTACTTTACTAGAAACACATTTCTAACCTTAAATTTTACAAGCGACCTGCCTTAAGACTGAAAACCTTGTCTATGAAAGACAGCTGCTCCCCCCGTCCCCAGTCTCTGAGAGGCTTGCAGCCTCCATCATCCTGTCCTGCCTATGCCCTATGCCTATGTACTGCCAATGAACTTTAGAAAGTTCATTGAAATCAGGCTGTGTATCTCTAACAAGTATTTAATTTCCTGATGCACAAGATAGTCCCACATGAGTCATGAAAAGGGAGATGCCCCTGGCTAGGCAAATCTTGTGACGAGGTGGAGGCATGCTAGAGAAGAGCTGCAATACTAACTGCCACCAAGGACATATGTACCTCCTCACAGTTCTCTTTTGGAGTAGATTCCTGCAAGCTGGCAAACCTGCCTCTCCCTCTGGTTCTGCTGCTGGAGCCTACATGCCAGGCACAGCTGCGAGGCAGATCAGAGTTGGGGCTGATTGACTGTCTCAGGAAAATTGGGTTGTTCATTGGGAGAGTTGGCAGTGCTGCAAATATATAAGAGGGAGGAGTAGTACTGAGGGAGCAAGAGGTTGGAAATCATCTGCATAGATCACACACTGCATGAGTGAGGCTTTGTGGGTTGGTAGGAGAAGACTTTGGGTACAGTGCCACACTGTACTTTAGCCCGTATCCTTGCATGCCCTCAGGTGGGAGACTTGCATGAAAAGATCTTTGCAGAGTTTGATGGGTAAAGAAAATCCTATGGATATGCTGAGACCAGAGCTGGTTTCAGATGCCAGCACATAAGGCAGGGATCTGAGGCCCCAGCTGGCCCAGGAGGAGACCAGTCAGCTGGTTTATGCATGCAAGTCCCGGCAGGCATTCTGCAAGCCTGATATTGGTCTGGTTCTAAGTGAGAAATCTGAGAGCACATGCTACAGATCTGATATCCTGAACAGCATATCATCCTCACTTCTTGCCTTGGGTCAGAGTCATGTTTTGAGTAGAAGGACTCTGAATATTTGTTATTCAATGAAGAAAATGGCATCTGAATGGAGAAGAAAAAGACACAGAGTAAGCAAGATGGTGCCACTCCTGGGGAAAGATAGAGATCATTTACTGGAGGAATCATAGCCACTGATGGAGTCTTTTTCCCAAGCTCTAGAAGCCACCCTGGCCAAGTTATGCTGGGGATTGGCTGCTGCCCCCTTCATCTTAATTTCTTCAGCTAAATGTTTTCTTCTGAGTATGTGAATATAATCAGTGGAGTGTGTAAAAAATCCCAGGTTTGACCCTTGCTGGGCTCAGTGCTTCTTGTGGTATAAATTTCTCAGGCATAACATAAATGTGTAATGGATTAAAGCCTTAATAGTATCCGTTCGGCAGTTGCCTTAAGCAGGTGATGACAAGAGGGGCTGGTAATGCTGCTTTTGTTGGATGAAGGATATGCCGGGCATGCTGCTTATGTGTAACCCAATAGCACTATTCTGTTCCGAGTGGTCCTTGGTGGTAATTATTCCTCATCCTACTTCCTTTGTCCCCCCCTCATTTGCCTCCAAAATGTCATTCTCCTGCTGAGGATGGGCAGGCACACACTTATCATTCCCTGCTGAGCTTGCTTGCCCTCAATAAATACATTCCAGGCTTATATTCAGGGCCTCTGGCCTAGCTCTCATCCTCTGTGTGGAGGGCCTGTTGCTCAGCCGGTATAAGCAAGGCATGGCCTGTTCATGCCCTTCCTAGAGCGACCGGCAGTGCTCCCGTGGGTGTTTAAAGATGCAGCGACAAAGCACTGCTCCGTGGTCCTTCTCTGCACGCAGCTGGCAGGGAGCTCCCCCTTTCCATTGTTATTAACCCAGAAGATGTTTGCTGCCGGCTCTTTTACAGTTCCTTGAGCACGCTGGGCATCTGCAGCAGAGCTGGTCTCACACTACAAGGTGGTGCTTGCAAAGATTTGTTCCCAGTGTGACTCCATCCCTCTCATTGCTAAGCTATCATAGATGGGCTTGTAGTTGTGTTTTCCTTGGAAGGTCTGTCTGGGAATAGCTGCGTGTCATACACACACAAAAGTGCCTGGACACCTGTATGTCTGCAGGACACAGTAAGAGGTTCTGTTTTCCAAGCAAACCGTTTATGGCCTGCCTCAATCCAAACTTTGGAGCCACGAAACCTAACTACTTTTTATATGCTGATGCACCTTGAGTATAGAAAAACCCAGGAGCAGTTTTTAAAAAACCTCAGTTTTTTAAAGAATAGAGGAAAATAGCCCTTTACCCAGCAAGGCTCCTAAGTTTTAATAAAACAAACTTTTGATTGCTGTATATTACCAGCAAAATAGCGAAGCAAGAAAAAGAAACATCCAAGCCTCTGGCACACAGGAACTTTCCAGTATATCACCCACTGATTATCTTGCTCCTTGATGTGTGACAGATGACAGTTTAGACCGGTCTTCTAAATTGTCTCCCTCCCTTGTATACTCATTGTGACCTGAGACTACCATGTGCTCTGTGGTTCAGCTTACTTGTAGTGCCATGGACTGTACAGTATCTCTAAAAATAAACCAGAGCAATCACCTCATTCATCCACTCTCTTCTTGGTGCACTCTCCATGCAGCTGTCAATGGCTAGAAAGCATATATGGAAATCTGCAGAACAGATAGGTTTGTGATAGCAGAAATTATGACCCTGCATAGCAATAAATGCCGCCCATAACTTTTCTGGGAGAAAATCAAAGCCCATGTTCTCTTTAGCATGCATGTTCACTTAAAAGTTGAAATGAATTTTACTGATATGAAAACATAGTGTGATGACAAAAATGATGTCTGAGCCTGGGAGGCACTGAATTTGCACAAAAGGGCTATGTCACCTTAAAATCTTGCAGGATTAAATCCAACACCTCTCTTTCCATCTTTGCTTTAAGAAACAGAGGTTTGGTGATTTAAAGGCTCAACTTAAGTTTATACATCTTGGCCATTACTCCTCCAGAGCAATAAACTAAACCAGGAATATCTATCATTAACAATAAAATAGTGATTTATCTGCTTGCAGTGAAACTTTACGCTTTGACAAGTCAAGTTATCAATGGGGAGATGCAGTTCTACGCCAGGGCCAAACACTTCTACCGGGAAGTGCCAGCCACAGAAGAGGGCATGATGGGGGACTACATTGAGCTCTCCAATACAGACATTGAATCCTCCAGGGAGTTTCTCAGGAAGTTTGTTGGGGTGAGTCATTTAATCCCGTCTGTTGCAAGAAACTGTGGTGGTGTGTCATAAATGTCATGCACTGTGCCCAGTCACATATATTTTAAATGGCACCATATGTCACAACTGACTGTCATTGCGTCTAGTAAGTATTCTGCCAGGTCATGCATCATCACGAATACATCTTTTGCCTGGCCTTATGTCATTATTTACCTGGTTTGCATCCTTTTTCTTACATTCCAAAGCTGAAAAGAGGATTGTGTGAGGAATTCGTGTAGCTGTGTTTGGGTGGGAGATTAATTCTCAGCACAGGTCTGGGACCTTTCATGATAAAATTGTTCCTGGCTTCAGTGGCAGATTTGTCTGTGCAAATTCCTGCAGTCCATTTGGGAAAAAGGCTGAGACTAAATGCCAAGTTTCTGTTTTGCTTATTTATAGATATTTCTCAAGCCCTCATCCTCCTTCCCCCAAACATTAGGAGTATGTAGAATATACTATCCATTAGGAAAATATTTTCTTGGACGTTCAAGTGTCACTGGGGACCTTTGCGGACAGATTTCTAAAGGCCTGTGAACATCTTCAAAGGTATGCTTTGACCTGAGATGCAAAGAGATGCCAAGTGGGTTTTAAAAGCACCTACAGTAGCAATATCACTTTGGCGCTTAGCTTTCAGAAAATCCTGTTGATGCCTAAAAGTGTCTGTGGGAATCTGCAAATCTTTAAAAGTGTGGCCTGATGGTTTTCTGAATGCCCTTCCCTTTTCCCAGTGGAAAAGCCCACTAAATTAGCTCAACAACAGAATTAGATGCTAAAGACCCCTCAAAACAAGAAGAAAACAAATTTCTTAAGTTATCGTGCTCACAAAATGACTAGTTCTATATAATGCTACCAGAGATCTTTTCTTTTCTACTCAAATGTGCAAATTTGGAATAGACAGATGACCTTTTTATGGTGTTAATGATCTACTGTAGAAAAAAGCTCAGTAGGTTAATTAGATGTTGTATATAAAAAAGGTCAGTTTAAATGGATTGGGATGGAAAATGAGTGTGGCTTAACAACAGATAGAAATCCTTACAACAGTGCAGGGCAACTGATGGCAAAGTTTGCTGTGCCTGATAGAGGGAGGCTTTTGGGGCAAAACACAAGTGAACAGCCTTTTTTTTTTTTATTAACCCTCATTTCTATTAATGCTAATGGAAAAAGGCTTCACAAGATTTCAAAGCCTCTCTGTGTCAGGCTTTCTACAAACACAAAATAAGAAAATACAAAGAAAGTTCAGCAAGGCAGCTGAGCCTGATGGTAGAATGGCATTTTCAGAAAAAATTAAATGCAACTTACAAGTCTAGAGCCAGCTCAAGGCATATTCTGTAAATTTTACTCAAATCTTGTTTTAAGGACATTTTAAGGACATTTAGAATCCAAGTGGTGCATAAGCTTCTACTCAGGGAAAGATTTCCCGCTTCTTAGACATCATAGTTTCAGTTTCCTGAACGGCAGGTTTGTATCACACTGTTACACTTTCTCATCTCCAAGACCCAAAAAGGAAAGAAGTACAGTCTGTAGCAGAGTTTCACATGCCAAAGAGAAATCATACCCAATGCATCAGGTGTGATGACAGAGCAGTGACACTCCAGAGCAGTGTTTCTATTTCTATTATTAGCCGGGGATAGAAAGGATACTCTGAATGGCCAGGATCAAACAGGGCAAGGGAAGAAGGGGAACAGAAAGGAATCTCCATATTATGCTAATTATGATTTAGTTTATTAAAGCCTGTCCTCTGTTGAGATACAGTTAATTGATTATATTACTTATGGTTTATTTTCCTTTCTTACTACTGCAACTTGAATCCTACTCAACCAGATACACACATTTACTGGCTTTCTGTAGTAGTGCCTTTATTGTAAAGCTAATTTGAATTGTGGCTTCCCAAGTTTATGGCTGTATGAGTAATTTTTTTTTTCCAATATGGTAATCAAGATAGAAAAAAGCAATTTGCTTCACCCTAATATAAACTATAATCTCATTTTTAGAGAAAAGTCTAACAAAATCAGAAAATAGGAAAATGAGTTTCAGATGAACTGAACATACTTCACTTAATTTCTTAATTGTTTTACCCTCTGACAAACTTTTCCCTTTGTTTTCAAGAGTTCAAGTCAATTCCAGAATGAAAAATGCTGTTTAGAAATGAAAAGTTGACAAGTGTTTTTTTTTCCTTGAAAGTTGTGAAAAAGAAGTATCTTGACATTTTCAAAATTCTTTCCCAGGTTTTTTGGCTATAACTATTCTCTAGATTTGAAATATCAATTTCACAGAGAGTTTTATTCTTCAAAAACTTTATTTTCTGGCAAAAACTAGTGCTCCTTAAAAAACAGTTGCCCAGTTCCACTCAAATTACCCCTCCTGAGTTAGTTTGGCTGGTGTGGAAATGCCACACAGTGACATTTCCCTTACATGACTGATGTTGCATACCTTCATGTATGGCATTTCTTAGCATGATTCTTAGCACCACTGTAAACTGAGCTACAGATTTCTTTACCATTGGAGAATTTATCTTGCCTGGGCACATGGAAGGAATTACAGAAAGGACTAAGGACTTCACTTGTATTTTAGCCTGTTTCCTTCCCAGGGGAGTCAAACAGTTAACAGTGCCACTGTGCTCAAGTTAAGAGTTGTTACGTGTGTGTGGGCAGAACTCAAACCAAGAACAACATTATTTGAGCCAACAGTGCTGTACAGACAAGCTACAGTCTGTCTTAGGTACAGTCATACTTGAAGGGTTATCAGCAGAGCTATAAGACTGCATATTTATGGCAATGTATTAATGCCAGTTAAAGCTTTGATGTTCATATCATAGACACTGTGTTTTCAAGTGCCTAATCCTGAGGTGATGTGTAAAAAAAGGAAATAAAGAAAACAAAGAAACCATTAATTCAGAAACAGTTGTGAGTTATAGGTGTGTGAAATAATACAGATGGAGATTATATTAACTTTGTAGCTCCCTTTCTGCCCTAAGCCCTTTTTCCCTTTCTTGCCCTCACTTCACCTGCCTCATTGGTTACTTGCAGAACGAAAACCTTCTCAAAAGTGAGTTTTCTCCTGTTTGATCAGGGGGATGGAAGAGACATTGTTGAAAAGATGATTTTTGTGTTTTGTTTTTAATTTAAAGACCTGAAGTAGCATCAGGAATGTATTCCACAGCTCTTTTATCCCTAAGGAAATTTGTGAGTGCCCTATTTAGCTTTACAGAATAATTTTTGTGTGTGAATGTGTCCTAAATGACAGTGATTCTGAGTAGTGGGAAGCAGGTAATCAGAGGAGCAATGAACCTTAAATTCTGAAGCCTGTTCTGGCTTAACATTTTTACTTATACTATTTTTTTAAAGAGTCTGATTTTCAACTCAATTAGGCTTTGGGGAAAATGATTGCCTTCCAAAGCAAATGTTAATGCCCTGTCAAAGCTCTGAGCACTTCCAAACTGAAAATATATTAGCTGAACATGGAATTATGTCAACATTTTCATTACAAGTGGAGCCATGGTGCTTCAGCTTCAGGGCTTCTCAGCTGACTGCCTGATGCTATTGCTCTCTTTCAGTGAAATGTGGCATCAAGCTTCGTCTCCCATGATTGTTTCCTTTCCTTCTTGTTGATAGCAGCAAATGGAGATATGTCATCAGAGGTCCTTTCTGTGACGAGATGAACTCCCTGTTTCAAGTGAGGAACTGTGTGTAAAGAAGCATGGCCAGCAGGTTGAGGGAGCTGATTCTGCCCCTCTACTCTGCTCTCATGAGACCCCACCTGGAGTACACTGTCCAGCTTTGGAGCACAGGAAGTACATGAACCTGATGGAACGAGTCCAGTGGATGGCCACAAAGATGATCAGGGGGCTGGAGCACCTCTTCTATGAGGAAAGGCTGAGAGAGTTGGGGTTGTTCAGCCTGGAGAAGAGAAGGCTCCAGGGAGACCTTATAGCAGCCCTCCAATACTTAAAGGGGACCTACAGGGAGAGATGGGGAGTGACTCGTTATCAGGGAGTGTAATGATAGGACAAGAGCTAACAGTTTTAAACTGAAAGTGGGGAGATTTAGATTAGATATCAGGAAGACATTCTTTCCTGTGAGGCACTGAAACAAGTTGCCCAGAGAAGTTGTGGCTGCCCCATGCCTGGATGTGTTCAAGGCCAGGCTGGATGGGGCTTTGAGAAACCTGTCAGGAGATGTCCCTGCCTATGGCAGGAGGGTTGGAACTCGATGGTCTTTAAGGTCCCTTCCAACCCGAACCATTCTATGATTCTATGACCATAGGTTCTTTGAAACACAAGTGTCAAAGAAGTTACATGACTTTCTGTTGAATTCCGTTAGTTGCTTTGTTAAATCATCCTGATTTTCTCACCAGCTTTCTCAAAGATTTTTACTTAATCACATCATGGTAGGCCTGTTTGTATCTGCCAGCAAACAATATGGAAATCCACCTTGTAAAGATCCAAGACAGCATTCTGTGAATGAGGAATGTCTCACATTTTCTGGCTAACTACAAACAGAGTACAAAACTACAACCCAGAGTCCAATTGGGTTGAAGGCCTGTGGACTCTTGCACACATCAGGAGATTAATCTTCCTAGGTATACAAATTGGGACCAGCAGCCCTGGAGACTGGTGAGAGCCTTTGAGGTCCTTATGCTCTTTCTACAGTTACTCTATGTAACCAGATGCTCAGCCAGGCTATTCATAGTCATGTCATTGGCAGTACTGTCCTTTGACCTTAATAATCTACTGAATTACCCACTGAAGCAAGGCCAAAAAAAGCAGTGAGTTATGTGATTTATGCTTGGTCATTACAGAGGGGGTCTCCCAATAAGCAGGAAGAGCAAGACTCTTCCTGGGTTTATTTCCTTTAAGAGCAGTGAAGTTGCAGCAGGGACTTTGGCCCATAGATTTCACTTCAACACTCAGTTCCAGGAACAGGGAAAAGGTGTTTACATTTGCTTTTAATATGTTTGTTTAACAAATAACTTTGGCCAGGGGAGCTCCAAATCCACAATCAGTGCATGTACAGGCTTAAAATTTCTGTTTTATAGAACAGCAGTAGGCTCTTAAGAGCCTTTTTATAGCTAGAATGGAAGCTTTAGGGGTGAAATACAGCTTTCATTATAAAGCTCCTTTTACAATGACTTATTATTTTCTCATGGACATAGACTTTGTTCCACATTTTTTCATGTCTGATCTCTGTCCAGAGATGATATTTATGAAGAAAAAAAGACCAGTTAAGCAAAATCTACTCAATCATCTTTCTTGTCTCTATGCCTAAAAAAGAAATTCTGTATATGCTCTGGTCAAAACTCTTCCAGTTGTAATAAGTTATCTACAACTTCAAGATCTTTGTTGAAACATGGCTTCTTTTGAAAACTGCCCTGATCCCAAGGATGCTGTGTGTCTGCAGAGATGTCCATGGTCACCTCGGGAGTTCTGTGCTGCAGAAGTTCTGTTTTGCATACAGTATTGGTATACACTTACTTTTTTGTTAGGCCCTTAAAGGGCTCGCAATGAGTCTTATCTAGCCACATAGTTGGCTGCAAGGTATGAATATTTGACAGGTGAAGTTGCAAGGACTTCAAAGACCAGTGGATCTTCTGAGAAATCTAGGAGCTTGTGAAAGATAATGTCTCTTCTTATATCAAGCAAAAACTTACTGTATGGAATAAATGTAGGGCTGCAATGAGGAAGTCCCATTGAGAGCAGCCTGGGAATACAGCAGCACAACTCAGCTCACCCAGAGCTACCCAAAGCTGTATTGATACTGTCCTAGGTTCTTGTTAATCTTGCAACAGCCCTGCACAAATAAGGAGACAAGACACTAGGCTTGGTGGACTAAAGGCTATAGTGTGTAACACAGTTGCTGTGATCTTTCAGGTGGTATTTTTCAAATTTAAAATCATTTTCTTGTATCCAACAGGGGGTGGGGAAAGCTGGCACCAACCGCGCCCTGGACTGTGGCTCTGGAATAGGTCGGATCAGCAAGCATGTATTGTTACCAGTTTTCAAGAGCGTGGAACTGGTGGATATGATGGAGAATTTCCTGGCTGAGGTCCCGAACTACCTGCAGGGTAAGGAGGACAGAGTAGAGATGTATTATTGCAAAAGCCTCCAGGAATTCACTCCAGCCCCACAAAGATACGATGTCATCTGGATTCAGTGGGTTTCAGGTTAGTTCAGCATGATTCATCCAGCCCAGAATCTCAGAGAATCATACAGCTTGTGCTAAAGTTTGTGTTAAAAGGAAGTTCTCAAAACTTTGGGACTGCTTCCTAAAATCTTACAAGAGACTTCTAAGAGTTCTCCTCAGACGCATGCACACTGGGTACAAATCAAGTTGTTTTTTTCAAGTCATGTACTGGAGGATATTCTTGGGCAGTAGCCTGCATGCTAATGTGCAGCTGAGGAACAGGCCTTATATATTCTAAGGGAGGCAGGGATCCTCCTTAGTTGGCAGTATTGCAGTCAAATATATGGGGTTGACCTCACCTGTGAGCAGGGATATCTGAATCCGATGATTATCGAGATTTGGGGGTATTTCAGGAAACAATCTGAAAAAAAGCCATAGTGAAGGTTTCGTTAGCTATGTCCCACAGTACCCCCTTGTATAAAAAATACCAGCTGCTTTTGCAGCCACCCCAATGAATGCCCTGCAGCATTAAGAGCCACAGACTGGTGATCAGATAATGTGGGCTATGTTCCTCACAAAAAAAAAAAAAAAAATCTTAAATTTTTCTAGAAAACCTGCTTCCAGAAAGAAGCTTTTCTCCTAGTCTGTGAACCCAGGTGTCCTTGGTGCAGTTTCAGCTGGCAGAAGTCATTATTTCAAAGCACAAGAAGAGGCCTGAACTCTCCAAAACCCTAGAAACAGTTTCCCAATAGGCAAAAGGAAAGCTAAAGGTAGAGAGATTAGCACAGGAGATGGTTTTATTCAGAAACACTTATTTGTCCTCTACACATAGTCTTAAAAACTAATGAAACTGAGCTGCTTAGAATAGTTCTTTATAGCTGTACAAGCATATTGCTTCAGAATAGTATAATTTTCCTTTTTCTTTTCTTTTTTTGAATAATCAGTCATTGCAGTAAATGTAGCTCCTGCCTCATCTTTTGAGCAAATCTGAGTCAATATGAGACTGAATGAGCTAAGACTTTTCTGAGGCTGTGCTGATCAGCCGTGGCTGCTAATGAAGGGAGCATATGCCTTTTCTTTAGCATAGATAGATACAGATCTGAATCTCCTTCCTCCATCCATTTCAATGAAATATGCCATGATCTTAAGTATTGATCAAACTTCTACCCCTATCTTGAATTTGGCTGAAATACGCCAACAAGCTCAATGCCTTTCTGGTGGAGCAAGGGCAGGACTACCTGGTAGAGGGGAACACCATGAAGATCTCATTTTCTTAGGAAACTAAACTAAAACTGGAGTTAAGAGAACATATAGTTCCAAATTAGGTGTTCAGAAGCTTCAACAAATCTTGCCGATGCCATCTTGATTTCTCTTATGTGTGCATACGAGCCCAGTCTGTTTTTAATGAAAAAATAAAAGTGCAAATTTACATTTAATGTAGAAATTACCATTTTCTTTCAACTTGAAAGGTATTCGTCTTAAGGGCTTTTTTCTTTTTTGGGGGAGTGGTGGTTAAAGAAACCTGATACTCTATGTCAAAATGTGGGTTTTGAAATAACAACTTCCATTTATAAAAGTTTAAATCTTCCATCAAGAAAACTAAATATTTTGACTAAAAAATACAAATGATTTTTTTTCAAGTTTTTCATTCAGATTCTGACCACCTGTCCTTGTTAATTAATTTTGCATGTTTCATGTGTGAGAGTTCTCATTTGGCTCTTCTCTGAGTCCTGCACTACTGATAGCACCATAACAGAAGTACTGACCTTTGAGAAGGAAGGATAAACAACACAGTCTCAGTAACACATTGGAAAAAGTAGTATTTTTAAATATATATGGCATATGCAGAAGTCACAACAGGATGGGGTAATATAAAGAGTTTATTTGGCAATTTGGAAGGTTTTGCATTCCTCACTGCATTGTTGATCTGTAACTCCTTTGATAAGTACATTAAATTACACAAAGTTACAGAGATTTTTAGCATTAAAATTGAAAAGGGACTTTTAAAGTATCTAGTGTGAGCTACCGTAGATGACAAGCTATTACATTCATTCCTTTACCCTTGTTCTGAGCCAGTAGCTTGTGTTCAATTAAAATGTATCTTGAAAAATTCAACCATGCTTGATTTGAGGACTTCAAGAGGTGGTGAACACCACTTCTGTTGGTAGTTTCAAATGGGTAATTACTTACACTGTTAAAGCAGTTGTCACTTATTTCCAATATGAATTTGTTTGGCTCCAGCTTCCTGCCACTGATTCTTATTATGACTTTAACCACCAGATTAAAGAATCCTTCAGCACCCAGTATTTTCTCCGCTATTCCCATTGACTTCTGTCCACATCTGTTCCTACTACTAATACGTATCCTAAATATTGATTTGAGTTTGTAACTGCTGATCTCATTGATTCGTGCAAGGTTTCATGATTCAATCTGTCAAGACTAGAACATTTCCTGCAATAAATAGGGTATGGAGACTCAGATCAAGGCACCATTCTGATGTGTGTACAGCGGAGTCTGTTTGAATGGGTAATAGTGATCTATTTTCCATCTTTTCATCTGTAGGATATCTGACAGATAAAGATCTCCTGGAGTTTCTCATCCGGTGCCAGAATGGCTTGAAGGATAATGGTGTTATCATTCTCAAGGACAATGTAGCCAGGGAAGGCTGTATCCTGGATTGTTTGGATAGTAGCGTGATCCGAGACCTGAACATCCTCCACAGCCTCATTGAAATGAGTGGACTCACCATCCTACAAGAGGAGAGGCAGGAGGGATTCCCTGAGCAGTGTGTCCCTGTCTGGATGTTGGCAATGCAGAAAAGCCCTGGCCATTCCTGATTGCGTAGCCTGAGCCTGCAGACACTGGACTATGGATGAACTGCGGGACTGGGAAGGAGAAAATCATCTATTAGAATCCTCTAACCATGCCCTGCTATGACTACAAGTCTAGGGCAGCAACAACTCCTAAAGGATTGGGAGAGAATTATGATTGAGCCAGTTTATCCAGGGAATACCCTGCTTCTGAATCTTGCCTGCTACATCATTCTCTTAATTTTAAAAAGTCTTTCTAACAGCTCCTTGTCAGATCTCTCTTTCATTAAGGAGTCGATACTGGACAAAACTCAACTAATAGAAAATAATTCAGTCTGAAGTTTCTGTAGCGGCTGATACATTCTAGAGTGTTCTGTATGAGGTGTTGACAAATCTTAAATCTTTCTGGAATTTCAGAACGATCTGTCAGATCACTGAAGCAGGGAATTAAAATAATTTGTGGAAAACCTAACCCAAATTCTGACTGTGATCACTATCTCTACTTTAAAATATTTAAACCGAAAATGTAAGGAAGGTTTTAGCCATCTGTTGGCATCAGCTGTGGGTTTGGGTTTTTTCCATTTGTGTTAGTTTGGACAATAAGACAACCTGGCTAATTTTACATTTTTAGGAACTACTTTATCTTCCTGATGTTTCTGTCATGAAACAATAGTGGTGTGTAAGGGTTTTCACACTCCAGAGGAAAACTTAGATGACAAATATATGTATGTTTGCATTGAAATTTTGTGAAATGATTGCTCCACAAATTACTTTCTGGAAAATATTTTTTCAAAATATTCACAGTGGAAACCACTTGAAAGCTTCTCTTTATTATTCATACCACTGTAAATTTCTTTCTTTCCCACATTTAGAACAAGTCTGGCACCATATGCAGAGCTAATGGGATTTCATGGGGTGTTAATAGTAAGACTGTAAGAAGAACTAATACAGTATTGTATTAATTAACAACTGTACTAAACTGCAGAGGGTGTTAGTGGAACCTGAAAGCATCTATGATTTATATTCAAACAGCAGCTGTATAGGCCTGGATTTGAAAATGCTAACACACATACCATCCCCTTAAGGCTCACAGAAATGACACATTAAGCTTCTTGTATTCTTCATATAGATGCAGAAAGTGCTGTGGGAGGAAAGAAGTTCATTTTGAAAAAAAATTCAGAATTTGAAATTCTGCTTCATACTGAATGAGGACAGGAAGGGAGAATTTTGAAATGCTTTATGAAGGAAAACCACAGAGTTTTCCAAGTTGATTAAAATTTTTCATTCAGACAAAATCAAATGTTTCTTTTGAATTGGACTTTTAAAATAATTTGCATTTAAAATATTATTAAGTGCAGTAAAAAGTAAATTAAATATGGCATGTTCAAAATTTTAGAAATTAATGATAACATTAGAATGGACTGTTCTGATTGTCAGAATTTTTATTGTGTTTTATTCCCTTGAAATGCATTTCTAGCAAAACTTATCAGACCTTTCAAAGAGTTGTATTATGACAAACCTCCATGTTGTGATGGAAAGAAGTTCTATAAAACATCCTCCACATGACTGTAGGCATAATTGTCTGTGTCAAATACTGTCATCTGTGTTAGATTAACTCACATAGAGGCCTGAAGATAACAAGATCAGGGAACTTCTCAGCTGGATTTTAGTACGCTGTGCCATCCTTTGATAACAAAACTCCATTTTTGGTTTTAATTGTATAACTCAACTTCTCTAGCAATATGGTTGCTTATGTTGAGATTTTCCAATTTATGGCAGAGGGCTTCCTGCTGTCAAATCTTATTCAGTAATTGTTCTCTTAATATGACATTGCTAGTTGTAGCATTAAGGAAAAAAAACCCTGTCGATTAGGTGAATATTCTGGTGTCTAGGTCATATAACCTAGAAACCTATGGTTCCCATGACACAGATGCTTCTGAAATTTTTTGGCTAATTCTTCTATTCTGACCAACTGGTAATGGATGTGAATTTAGTAATTAACATCGTTAAAAACCTTAGGTGAACACTTACATTCTAGAATTGTTGCCAGAACTAATCCCCTGCAGAACTGTCCCCCCTTCAAGCCACTACAATGCTTTCATTCTACTGAGGCTGCTAAAAGATGATGTGGTCTTTGTGTGCATGTGAGTATGTACAGATATCTGAAGGAAACCCAGTCATTTGTTTTACAGAAGAGAGGCATCTGCCCTATAGTTAGCAATAACAGGAGAATATTTAAAAGGTCTTTATGTGAATTACAAATCAATTTGTCCTTCACCATTTTTTTCTTCCAGCCAGAGATGTCTGCCATGGTGCAGAATACTTGGGGACTGCTGGAGATCCTAGTACAATTGTGTCTCTGCCAGGCATATCTGAATGGTATTGGCCCCTACAATGCTGAGAGAACAGCATTGTGGAAATAAGGAAGTAGACAATTTAATACAAATCTAAACAGCTGCCACATCTCACAGGGCAGAATATATCAGTTGCTCACTTACACACCAGAGTGGGTGCAGTTTGGTAATGAAAGATGTGGTTCCAAGATGGATATAGAACATAATGTAGTTTAGGATGAAAAGCAGAATGTAAGTGACTGTTATCAGAGAAATACATTTTTCAAAGTAAAAATACTCTTCCCATATTTTTTACATCTTTCTATTCAAATCTCCAGAATACATATACATAAACATATAATGAAAATTGGTCCCTTAACTATGTGAGAACAGAGTCAAGCAAAATCTTAATTTAATAGGAAACCCCATATTTCATGATTCCCACATTCCTGGAAATTAATGTTTCATGGCTATGTTGCTTCCACAGTAAAATATGAAAGCTTTTCTGGTGACATAATGAACCTCAAGAGTAAAGAAACACAAGCCCTCCAAGGGCTTAAATGCATGAGATTGCTGCAGACTGAATAATATTTTGGTTTCCTTCTTTTCCAAGCTATATTTTAATTCAAGAACTCCAGGTCAACCAGGCCACCCTTAAGTGTTCATGAATTTGGGTAAGAGCCATTCTGGCTTAAAAGTTCAGGGCTCTCTGAACTTTACCATAGTATATAGTATATAATAATAGTAATAAATCACAAATTTAAAACAGAAGATCTTGCTTAGAAATCTGTGTATCAGTTGCTCTTTGGTGTTCAAAGACTGGTTAATCAACTCAAATGCTCTGCCTCACCTTTCTGGTTATTTAAACCATACATTTAAAGAAGTCTTCAGCTCATCAGATTGCAGTGGGACTTTGAATCCCCTTTGTTCGGTGCTCATTTAAGACTTGTTCCCAATCCCGGCATCACCAGAAATTTAATCCAAGATCAAGACCCTGGCTGGGACAAGGTTCACAGAACATTTAGGGTCCTTCATGTGCAAGGCCTAATTCATCAATGACAGGTAATTACTGGAATTCCCGATTAGTCCTTCGATCAGATGTTTCTCCTGGGCATTCACTACTCATGTAAATGCTTAATTGAAGTGCAATAAAGCCCGCTTCTGCTGTGTCACCAGTTCTTGGTAAAGCTTGGTTTCCCCAAATCGGGTCCAGTGCTTCTATTCTGTGTGACTGGAGGCCAGGTATTATCTTTATTGCATGAATGTGTGGTTCCTTGTGAAAGATCCTCAAGCACTGGCAGTAGCCCCAAAATACTGTTATAACCCAAACAAAATGTAAGGAATCAATTATTACAGCAGTCTGAACAGCAATCCCAACTGTGCAGCTCCACCAACCATCAAAGCTCAAACTATTCATGTTCCAAAGGCAATTTACACATGACAAATGTCCTTTTATTCCTAATTGGAATAGAGAGCCATCATTTTGAAACATACCATTAAATGGATGTTCTAAAATATTTTTTTTTTCAGAAATACTGAAACAACCATATAAAATATTTTTAGGTTGACTTTCTTGTGTGGATATTTATACAATCTAAACTAACATGTTATGTGAGATAACAGTATATTATATCATAGTGTAATAAGTGAAGTGAAACATTAGTCTCCTACAGAATACGGTACATTCCCTGCCCCCAAATTTAGTGAAACAAATCAGCAATTTCCAGAGGGAACAGTCATTTCAAGAGGAACAGTTCTGTCAAGAAGTATTTGCCCAAGCTCTCCAGATGGACCCCATTCATTCAGGCAGCTTGCAGCAGGCCTGGTCTAGGCAGCAGCCACCTTAGGCTCTTTGACAGGCAAGAAGAAGAAGCTGGCACCCCCAGAGCAATTCAGACCATCTCAGAGCTGAACTGGCTTGGTATTTCAGAGAGTCTCTCCTCTCCCATGTGGTTGTGCAGTATGAATGAAAGTGCATCCTTGTTATAACCAGTCCAGCATCTTCATAGTTAATGTCAAACAGAAGTGCAGTGTGATCTGAGGAGGTGTGACTTTCAAAACCAGGAAAAGGCATAGACTTTAATAACCAAACTTCCATTAAAAATCAAAAACTCAGGGTACTGTGGCACTACCTTAATGAGAGCAATATGTCACTATATAATGCCAACTGACAAAAGCTTTGCTAGTTATTCTACTGAGTGCCCTGAGTACCTTTATGCCATTCACTTGTTTTTATCATTCTCTTAATCCAGGCTCCCCAGAGCGTTTACAATGGCATATCAGACCATAGGCCTGTCCAGAGGAACTTGACTGTTATGTGTGATTAAAACCAGTTGTGTTGCATCCCATTCCTCTTCTCTTCCTTTGATGCTTCTTCCAACTTGCCAAGAAAATCCCTCCTCCACTTGCCAAAAATGATTTGTTCTCTGTGTACATCATCACATCTCACCAAAGAAAAACAGATTATCTTTGATTTTAAGAGGAGGTAATTCTGTTTATCTGAGAGCAATAACAACACGCTGTATTTCAAACATACAGATTAATACCTGTCTCTTTCAATTGATATGAAGTAGGCACTTTCAGACCTTTATACCAAACAAAGCTCACATTCTCATCATCACCATAAATAACAATATTTTTATGACACTACACATCCCTAGACTTTGAAGCATGTGTTATCATTGTATTTGGGTTCAGGAAACTGAGGCACAGAAGGGTGATCTGGGCCACATTACAGCTTTTCCTTAGTGGTAGCTGTGAGTGATCAACACCTCCGCAAATCAGGCTACTACAAGAACTACAGAATGTTTTGCAGGCAGACATAAACTTACTCTGGTTATGCTTGGAGCAGATTGAAACAGCATGGTTGTGGTTAGCCTGCTTATTAGGCCAACCTGATACGTCATGCAATGAGAGGGCTCAGGCTGAACGTTGTGGTCATGACCATAAACCACTTCTTTTCCTCTCAAAACGTTGGAAGAACAACCTGGTGTATGTCTGCAGCAAAAATAAAGATAGAAAATTGGTGGAATGTGTCTCTCTTCTGTATTTTCCTGTATCTCTCTTCTAAAAATGTTGAATTTGCAGGTATTTCTAACTGTTGTGGTATTTTCAGGCTCCTGAGACTAAAGATTTTAGAGGTATTTGAAGATGCAGAAGACCTGTAAGTGCACTATAGCTTAGCTCTTGGTGTCTTTGGATGCCTTTAAGTCTCTGAAGATTTGGCTTGTAGGAGCCTCAGCTTCACACAAAACTACATTTCCAGAATTATCTAGGAGACCAAGTCTGAATGCATTTAAGTGCCACCTGAGTGGAGGTAGGCATCTAGAGGGATTTTTAAAGCGTTTGGCCAATTCAATCGAAGTTTAGCATCACCATGTCTTTGAAAACAACTCAGGGAGATGTGGGCACCCTAGGTACAAATAATCTCACTTGATTTGAGACACCTAAATATAGATATCTCATCTAAGGTAATTGTCTGGGCTCTTTTCACAGTCAGTGGAGAAAAACTGGCCCATGCAAGAGACAGTCATGACAGGCCCATGCATTCAGCCCATTCTGGATAGAAGTATTACAGATCAAAGCAATAGCGAAGTCCTTCTGAAAGCTGTGTTTAACTACCACTTTACAGTGACTTGAACTGATTTGTAGGTACATTATGCCTGATTGTTCCCCTCTCCCTAACCTTTGACAGTGCCCTATGAATGTAAAATCCTGATTCAGAGGCTGTCTCTTCCAAACCTGTAGCAGGGATTCCCAAACAGTGGCACACATGCCACAAGTGCTGTCAAGCCTCTACAAAGTGGGACTCAACACTTTCTGTGTGCACGTGCAGCCTGATGCTGCTGGGAGTTTCCTGCTGTCACTGCCGCTGGTTCCATACTCCAGTGTGGAAACCCTCCCACGCTCCTCCAATAACAGAATTTTCACAAGGCTTTTGCTGCTGTGGAACGGGTTGCTATGTAATGTGTATCCCTAGCCACACAAAGAAATGGTCCAACACCATATGCCAGGGCAGCTGTTGCTGGATCAGCAGTGGATGTCATCTGCTCAACCTGACTCCATCCCAGTACTCCATGGCAGGATCTCTTGGGTGACAACTGGCATGTCTCACTTGTAAAACCCACTCAGATCTGCACTAGCCTCTTTGAACTAAGTTGCTGGTATCTTAAGCCTCTCAGTCATGCAAGGGTTTTGTAATGTGGTACATAGGACCAGCCAAGATGACATAATGACCTTGTGGCTCCCTTCTTTATGTCTGCACATAATCATAGGGCACACCAGGTGTGAGATGCATCTCGCCTAATTTGGTCATCTAAGAGACACTTGTCTGAGATTAAGGTGATTGTCAAGACTTGCCAGGATTGTCACTGGGAAGAGATCAACTCCCGGAAAGCTTCTTCCCTCCTGTGATGGTTATCCCCTATACTCAACTATAGAAGGAGCCTACAGGCCTGTCTTAAGGTTATACAAGTCATTCTTAGGTGCTCAAGTGAGGTGAGACGAATTCCATCTCAAACATATGAGAATTCATGGACCCCAGTGTGAAAACAGTTTTCGGTGCATTCAAGTCTGTTCTTTCTCCCAGAGACAGGGAGTACAGATCTGCAGCTCCACCTGTAAAAAACATTACAATTCTGAAAGCCTCTATTGAAGACCAAAGTGAAGGCTGTTGGGAATTACTCCATCTTGGCAAACTCTTAAAAATCCAACCCATAAAATAAACAGACCTCAGGAGTTACCTGTGACTTCCACCACTGCGGTAACTTCAAGGTAACAAGAAAATCAATAAACCCTCATCAGCAAATCCCCAGCAACTGAGTCTCTAAAGCAACAATCATCAAGAGAAACTAAGTTATTCAGTAAAACATTAACATTTCCAGAGGAACCATATATGGATTGCCTTGATTTGAGAGAGGCAGCCCTGATCACTCACCAAAGGCAAAACAGGGGCTGTTGAAGAGGGTCCTGGTTGGATAGTGTCCATTGAGCCCCTATGGTTTCTGATTGATCCATGCCTGTGATTAGACTATGTATGATCCCTAGCTGTCTAGATGTCAAGGCAGAGGGATCCTGAACAGGTTAATACTTTCTCACCCTACACTAAGTCATTTCACTGCTCAGGTAGGATTCAGACTCTGTCTTTCTGCTCTAGATCTTGCAGATCCTTGGATTGATGTCTGATAGCACCTTCAGTTTGCAGCATGCAGTAATTCTGATTTCAATGGGCAAAGAAAACCCTGCCTTTGTCCTGATGTAGCTGAGATCTGTAACTAATTTCTCTTTTTTCTGGGCTCTTTCAGCACAAGTGGCTTTGTCCTGTCTCCCCCAGCAGTCTGTATTCTCTACAGCAAGGTGAGACATACCACCTCACAAAAGATGTCGGAGCACATCATTGCGGTGATCCAAACCAACCATACAACAGCCAGGATGTGAGCACATACTGAACAGAAAGGGCATAGGAACCAGTGGACTACTTTCTATCGCTGCCTTCTCAGGTAGACACATCTACTTATAGTCAGGCTTTTGTGGCCTCCAGCATTTCATTATCAGAACATGTTATAATAATTGATTTATTATCACATCAATCCTTTCTACCCCACTGTCAGGTGGGGAAGGACTTGTTAGATTTATTGCATGTATGGGAACCCCAGAAAGCAAAAGTTACAATTATCTTGTTTTAATTCAGCTGTTCGGTCCAACTGACTTTTACAATTGCCTAATAATCAGGGAAGCAAGGCCTCTTCAAGACTTCTGATGGTAGTGGGCAAATCTGGCATTAGGAATATCCTGTGTCTCTCTGCTGATTAGTGATTTGGTCTTCAGCTGGGTCCATATACCTAATGTTAAGTGAGTTGAAACTCACCTTGAGGGAAGAGGGGCCCTAAAGAGTTGCATGCCATAGATCAGGGAACAGAACCTGGCTCTCCTTAGTCACAGCCATATGCTGATACCACTGAGCCATTTTCTCTCTTGTTTGTGTAAACTGAGGGAATTTGGGTTTCCAGCATAGTAAACAAGGATTTAACTACTTCCTCCCTCCTCCCAGATAACTTTCCCTGAAATTAACATGGTAAACAGAGCCCTTGCTCTCAAAAAAATCTTTCTGCTTGGTGTTGGTTTTGTAACTGGTCCTCTGCCAGAAAACAAGCAACTCAAATTTCTGCTAAAAACAACCCAAGAGGACATCTTAACAATAACATTACAAGCAGTCTTGTACCCTGCTCCACTGTCTCCTGTGACAGAAGAGTGGACATGGATAGGCTTAATCCTGTGTGATAAAGAAGGGCCAGGGCAGCTGGCAGCACACAGAGTGGCACAGAAAGTCTCACTCTACTCCAGCTTTGTGACAGGCTTGTCAGACAGGAGTGGATAGAGCAGCATCTTGCATTTGGGATCAGCAGCCAGAAAGAAGAAGTTGTGGCCTCATGCTGGGCATGTGTGAATTGCAAAACTGGTAACAGGAAAGGAGCAGGACGTTTGACACAGAAAGCAAGAGATTTGACAGGCTGGAATATTTTCATCCTCAAACATCCCATTGTGAGAATGGCTCTCAAAATAGTGACATTTTACGAAATATTAATCTTGTGTTTGTAGTTAACACCCTTTAACGTTTAACTGCACTGTGAAGGTTAGAAAGTTGTTATTTCAAAATGAAAATTCCATGGAGCTAGAGAATGTAGAAGTGGGTCTAACCTCCCTTTGCAGATTGTCCTTCCTTTCTGTCCTGAAACAATGATTGCTAACAAATAGCCTGATCTATCCATAAAATCCCAGTGGCAGAAATCAAAGATCAAGACAAAGGTGACAAGTAAGGAGAAGGCAGTCATAAACAGGAAAAAACAAGGGATTGTGCTGCTCCTTTTGACTGGAGAATGCAGAGAAATTTGCTGCCTATCACATAGTCTAGGAATATATGTTGGAGCTCTGCCTTCTAAATGTCTTTACTTAAGGTTAGGCATAAAAGCACAAAGCAGCTTACAGCACTTTCATTCATAGGTCTCAAAGGGTGCAGTGCAGAGAAGAGCATGTGATAATCCCTACTGTAGAAGGGAAAAAACGGCCCAGAGCATCGTATCATTGAGTAGCTGAGTTGGGAATCCCACCTGAATCAATCCTGTCTGTGGACTTGCTGCCACATCCCTATGAAGGTAAGTTTTTCACAGGCTGAGGCTAGGGGTTTTTTTGGCATGATGTATACCTTTCCTTCACAACGGAGCTGAGAATGACAGCTAGCAACCAGCCCTCAGCCAGGGTCTCACAGCTGCTAGAGGCAGAGCAGGGCCTGCAAAGAGCATGTTTTGGTATGGTAGGACAGGAGTTCCAGCCAGGAGAGCTGAGGTGAAAATCCTGCACAAATCCATATGAGACACCCTTACAGCTCAAGACATCCATCAGCTAATCCTCCCTTTGGCAATCTCCCCGCTTGCCCCTTCCTTCAAAGGAGCTTGAATTACAACGGCTGCTGTCTTAATGAGTAAGACTCTGAAGGAGGCTGGTTTCTCCAGGACAAAAAATAAAGTACTTTGCACTGACTGTATCACCTTGCCTCTTAGAGAACTAGGCATTTAACAAACTGTTACTGAGCCTCACTAGGGAGGAGAGTATTAACCCAGGAAGGGTGCACATAGAAAATGTTGAGAGAAGCTAAATGCCTTGTCTCATGCCGTGAAGTAATCATAATCTGAACTGGACATAACTCACCTTACAGGTTTTTGAGTGGATTGTGAGGGCAAGGCCCTGTCCATTCACTGTCACTACAGATCTAGCAATTTTCTTTGGCAGAGGAAGGGTATTAAGTCACTGCACTTAAGGCTGCACTCCTATTTGGTTGACTATATTCTTGCTTTCTTAAATTCCTGCCCAACCCAACCAACCAGTTTTGACTGTTTTCTGATTCCCCCAATCACTTGTAGCTTTTGTCTGGTGGAATGGCTTCTCTTTTACCCTGGAGCTCAGTGCATTGTGTTGCTTAAATGATCTCAAGTTGTAAGGTTATCTACTGTGACTTTGCCTGTTCTGGAGAAGCATGTTTGCAAGATATGTTCCCCCCATTCCTTTCCAACCCTTGGAAGTGTGGCTGTCCCAAGAAGAATGGTGGAGTAGAGTGGTCTCATGTGCTGTTGAAGAGCTGACGTGCTTAGAGGGGGCTTTCCAGTTTCTCAGTTCCTCTCACCGCTGTTTTACCTGTAACTGTTGGAACAAACTGCCCATGTTCCTCTAATCAAAGAAATGTGAAGTTAGCAAGAGGCCCCAAATACATTTCCTGGCAACAAGACAAAAGTAAGTCTACTGAGAAGTTTATGCAAAGAGAATATTTCTAGTATATACAGTTCTGTCTTGTTCTCAGATGCCCATACCAAAGAAATTACTGTATGCGAGATGCCGACTGGCTGGAAGAAGCTGTTCATTCTGGGTTTGTAATGGAGTCTGTGAGGAGCTCAGCTTCCTGGTATGGAAGAAGGTAAGTGTGTGTGAGGAAGGGAGGCTGGGACATGTTTATTTGGGAGGGTAACCCTTCTGGGCTGGGAGCCTACTTTTTAATTTATTTGGTGGTCCGGGAAAATTCATCACATCACATTCTTCAGCTCCTATTTCCACTGAGGCAATTACATCACGCCAGAGTCTTAGCTAGCTAACAGGGACGCAGCTGTATAAAGCACAGGCTGGCTGTTTCATGATGGCAGTGATGTGGTTTGTCCCTAAGACAAAGTTGCACAGGAGAGGTAGAAGTCTGGGTCCAGACAGGGAAATGCAGATCCAAGGCCAACTCTGAACTTCGAGCCAGCTCACGCATGGTTTTTTCCATGTCTGCTTTTACCCCACCCTTGAGCTCCTCACATCAGATCCAGAGACACATGAGGGATCTATGTTCCTGTAAGCAAAATGGCTGCTGTTTCTGGGTTCCCAAGAGAATTGCCCAGGACAAGTACTAGGGCTTTCCAAGTGATAACTCCAATGCTCTGAGAAGCATTTTGATGGTCTGGAGTTGCAGGGCATCTTGGATTCTTGACAGCACTGTATTTTGCAAAACAATGGTAAAGGATCGAGGCCTGCAGGAATTAGGGCAAAGACTGAGATACAAAGTTATGGCAAAGTGCTGAGAGCTGAGCAAGGTAGATGGGAAGAGCCCTAGAGTGTGCAGTTTCCACAGTAGAGATTCAGTGGTTCTCCCACTCACATACTTGCTTTTTGGTGTCATCCCACATGCTAGCGTGAATACAGGAGAAAACTTGGTGTCTGCTGGATCACAACCCCTTGCTATGTTTTTCCTGGGTTCAGACTCTCAGTATTCAAAGGGATGTTGAGGTATTTACTCATGGAGTCTCGCAGCACCTCTGAGAGATGTCTGAGTCCTCTACCATTGTTTCACTCACAGCACTGCTAAAACAGTGCTGGGAGACACCTTTCACAGCCAGAGAGTGTGACAGTGTCAAACCCAGAAGGAGAAAACTTGGGGCTGCCTAGTGCCCAGTTCACTGTGTTCTCCTCCAGACCCTGCTGCTTCCTCTGCAAAATGCTGAATCTGCTTCTGAACTTCATGTCTCATTTTTCTAGACTATCTTTACGCCAAGATCTTAACTGCAGTTTTGAAACTGGAATAATTGGTTTGATAAAATGCATTTCTAAGATCCCTCAGGCAGGGATTCTGTTTTCAAAAGCTGAACTCCTCCTGCAACGCAATACAACCATACTCTCAGAGAGTTAATGCGTGCCCTTTAAAAGAAGAAATCAGGAGGATTTTTCAGACACTTTTCAGCAAAGGTTCTTCCCCCCCCCTTTTTTTTTCATGCAGACTCCTTGGTAACCAGTTAAAACAAATTCCTCCAGACTGTAAACTGGAGATAATGGAGTTCGCCTTTAATCTCAGTCTGCTACGGATCAAGTTACCTCTTAGAAATTACTTATCCTGGCCAAGCAAATGAATTGGAATTGATGTTCTTAATTGTTTTCTAAATTGCTGTTGCCCACTCTCTTCCTCCCCTTCTCTCCACACAGCTGTTTTGCATCAGAGTCTAGTCTAATGGGTACTGTCACTCACATGAGGGGGTGAAGTCATGTGGTCATAAAAGAGAAAGATTGGGGGAAGAGAGGGAAATACCACCCAGTGCATTATCTGGCTGTGACACGCACAGATTGAATAGAAATGATTCCTCTTAGGGGGTGAGTCCCAACAATGGACACAGTTCTGTCTCAGGCTAGAAGAATGTGGAGGCTTACTCCTTTCTCTGATACTTGTTTCTCTCTCACAGAGAAGGAAGATGATTAAAGTGCTAGTTTGGGACACAGGAAACCTGAGTTGAAACTGCTGACTCGTGGAAAACTCCGTTTCTGGTTTTGTGCAAGTTGCTTTGTTTATGCCTTAGTGGCTGCATTTGTAATACATAAATAATACAATTCCCTTCCTGTCTCCTCAGGGCAACAATGGTCTTTCATTAGTTGTATCTTACAAAGCAGCTTAACCTGCTCTCCATCTCCAAAAAGTGTTTCAGTTCTCCCTGTGTTTGCATATATTAGTCTCCGGGTCACTTGGAACTTGTGGTGCAAAACCTTTGGGCTCTGGGAGCATCAGGGCAGGACTTAACACTAGAATCCCATCCCTCCACATTCCCTAAAGTAGGGGCAGATCTCAAGTCGTAAGCAGGAACTATCTCCTGAGGATATTTGTATCATATAAAAATCATTCCTGCATGTGAAATGTATGCAAACGAAGTATTTCACCAACTTCTGTGTCCTGCCACTATGTTCCCTCCCAAGCTATAAATGATCAATAATCCCAGTTTTGCTGCTAGCAGTTTTCCAGAACTCAACTGTTCCCCTTCAGACTTGTACTTCCATGGACTGGCAATTGTTTTCTACTTATCTGTCTGTTCAGAGTAGAACCTAAAAGAGCATGGGTTATCCTCTTCTTAACCTCTCCCAGAAGGTCTTTCTTGACAAACAACAGTCTATCACTTACTCTCGTTACACTGTCAAGTTACTCTTCTGAGGGAGACCAGGGAAATGGAGAATTTGCTGCCTGCATGAAATCCTGAAGTGCCTGCTGGAAAAGCAGCAGACTCTTGGATACTTGTTTGTAATATATGAGAATGCTGTGTAGAATAATTCCAAGAAAAATGGCAGGACAGAAGCAAAATGAGTTTAAAAATCACACAAACTGCTGGAAGAGGTGAGGAAAGCTGGCTAAGCATGGAGACTTTTTCCTTCCCTCTCAGTAAGGGGAACTAGGGATTGCTTGGGCTTACTGTGGCACTGCACACAACTGTCAGGTACCAGATCATTGCTGACACTAGCAAAATCATTTGCATTTATTCTGAAAATGCTAGCCTGCAGGAGCGGCACATTTAGCATTCTTCATAACTGGAAAGAGACTCTAACACTGGCTAGCTTGTCCTTACAGACACAGCCACTCTGTTTAAGCAGCTTGTTTCTTAGGAAGTGCAATGCAAATAGTTATGATGATTCATATTAACATCATGGTGCAAATACTCTTACCTCCTTGGAGAAACAAGAAGAAAATAAAATCTACTTGTGACAAACCTTAGTTACATGACTGGGAGGTGACCTGATGTGGCTATAGAGAAAATGCTGTGAGAATCCAGAGGAGGTGGATTTTTCTTTGTGTTGCTCTTCTGCAACACAAGTAGTCATCACTGAAACAGGTAGGGCCAAGAGCTGGTCACTGTCCTGTAAGGAAGAAAATCAAATGTGCAAGTGTTGGGTGTTGTGAGTGAGGTTTTCTAAAGCGTGAATATGTAATTTAGGAGCACAAATTCCAAGTCATGTGAATCAGGTGCACCAAATCTGGGATTAATTCATCTGTCTAACAGTCTAAGTGCCCAGTTCAAAGTTAGTTTTCAGAGATCTCTCAGAACTGAGGGTGGCAACACAGGGAATTCATGAGGCTGATACATCCTGCCCATCACAAGCACTATGCTAGAAGACTGGTTACCTCTATCAGCAATCACAGGAGTAGTCCTTTACCTGTTTCTGTCAAAGTGATCCAAAACAGCAGACTTTAAAGTATTTAAAGTGACTAAGTATAATTGTGTCTCATAGGAGAATGACCTCTAGGAAGGGATGGCTACAAAGAGGTGCAGGTAGGCAGTAGCATCCTTCTTCTGCCTTCATATGCAGGCACTATTTTTCAGTCTGGGAGGGAAAGCAGACAAAGGGTGATGAGAGCAATACTTAGGAAGGAACTCTGACCCTCTCATTCCAGCTTTCTTTTAGCATACGTCCTGCTCAGCTTCTTACCATGTTACCAGTAAGGAAGAATCTGCAACCACCATTTTGCTGAAGAGGTGCCAGGAAGAAGGGAACCTAATGTGCCTTTTCTGTAGCAGTGTGTGCTAATAGCAAGAAAAAGAAAAAGCTAATTTATGTCAATGAAGCAAACAGATGTGACCATTAGATAGTTCTGCCCTTGCTGACATTAGGTACTTTCTGATTCCTTGAATAGCCCCATTGAAATCAATGTAACTGCTCTTGGAGCGAGGTTCTGCTCAGTGTTAATGAAGATGTCAGAATCTGGCCCACAGGGAATAAATGCGTTAAGAAAGACGGGGCTCTTTTATAACCTCTTTCCTGGAACATGTTTGGAGGCCTACATTTGCAGCTGGTTCCTATCTCAAAGCTAGGCCAAACCAAGCTCCCCGTCACCAGAAGATGCAAGCATGCCCAGACTTGTGAAAGTCCAGCTCCAGATCCAAACATTAGGCCTGATCCAAAGTTGATAGACTCCCACTGACCTAAACAGACATTTGGACTGAGCCTCCCATCCTGACACAAAGCAATACACCGTACACCAATACTACTGGGATGTCTGGGCCCACGTCTGTAATAATATAAGAATATGATCCGTTTTCTTTTTTTTTTCCCTCTTACTTTTACATTCTTTTTAGGGAAGGAATTGGTCTCAGGGAGGCATAAACTCCCTTCTTTTCCATCCCTGATTGAGTATCAAACTCCTCCGCTGAGATTTCTCCATGGAGACATTGGGTTTTCCTGGCAGGCAGGGTTGCAAACGACTCAGCGGAATGTCTACAGCTCTGCAGCTCTGGAGGAGCCAGGAGGCTGGGCATTCCAGCCAAGGGAAATACTGCTGTCGTCCCAAGAACACTTTCATGGAGACTGAGGTGCATACTGGATTAGAGGTGGCTAAGCTGGGTTCTTGGATGTTTTTGTTGGTTTCCTGTTTCCCCTTGAAAATCTAAAGCACAGGGAAGAGAAATCCACAGATGGGAAATCTGGGGATCCTTGTGGATGTTGCAAAATGTGGTTTTTTACTTCTGGTACTTCTGGATTGTTGAACACATACGCGCACATACACACATACAGAGAATAACTTGGCAAGCTCGTGTTTTCGTGGCACAGCACCAGGAAATGGGAGTTCCCCTCCCAACAGAGAAGATCAGGGCAATGAGGCAAAGGTGGGGAATCAGACCCAGCCTGAGTCTCAGTGGAGCGCTGGCCCGGACAACTCTTACACAAATAATCTCCAGGAGCTCTGAACCCGTGCTTCATTGTGGACACAGACAGTGCCATAGAAAAAACAGACTGAAATTGCTTGTTTTTCATCTGTAGTGTAAAAACGGTTTTTGTCCAAGACATTTGTGGTCGGAAAATCCTGACACCTCATAAATTATCTTAGAGGTGCAACAAAGCTTCAAAAAGATGAAACTCAATGCTGAGGTCAGCGGGATTTTTTTTTGCATCTTCTGTAGTGGAGGAGTGTTTTCAGTCTCAGGAAAACCACCACAAAAAGAGGCAGCAAGAAGCAAGAATACTTCTTGGCATGAGAGCCTCTGTGCTCAGAGGAGTAAGGCGTCTTCTATTATTTATTTTTGGCCACCTCTGTGTTCACACATCATCAGAACATGATCCAAGCGACCAAGGGTAGCCTGATAGCGAGGTGAGGCTGCTGCAATTAGGTGACACTTCTAGGTACACCCAAACACTCGGGCTAATTTCCCTTGCATAGTGTTAGGGGCTACATGGGTTGAGCACCTTCCAGGTTTGGTCTGACAGCACTTTATAGGTGAGGTGGATGTGGGATAGGGGTGAAGTACTGCAAAACCACAGTAGGCTTCAGTGTGAATTTACGGAGAGCATGGAACAGTGTTGTAAGGAATGGTTTATGGTCTCTATCAACTCATACCCACAAGCAGCCAGTTGGCATTTTTTAAAGCTGTTTTCCTATTCCTCTTGACTACAAATGCAAACCCACTGCTGGAGCTCTGGCTGCCCTGATGCGTGAGGCTAAGCAGGCTGCTTAATCCTTCACACCTTCCCATAACTCCAGCTAGTCTGAATAAGGACAACTGTCTGGAAGTTTCCCTTCCTCTTTTCTTGGATATGTCTTCTTTTCTATATAGAGGAGAGTTTTCTTCTTCCAGACAAGAACAAGGTGGAGAAAGAGGACCCTGAGGGTGATGTCACACACAGCCTTTTTTAACACAAGAACCTCTGCAGGTTCTTAGTTACCATCTCTGGGTATTGAGGTGGCAGCCAACTGTCCTCTGAAGCACATTAAACCCTGTGTTGCTGAAAACAGGGAGAAATTGAGGTGGTGCTTAAAAGGAGAGCAGACACCTGGTGTCCAGGATGACCCGTGATTCCCCTTTTGTGATGTGTGGCAGGAAGAACCTAGGCAAAGACAGTTATTTCAGTAAACAAGGGGTTTTTGGTGGGGTGGAAGAGATGTTTCTAATACGGCAAGGACTCTTGCCTCTGACAGGAAGAAATCATCTGTCCTGTAGCAGGCCTGTTGCTGCTCCTACCAGCCTGCTGCCTTACGAAACTGCTGCCATCTTGATCCATGCCTGGCTTTGCCCTGTGTTGCTCGTGGCAGGAGGTCTGGTGTGCTGTGCGGTGCTGGAGTTGTGCCAGCAGCCTGGTGAGGGCTGCTTGGGAAAGGCATTGCCCAGGATGTGACAGCCAGCCCTCCTGCAGGGTCACAGCACAAGGGGGATGCTGCCAATGTAAAGCCAGTTTTGCAGGCGGGGACAACCCCTCCTGGAACAGGTGAGGGTCGTGAGGCTTAGGGTCGTTATTTATCCTTTTTACTGAGTGATCATCAAAATGGCTCCATTTTAATCTGTAGCATTGCCTCTTGCTGTTATGTGTCTTATTTTGGAGAGTGAAGTTACAGCGTAAGATATGAACTGCTTTCCATTTCTGTGGGTGGACAAAACTTTCAGATTTAAAACTTCTCTCCATATGTTTAGCCCTCTGGGTCTCTATCAGGATCTGACCTCCCTGGCCACTTAGTAAATCAATGGTTTCTAAGGTATGTAGAACTGATTTTATGGCAGCAAGATGCATTTCACTAGATTTATGTTATTAAACTGAAGAAAGGGGAACCTCCTTTTATTTGGGGCAGTCCTTGAGTTTTACAGGCTTGATTGAGTAAGTAATTATTTTGGTAATGCTGGGGCCTCCTTTATTGAATCGTAAATGCATCCTGAACAGCTCTCAGAATAACAAGCGGACCTTTCCCTGAAAGTCTATGGATTGTCCCGATTAGCAAATCTGAACATTAGTAATTTACTCTCCGATTAGCTTTGCTGCTGAGGGCTGCCTTGGTTCACTTCTCTGGGGCTACTCACAAGATTAAGCATGTATGTAAATGTTTGCAGGATCAGTGCCACAAAGGGAAAAGAAAAACCCACAAGCCGTTTCTTTGGAAACATCCTCTCTGACCATGTTAGGAAAAAGGATCAGATAATTGGGATCTTTATGATGCTTATTATAAAAAATGTTCTGGAACCAGTTCAAGCACCAATCAGAAACCACATTGTTTCACTAAATCACTTTCAGATGCCATTTCAGATACAGAATACAATTACTTCTAGTTTAAAAATATAAATGTTCCCTTCATAAAACACACACATGCACATACACACACACACACACAGAGCTATTTTAATTTCTTTTATTTTTATCTGTCTTGGCTGGAGTTCAGGCCTTCCACAGATGATCTATCAACAGATTTTGTACCATTTCTTTCTGCCAGGCGTTGTGCAGAGCCCACCATACTATGCAGAAGAGCTCTGCAACATGGACATTAGGACTTTACATACAAAAGAGATCTTGCATAAGCTGGGGGGCTGAAAGCACAGGCTTGAATGTGTATGTGCTTAAGAAATCAACTCAAAGCAAAACCTGGAACAAAGATTTTGCCTGAACATTGCATTAAAAACCTACCCAAGATGCCTGGAGGGGTTCCTGGCCTGTCATTTTTTGTTGTTGGATAATTATGGCTTTTGTGAAGCAAACTCCCTTCCCTATGTGGTGGCTGCTGCCCACGTGCTCTCCTTCTTGTTCGGAAATCACGGAGGCCATCTGTGATGAGCTCGAACTGTGAGTCTGGCCCTGTTTGTAATCAGGGGACCCACCCGCCGTCCGTGCTGTTCATGCAAGAGAACATGCTGAGGTGCAGGCAAACGAGGAGGTGTGAAAAAAATGGAGGGGGAAAAAGCTGTTACACTGTGGGCTGGATGGGCTAGGCACCCTATGCTTCCCTGGGACCAGCACAGTGTGAACCCTCTGTCCCAACACAGCCCCTGGCTAAGACATTTAATGTTGGCAGACAAATGCAATCTCTTTCCTACTGAGTCAGCACACAGACAGGCACCTCCAGAGGGTTTCTCAGCCTTTCTGTAAGGTGTGACTCGTTTCCTAGGATGGAACATCTCTGCAGAGAGGTATGGAGGGAGCTGGAATACTCTATAGCTAACCCCAGGGCTTTGGTAGGCAGTAAGCTGATTGGAAAGGGTCCCAGTCTGCCCAGTAGCAGCCCTGAGCCTTGTGCTTTCACAGTGTAGCTCCTGGGCTGCACTGGGGAGTCTTCCACCTTGCCAGAGCAGCATCCTGCCTCCAGGTTGAAACTGTCTGGGACATTTCTAATGGAAAGCTTTCCTCAGGGCCAGGAAATCATCCTTCGTCATTGCTGAAAACCTTCTCAAGAGTGGTTCTTATTTGGTGAGCCCAGCCATGAGTCTGCGGGAGCACAGCCTGCTCTCCTGCCAGCCAGCTGCCTTGTTTTCCAGGACTTGGGGCCCCTGTGCTGCATTCAATCCTGCTGTGGGACGGGAAGCCCACAGACACCCAGAGCATTTGCCCCAGAATCCAGTCAAACCCCCCAGAGATGCCAGACCCCCAACAACCTGGCAAGAAGCCCTGGGAACCTGGCATCAAAACAGGGATAACAAGGCTTAGCTTTCTACCCCAAGGCTACGGATGCTTGAGGATGCTGCCATTTTTCAGATACTCCACAGGCCATCTTTTTTTTTTTTCTTTTTCTGGGGCAAGCAGAGGGATTTCTCAGCATCAGGGATACATGAGAGTCTCGAGGGCTGCATTTTGGAAAAAAATATATGGAAACATTTTCATTTTTTCCAAAACAAAGCCTGCTAAAGGGCTTGTTACTAAGGGAAAATTCCTGCACTAGTTTTGCAGCGGCTGGGATTCCTGAGTTTCTTCAGTGCTGCTCATAGGTTCTTTAGGAGGACTTAATCCCAACATTGAGAAGAATGGCCTTTGAACTCAGTGGTAGCTTAAATACAATATCTAAAATCACTGGCACCAGCAAGTGATATCAGGAACTTGGGCATAGTCTGTTAGTTGACATTGCTTGGGCCTCATGGTGGAGTAAGGGATCTGCTCTGAACCAAACTCCTGGGTCAGATGGCCAAAGACCACTTTGTTCCTGTGTCTGTGATGGCTAGGAAGCAAAGTTCAAATTGAGAACAAAGCATTTCTGAAGAATGGATGTTTAGGCTGATGTGCAAGTTGAAGAAGCATTTTATAGCAGTCTGAAATAAATCCAAAAGGGGATTTTCAGAAGCACAGGCTGTTCTTGCTACTGCTAGTGAATATCCTTGCAGTGAGAGCAGAATCTGGCTGATGCAAGGTGACTGTGGAAATTCAACCCTTGGTGCTCAGGATTTTTAGTATTTCTGACCAAAAGACTGGAGCTCTTGCTGAGATGTGATTACTTCTGTTTTGTTGTTACAATAGAGTCATAGAGCCTTGTTCAAAGGCCAGAGCTCCCTGCACCTTGCTGCATCTGTGAAAAACATCCCAGAGATTTTCAATCCAACTAGCCAATACCCAACCCAAGTCAAAAACAGCTCACAGTCCCCTTTAATAAGTATTTTTTAATTATTACATATTAATGTAATTAATAATTTCATTTTTCAGCAAAATATTTGTGGCCTTTGCTGCAACACACTGATTTGTCTTTAAAAGAGAGGTTGCTGACAAATATTTCACAATGCTTGCATTATGATGAGCTTCTTACCTCAAGGGTGCAAGTTTTCTCTGCAAACAAAACATTTTTTACTGGTGTGATAGGGAAATTTTACAGATCCTGATGTTGCTAACTAGAGATGCGTTATCAAGTTTGGGGCTATTCATGAGGCGCTAGTCATTGGTAGTGTGTGATTATTCAGACCTCTCAGGTTTTCAGTTTTTCAAGATTATCTTCCTAGCCCTTCTGATAACAGAAAAAACTTCTAGCACAATGAGACATCTGCACCTGAAAACCCCACAAAACAGAAAACCAATAAAAACATGTCACATTTCTTGTTCTTTTCTCTCTTTTTCTTTCCTCTCTTCTTTAACGTGCCTGTCTCTTGATTCAATACTAAGTTTAACAGCATAGAAAACTGCAGTGGGAAGACAGCCAAAGATTGTTTGTGCAGACAGGTTAAAGCCGCAGTATCAAAGGCCTTGGATCCAAGTATCACCAGAATTCAGTTTCCATTCACTCTGGTGGTTGGGCTTGAGCTCTTCTGCACAACAAAGAAAGCTTAATTCACCTATGTGGAGGTGTGGAAAACCAAGTGTCAGTAGTTATTAGCAGCAGTGGAATAAGTGCTGTGTTTCTAGGTATGTGCCTCTTCTGGGGCTCGCTCCTCATTCCACAGTAATATTGAAAGTGCCAGAGGAAGCAGAAGCAGCAGGAGCAGAGGTAATGGGCTCAGAATGGTGCCAGAATGACACGGGTGAGTTTCCTTGCAAGCTGCCCACGGAGAGGGCCCGTCAGCATGCACCAGCAGAGCCATATTTCATTTGCACATAAGAACCCAGGATTGTCTTGGGAGGCTGCATAAGAAATG
Source organism: Scolopax mira (assembly GCA_004320125.1). Taxonomy (NCBI): domain Eukaryota; kingdom Metazoa; phylum Chordata; class Aves; order Charadriiformes; family Scolopacidae; genus Scolopax; species Scolopax mira. The sequence continues at coordinate 59,526 of BJBW01002566.1, forward strand.
AGGCTCCATGGTCGGTGCAAAACCAATAACAATTACTGCGTTCCCTCCTACCAAGAAATCAGAGCGCAGGGGGGTGCCTGCAGTGGAGGAAGGCTGGGACAAGCACAGAACAGCAAGGATGTTTGGTAGTTCTTCATTGTATCTCTTCCCAAGCATAACTAACCTCACCACCATCACTTGGGATTGTGACCATGGAATGAACCCAGCTCTGGGACCTACTGGACATTTTTCATGAGAAGATTTTTAAACAAGACATGTTATTTTTTGTGCAAACATTAAAAAGTACCTGTTTTGAGTATTTTTTCTAGAGAAAAGAAAAGCAAAGAAAACCTAGTCTTTTCCAAAATGAGACATTTTTATAATGTGAGAAAGTTCTGTTTTCCACAGTTTTTGAGCATTCTGAAATTTGATATTTTCCAATATGAAATGTATTTGGCTATATTTTTGAATGTTTCAGAAAAATCAGCATCAAAGTGGAACACATGCTCTTATATCTATCAAGGTAGTTTGACTATGAGAAGTTTATTTTCAAAATATTTCCTTATCACCAATATAAAATATTTTTATCCACTCTGGAAGAGCAAAAAAAATTAAAATAATGGAAGATGCTCATAAGATGGAGGACCAGAAAGAAGAGTAAGGCAGGTGGCATTGAAGAGAAAAAGGCTTTAAGAAGGAAACAAAGGGCATTCAAGTAAAGAGCCATCAAGGTTAAAAATGGACAAAAGCAGGATGAATCTGAAGATTCCCTGGTGTGGAAGAGTACTGCATAGGAGGACAACTCTGGATGGTCCACAGGCCTTGACCCAAGTTCAAGAGGTTGTGGCAGAATGGTGATGGCAAGGACGATGGGGATGACCTGAACACTGTATTGCTTTGTTTGGATCTATCTGTAAGTTTTATGCAACCTACCAGTAATAGTGCTAAAAAAATTTGCAAAGCCTGAATGTCATGGACTTTGACTGTCGTGTCACTGAAGAGATGATCTCTAATTTACAGCTCCTACAAGGCTGCAGGGGTGGGGATATGTGCGCTTTGATAAGTAGTGTGAGCAAGACACAGAAGCCTGGAGGTCTGGTTTCTGTGGGGTGATATTGGAGCTCCTGGGCTCAGGATGTGCAGGGAGGGGCCCCAAAGGAGGCAGCGCTGTAGGCTCAGGAAACCTAAGGAGCACTGTTCCTCTGTGCTGCTGGGAGCCTGGAGATCCTCCAGAATAGAAGCAGAGCCTAACTTCAAGCACAACGTCTTCTTCACGGCCAAAATACCAGAGCAGGGCTGACAAAGAAGGAAGATGAAGATGACACACTTTATTCCCAGCACCTGTCTGTTACTGTCAGGGAAACCTGTCCCCAAGGGCAGATTCTGCAGAGCCAGCTGCAGCCATCACTTTCTGCAAAACAGACACGCAGTGTGGGGTTTCAGAGGCTTGCAGGGGCCTTGAAAACCACCTCTTGGGTGTGCTCCAATCTTGAGTAAACACTTCAAGGACACCACTGAGGTCCCCTGCCTCTTAGGCAGCACACACCAAAGTGATAAAAATTGAAATAAAACCCCCAAAACAAAGACAGAGGAAAGAAGGAGAAAATGCTGTGAGGCCCAAAGGGCTAAGGATGTGGGTACTGCTGGGCTTAATTGTCTTCTTCCTTGCTCTGCGAGGGGGAATGTTGCTGGGACAGCATTGCTGTCATTTGGATTGTTACTGGTTGGGGTTTTTTTAATATTTTTTTCTTCCCCCAAAGCAAACAGGCAAGTGACGTAAAGTAAATGGAATTGCGGTTCTGAAGCCGGGAAAGTCAGAGATGATCCCAGGCTGCAAAATCCAGATCTGGATTTTGAACACCCTGTATAGCACAAGGCCGTGGAGGCCTTCAGCTGGGCTAGGTCTGATGTATGGAAGAGGGGGCAAGCAGCCAACTTCGGAGTCAGGTTCAGGTTTGGATTCTGACATAAACCTCCCTCACCGAAAGTTCAGGGTCATTCCCAAAGGCTCAGGAGGGAAGAGCTGATTCAAGATTTTCTCCTCTAACAGGTCTTGGACTTACTGTAACCATTCATCTGGGGCCCTGATGAGGAAAGCCGTCTTCTTTGTGATGACAGTTAAATATGTGCTCAGGCTCATTCCTCAATCAAAGGTTTACATTATATTAGGTTTAAGTTATTCCTGTACTGTGGGTACCTCCTGATTTCACAAACCTTGCAGGCTGTTCTGGCTTGGAGCACATGAAGAACTTCTAAAGACTTGAATTAAGGCAGGTAGATGTCTTCTCACAACCTGCAACCTTGTTTCCATTATCAGTCTTGAATCCACACCACTGACTTGTTCTACAGGGACACGAGAGGCTGGAAACATCTGGGAATGACACATAAAACAAAAACCTTGAGCTCAAATAATCACTGTAAATCTGTTATTGCTCCGTGGTTTGAAAGCTGGAATTCTCTCCAAACTCATGGAGTGACTGGACTGTCCATTGGACGGTTGTGAAAGAAGCGGTTATGATTTCATTGATATTTCAAGCAAATCAGTGAGGCCGATTAAAAGGGAACTCTGAGAGCACATTTGCATCGTGGGTTAGCCGCAAAAGAGATTGCTTTAAGCTCTTAAGCCAGGAGAAAGCATTACCAATCAATCACATCTCCTCATCTTCATGGCCTCCATGGACGCAAAGTTGAAGGGCGGTTCAAGGAGATGGAACTGGTATGTATAAAGTAACCCCAGAGTCTGTGATTGACTCAGGTCAGTGAAGGAGGAGTAAAGGGAGTGCAGTTTTTGGGTAGGAAATAGGGTCCATGAACCATGCAGAGATTTCAGACATTGGGATTTTTTGCAGCATTTATTGGAACAGACAGGCTAAGAGTACTGAGGGATAAAGGATCCCAAATCAAACAGCCTAATTGGTCTCAAATGGAGACTAAGGAACTCTCTCCATTCCAAAATGGGTCAAATTGCATTTTAGGAGATCTCTGAAATTTGAGTGGGAGGCCTGGATAGAAAAATGAATGGATGAACTCATAATTGACATGGATTCCATTATGGCTAATACCTGTGTCAGAGCTGCCACCGAATATGGCCTGCAAATCCAGTCTGGGGGAATTCCCTTTAGAGATGTGACCCAGGTGAAGCAGACTATTTGCCATGAGCCTGTGAGGAACTGAGACTTTAATTGTAAACATATGGCTGGGTAACTTTCCAGCAAGTGAAAACTGGGGGATAGATAGACCTGCTCTGAAACAGATGATCCAGAAGGGCTTTCACTACTCTGATCCTCATAGTGAGTTTCTGTGTTCTCATAGCACTTTATGCTGAATAGAAAATTGTAAAGAAAGGAAATGTGGCATCAAAATGTGCACAAGAGCCTGCGATTTTAGGAAGAATGAGGGTGAAATTACGTTCCCTGTGATTTTACTTTGACATGGTTCCCTGTTCATGTCTTCCAAAAGGCAGTGGTCTGATCTTCAGCTTGCTCCTGTCCTGGAGAAGACGTAAGGTGACTTCTGTCATGAGAAGTCTGAGAAGATGGCCTGAGGGACAAGATCATCACCCACTTGTGATGGAGACGAGTGTGGCTGCTGAAATTGCTCATCCTGATGTTCAGCAAGCAAGGTAAATGCACTGCAGACAGAAGAACCTGGGTACCAGCTCCTGTATCTGATTGCTTCCAAGGACGATAGGAAACACCTCTGCCCCCACATCCAGGATCAGGATCAACAGGGTGTATGAGCACCGGCAGACCTAAAGGTAGCTGATGCAAAGAACAAAGGCAAGGGCCTGATTTTAAAGGCAGCTTCTACATGAAGTGGGAAAGGGCCCTATAGAGGCTTCTCACAGTTATTTCACATTGGTTTTCACAGCAGTCTGATCCCAGGTTGCAGCTGGACTGTATCAGAGCTGGCTGTACTGCAGGCTGCCAAACCCCAGGGAAAGGAGGAAACGTTTTGGTGGGCTCACAGCCTTGGGCATGGAGACTATGGATTTAATCTTGTTGTTCTCTCTTCTGACTATCCTGAGGGTTTTCCATGCTTTGCAGAATATCTTTAGTACTAGGGACCATGTGTGTGTTTGTGCTTTCCTCTGGGATCTGGAAGCATGTCCTTATGCATAATGAGGGGTGTAGACCTATTGTCCTGGGTGACTGGGAAAGAGTGAAAGGGAACATGGGCTGACATTGACCACAAGAATAGAATGGATGAGCTCAGGGGAGTTTTCTTTTTTGAAGGTGTTTTTGTTTGTCAGGTGACCTTGACAGGACAAGAATTTAACATGACGAGAGCTACCTTGAGGTAGCTGGACGGGAAGGTAGCTGGGTTAGTCAAGTTTTGTTGGGTTGCATGGCATCTTCTGGGTCCTGGCTTGGGTCAAGCAGCTCCTTAGTGTCTCAGGCAGCTGATCCACAGGGAACTTGGGCCTTTTCAGCACTGGAGTCATTTGACTCCTGAACGGTGGAGGCTCACATTCTGAAGTGAATTGAGCAAGGCCTGTACTTGCTGTGGAGAAGGGATTTCTCCTTCCTTGAGCTGGCTTCCAGGTAAGGAGAGCAGCACATCAGATACCAGCTGGGAGGCCGGCTTTTGGAAGAGAACCAAAGATGAGTTTGAACGAATATGGCAAAACCTGTGAGTGCTGTTTTTGTGTCCATAACTACTCTTTCACGTGACCTAAATATTATGATTTGAAGAGGCAAATATTGTAAGTAACTTGCAGCCTAATTGCTGCTTTGTAATGTTTATTAGCAGTTCACATAGGCCAAAGCACCAATTTTGGTCAGGATAATTTTTTTAAGAGCAGCATCTGGGACATCTGTGGCAAAGGCTCTGGTTATGCCAAGTAATCCTGAGAATTAAACTGAGAAAAGTTGGGTCTGCAAAAATTGAGGCATTTAACAGTAAATATTCCCTAAACCAGTGACAACATGTCTGAAAAGGAAGATTTATGCAGCACTCTGTAATAAAATAACAACAGTGATGTATGCACAAATGTACATGCACACTCATTCCAGATAAGATCAAATATCAAACAGTCCAAAGATTAAACACTTTTCTATTTATTTTTCTCCTTATGACTATGAAATATAAGTATCCTTTGACTGACAGTTCCATGCAGAAATGCTGCAGAGAATTCTTTTAGCCACTGCTAGGGATGAGCTCTCTCTTTTGCCTATATCAGTGTAGATACCCCAGGCCTTCCCTGTCTGTAACTCTTTGTGCATATCCGAGTCCTCCTGCCCCTCAAGTCTTTGCTCCCTGCATCCATTTCCAGGACACTAGAATACATCTCTACTTAGATGTTCTGTTGCAAGTGATTTTAGCAGATAACATAGCGTGAGCTATTGGATTTGTTGGAAGGGAGGAAATGCAGAAAGAAGAGAGAAAAGGAGGTAAAAAGATAGAAATGGAAGGCAGGAGAAGTAAAAAGGGGAAGGTGGAGAAGGAAGAGAAAGAAAGGATAGAAAATGCAAGGATCTCAAATGAAAAATTACTCCTCTGAGCCATGTTCTATACTGCATAATCTATACTAAATTGAAATATTGTCAATCTATAAAGTCTGTATTTTTCTCTTTTTCTCTTGGCCAACCACTGCTGATGTAAGCAGAAACTCAGCTCTGGGCTGAAGAAGTTGAGAGCCTAGCAAGCAAAGCTGGCACCTAGACTGGATCTGGAAGTGGGATTTGGCCTCTGCTACAGAAGGACTTTGAGGACTCAGAGGAACTGAGGGAATGTGAGGCTGTTGGGGCAAGCTTCAGATAGGAGCTTTTAGGCAGCGTTTTTTCTGCAAAATCTAATAAAAATACATCTTCAAGTCTCCTCCAGGAAGATGTCAGAGCTCTCCTGCAGAGTTAACATGCCCAACACAGAGACCAGCTTAGTCATTTTAAGATAAGGCATAGGGGTTTATGTCCTATGAGGACTTCATATATCCTGCAAGCTTAGTAAAGCTGCTTACTCTATGTTGTGTATAAATGTATGTGCATGGGTATATATGTGTGTGTGTGCGTATCACTGTGTATAAGCTTATGCAGCTATCTGTTTTCTCCCAATAATTCAGTACTTCTGCTTTTGGCTTTGCAGACTCCAAGATCCTGGCCAGCTGGAGCAGGAGAGGCTGCCAAGTCCGTCAGGTTGATGGAGCCAGCAGGCTGCTCCACCTGACTGTCTGGAAGCATTCTTTTGCTCTTTTGGGAGGCTCCCAGCGCATCTCCATTTCCTCTGAAAGAAGGTTCACCCATGACTGCCAGCATCTATGTCAGGTCTTCTTTCCATGGGTGCTGTGGCTGAAAAACCAAAAGATCCATGGCCCTTCTTAGCACTGTTTAAGCCAAACCTAGCTGCACAAGCCCTGAAAATTTCCAAAATGTGCCTAATGAAGCAGATGAAAAGACATAGGATGTTGGCTAGTGCTATAGCTGCTTTATAAGGATAGAGGTGATGATCTTATCAAGAATTCTTGATATCCTGGTGAAAGAAGACAGGAACAAACCATATTTTTCTGTGCTTTTAAAGGAGAATAATTTATTTGTCAATGACTGAGAAGAACCTGAAGAATCCTGAAGTGCATGAGGCCGTAACAAGGGGACAGCTGAAATTTATGTTATTGTTAAATTTCTGTGCTAATCTCAAGAATGATCATACTGAGAAAGTAACTCCTTTGCAAATGCTCATGGATCTGGTATTCAGGTGCCCTGCAGGAGAGACACAGAAAAGACTTTCACCACTTGATCTCAGCATGTGGCTCTCATATGGTCCTGTGTTCTGCCTGCTGCTTGCTTGGGACAGTGTTCAGAGCAAGTGGGATTTTCAAAAATGATCCATATAGGGGAGAGCAGGAGTGTTCCTGTTTCCCCCCCTGCCCAGGCTAAAGAGATTGCTCCAACTGCACCTTTCCTTCTGGGTCCTCCTCCCAAGTACAGGTGAAGGAAGCTTCTTCACAAGACTTGAAAGCAGAAGCTTGTGGACAGTTGTTATCCACCTGTAGTCATGCCTGCTGTTTTACTGCCTAGTGGCTAGTGGATTAGTGTTGTCCCTTCGTGTGTTTCATCCTCATTTTACACCTGAAATTGCTATCCAAATTGCATACACAGCAGTGAGGTGGAGCCCTGGAACAGGAGAGATGGACAGCAGAGAGAAGGGAGAGGTGGAAAAAAGCACCAGCAATGAGCCCAGGAACTACAATGAATGCATCATGTGTGTGCTTATGAAACATGTAATAGGTAGCAGAACGTGTAATAGGTAGCAGAGAGCAGCCAGGTTCTGGTTGACTGGAGGAGTAGGTCTCTTTTACCTGTCATTAATATGTGAGATGTTCAACCTGTCAAGGAAATTAAGGAAATCTGTCACTTTTTGTTCAGCTCGCTAAAACTTGTCATACATAGAAAAGACCAACAGCTCTGTGCTCTTTCTCTCTTTCTTAGCACAGAGTTTCCCAAACTATGGCAAGGGTCCCTGTTAACCTTCTTTATGTCTTTTGGAGCACTTACACTTTCACTGTTAAACTTTGAATAGAGATTGTTTAAGATACTTGGTTCTACAAAAATACCAACTACAAACTTTTATAACCTTGCTGGCCATCCATGGATCAAGGGTGGGAAGTCCTGTTTTGGCCAAAAAGATGCCAATCTTTATCGTTTTCTCTCAAGAATTCTCATGAATTCTAGTGAAGAAGGACTGCATGTACAAAGGAGTTGGGGTTTAATGAAGAAGCAAATGGGAGGTCCATTTTTGCTTACATGGAAAGGGAGAAAAAAATAAAATGGCTGCTTGTGGAAACCTGGAAGGTTGCCAGTATAATGACTAATAAGAATAATTTCAAATATATTTTCTGAGATCTGAACAGTATTTATATGCAAATACTATCTCAGAAGGTAGTGGAAAAAATCAGTTTTTACTAACGTTGGCTGGGAAACAGAATTTGCAGTTCTGGAAGACTTACGATTTCCATAGGAACCAGATGAGATGAAGTAGAAAGATTTAACAGAGGTGATTAAAAAGTATTTTGTACTGAAAACAAACTTTCTAGCTGAATTACATAAATCACATTTAAGGGAGTAAAACTTTCTAGCAAGTTTAAAAAAACATGCCAGTATCTGCCCTTTGGTAACTCTGTGTTGGAAAGCCTTAGAGAGCAGAGAGCTAAACTCCAGAGCACAGCCTTAGGGGAATCATAGGCACATCTTTGGGGTGGCACACTGAGAAATTTGGGGTCCTGTTAAGATTCAAATACATGCAAAAATAAAATCCCTTGCTTCATAAATCAAGGAAAGACCTTGATTATTTTCTAAACAGAGATTGTTTTAAACGGAGGTTGGAGGTGAGTCAAGTGGGCAAAACGCTTCATCCACACTGTCTGATGTTTGGGAATTTTAATGAGAGAAGTAATTATGGATGATGTACTTCATTAAGGATTTGTCTAATTTTGTGGTTTGGTTTGGTTATTTCAGCAGTAATAATTTTGTGGTTTCTGTACTCACCTTCCCAAAGAACAGAGCAAGCAAGCTACTTCCTCTGCAGTGCTATTTCTGTTCTGTTTTACTAGTGAGCTAAAAAAAAGCTTTGATCTACTCTCCAGGTTGATATGTAATGAAATCTTTTCATCAGACTCTGCTCTCAATTGAACTCATATTAATCTCAGCAAGATTAATGCAGATGTATGTTCTTATGGGCTTCTGGACAGTCAAAATGGATCTTGAATTAGACCTTGCTGGTGCAAGTCCAGTGGATAGACACCATGCAGGGATGGAGATCTTTCTATAAAATATTCATTGCAGAACTGAGGCATAAGAGCAAATGCATTTGTCCTGAAGCATAATTAATTAATGCATGGTTAAAGCTTGCTTATATGTGTTGGTCCTTCTCCCATTGAAGTTGATGGCAAAACTTCCACGGACTTCAGCACAGTGGGATGGAATCTATACAGAAATCGTTTTTCCCAGAACAACTTTGCAATAACCAGTGGATTTGCAAACTCCTCACTCTGACACATTGAAATAATTTGGGACTTTCATTCCATTTTGCTTTAATTGGACTTACACTACATCTGAGTCTTCCTAAGTGAGTTGCAGTGCTTAAAATATGTGCAGGCATGTTTGCACTCTCTGAGGGAACATGGAGGTTAAACTATAAGGCGAGGTTATATTAGCAAGGATATTTTCTTTTTATACTGCTTCCAAAGGCAACGCTATTTTGGGCTCACCACTCTAGCTTGACTGGTCTGTGCCTCTCCCTACCAAATCATGCTGGGATTTGATGATAAAGCATATCCTCTTTCCAGGAGCCAAGACAACCCCTACATCCTAACTCGCTGGTGTTCTGGTATCTTAGGCAGGCACTTTGTGGTCAGAAGGCAGACTGCAAATGCAGGTTTTAGTCGTGGTGATTCTGTAATGTCCAAACCCTCTGCAGGAAGAGATTTCTTACAGAGCTGCTGTTGGCCATTGGAATCCCAGTTCCTCTGTTTTTATGTTTCTTGGACTGTGCCAGCTGAGATAGCTCTTAGCCGGATACTAGCATTTGCAGGGTCTGATTTGGTTCATGTCTTCTATAAAAATTTTCCATCTCTGACCAAGGTATTTCAGATCAGGGTAAAAATGGAAGTAAATCAGAGCTGGCATCTATCCCAGACATATCAATTCCCTTAATTCCTTTTTTCCTGTGGCTTTGGGACAATCAAAATAGGGAATGTTTCTATTGCTATACCTTTATGAAAGTACAATATGTGAACGCTATATCCTGAGTGCATCTAGTGTGTTTCCTTACCTTGGTCATTACCAACTGTACAGCTTTCTCTGGCAATTACGTGAAACGGAGCACTGCAGTAGAGTAAATCTTTTGGCAGGGCTTTGTTCCAGGGAAGATCAAACCCCCCAAAGTGACAGTTAATGAAACAAGGGGAAAGAAGAGGGAAGCTATCAGTCCCAGCCAGCCAACACTAACAGAGTCTGAAGGCAACTGGAGGTGCCAAGGTGTCTGCTTGCAAAATTTGGAGCAAGCTGTGGGTGTCGTAGAGAGGGCTGCACCAAGGCCAGTTTTTCTGGCAGTAAAAGCCACTTAGGATAGCAGAAGAGCAGTGAAGACAACTCATCTTCTCCAAGAGGACACGTACTGTCTTTTTTAAGATACAGAACAAGCAGACATTATTCTGCATCCCGTGGGCAAGGGTACTGTGCCATGGAGATGAACTGGGTGGAGTACATGGAGTGTGTCATGGATCCAGGGGTATAAACTGAATACACAGCAATTACAAGGACAGGACAGCATGAACCGAGCAGTGCAGAGCACCTGGTCCCCAGGGAGACCACCAGTACCCTTTGGTGGGCAACAGAAGGGAGTTAAACAGAAAGCGTGGCAGTCTGCTGCAGCATGAGCCATAAAACAGAGCAGAGAGCAAGGGCCTCCTGTAACAGGCCTATTTATCTCTAAAGCAGTATTTCTCAGACTGATCCATGAGCCTTTGGTGGTCTATAAAACATCCAGTGGTGGCTCATGAAACAATAGTAAACCCTCCTCCTCCCCTCCAACAGCCACAGAAGCAAACACGCAAACAAAATGGGATAAAATTAAAAGCTACTATAGATTAATTTCCAAATTTTAGTCTTTTGTTTATTTGATTTAATATATGAATAATATACAAGTTGGTCTTGGATTATTGTTTTTTTTCTGAAAAAGGTTAATCCTTGGACTTGAGAAGTTTAAGAAATGTGGCTTTGAGGGTGCTATTTTTGGAGCCAATTACAACAGCATTGAAATGTTGAAAGATTCTTTTTGTTTGTTGAAAGATTAGGCTGAGGCCCTTCAGTCTATAAAAGAATAATAAACCCTAGTGGGATAAAATACTTCATTGCAATGAGGATACAAAAGCCACCTCAGAGTGGTATGTGGCCTGGATGGAAGCACAGGAATGGCAGAGCTGGCACTGATAATTACTAGAGCTATCCATGCCCAGAAAAAAAGACTGGGAGCTCTTGTTTTGTTCAAGTTATACAGTCTCTTCCTCCACCTTCTCTCATCATCTAGAGTTGTTTTGGTAGCATTTACAAAATGTTAGCGTTTATACTGAATGCCCAGTCCCTCTTGGTATCCCTCATTCGTGGACAATCTACTCTGAAATAAGTTGTTAGAACAGAAGGATTGTCAGATTCATGTGTCATGAAATCTTGGAGAGAAAACTAGCTCTAACTGACCTTTTCTTCCTTGCCAGTACTGTCATCTGGGATGTTTCTGTTTTGGGGACCAGGCAGTTTATATCTTGCAACTGCGTAGAGTTGGTTTTTCAGAGAATCCCACTTCTTTCTGGATTATTTGTAAACCACCTTGATATTTGTCAGTAGTGAGGATTATGTAGCTGTGCCAGCCTCTGACTTTGTGCAAATGATCTGCGAGTGCAGCTTACTGGAGGGTATGGCTGGGCTGAGGATTTTTCTAAATGAGTGGTAGGTTTGAAGAGAAGTAGGTAGTCCAAGGTGCAAAGATTACTCAAAAAAATAAAGTTGCAGGTAAAGACCAGGCATGCTTTTTCCTTGTCTGCCTGAAACAACACAAATTCAGCAGCAGGAATGACAAAAAGCACCTCAGTGCAAGGGGTAGGTGTGTGTGTTACACAAACAGCAGGTGACAACCTTGTCGTGGGTTATGGGCTGAGAGCTCCATGTTCCTGCAGTCACAAAGAGCAAGAACTTCACATCTGGTGAATCAGTAGAGGTGCTGCCTTGAACATCTGCCCAAGGCCTGATAGGCAGCTCTGGGTCATGTCCAACAACCCCAATCACACTGTCGCTTGTGGAAGTTCTGTCTAGCCCTTTCCTTCCCAAGCTGAGTAACTGATCCTCCTGCCCCAGGCTGTCCTCATGGGATGCTGCATTACCTTTCACACTGTGTACAACTGGAACATGAACAGAGCCTGATAAAAATCACGTGGTGCCTTTCTCTGTTGTCTTAGCCAAGTTTCAGTGTGATTAGTGACACGATTCCTGCCTAAGCTTCCCCTCGTTCACCATGATTTTAATTCCTTTCATTTCTTTTCTGGCTGGCATATTATGTTGACCAGCACTGTTCTCATCTGTTAAATGCCTCTGTTTCACCCCAGAAAGTGCCCCCTCTCCATAGCAAATGAGATGATTCCCATGTGTCTCTTATTTTTTCCCAGGACCGTGGTGAGGATTAATAAGCAAGCATTTGCAAAGCACTTTGTGATCTTCTGAATAAAGGGTTTATTCAAGGGTGAAATGTTGCCCCTAATACACCTTGTGCTGGCAACCAGAAGGTCAGACTGCAGCTGTATGCACCTTTCGTGCTGCAAGTGAGTGTGATGTGTCATGGACACAGAAAGGGGAAACTGTTTTCATTCTCCAACCATGACCCAAACTAGAATTATCTCACATATCCTTGGCATAGAAGCCTGGCTTTCTGACAAGGATGAATCTCAGGGTCGGTGATGGACAGCCAGGGTCTGTGACACATTAAGGTCTTAGGAAACCAGTCTCATTGGGGTTTGCAAGGGGAAGAGATATCCTCTTCACGCAGAGCAGTGAAGAGGATTGGGGAGGAAAGAGAAGAACTCTAAAGAAACTGATTTTTACCCCAGGTATCAATTCCAGTAGAAATGGAAAACAAGCCTAATCGTAAAGATCCCTCAAACCAAAAAACCTAATATGCCACAGGCATGACGAACTCTTGCTTGCATGGCATCTCCCCCTTTTCTTGGGTTTAGTTCATCAGGCTTGTTCCATCAACTTGGAAAGCAGTGTAGACCCCTGGGCAGGAGTAAGATCAGGGGGACTACTGGCTTCTGGCCCCAAGAGCTGCCCTGAGCATGGAGTTGCTCCTTGGGCTTTGCTCCTGGACTGTTCTGGGGTTGCCGTCAGGAGGGCAGCCACACTCCAGAAGGGAATCCATTCCCATGTCTGTGTGACTCGGGTAACTCTTGGCAGATCTGTGGGAAGCTCAGGAAGACTCCTGCTTTGACAAGCTTAGGATTGGAATAAGAATGACACAACAGGCCTAATCCACACCTACTAATTTGGTTAAGTATTGAAACTCGGCTTCCCCTTCGCACTGAAGCGGAGCTAAAAAAGCCAGTGGGTCTGTGAAACTGATGAAACCAACTTTCCTACTGGTTTCCTACTTTCACCTCCTGGTGCATAATAAAAGTGAGGTTATTCATCTTCCCTTCACTTGGGCCCTGTAAGTGTATTTTATTGTCATTAATTTACTGCTTCTGAGATGTTTTGCCCCTTTGGCCAAATGTGTTTAAAAAGTTGCCAACCAGTTCAAAACTGATAAGGAGGCCCAGGTACATCAGTAGTGTTTCCTTAGGAAACTGGCCTGAGAACCCATCCATCCCCCTTCTACCTGCCCCATTTTGGCTTTGTTTTGGCTCAGCATTGGAGCTCCTTGGTGAGCAGCAGCTTTCAGGAGTGGCAGAGAGCAGTGAGTCTGTGAACAGTCATTACAAGCTGCAAAGCAGCCCAGCATGGGGTTGTGAGCTCCAGTGAGCCCTTGCGTTTGCTCCACTTGTCTAGCATTTGGAAGGTTGTTTGGGGCAGCCGTTCCCACCTGATACAACTGTCCTGCATACCCCTCTTGTCAGTGTGCTGATGATGAACTCAGGCTAAAGGGATGATGGTGTTGATGGCTGAAGTTTTATGGACAGGTCCTACTTTTATCAGGTTGTATAGGTGGTATACCAGGGCTAGCACCAGTAGTCACTTGTTTCATTTTGATCTTTCAGATTTCAAGGATTTTGGATTTAGAGGTGGTCTGATGAATCAGAACAGACTGTAACTTCAGGCCACCTCTCCTCCCGGTGCTAGTTGAGCACAAAAGCACATGAAAACACACATAGATGCAAGAACAGGGCTGTCTGATCAACCCTCTTGATAACAGGAAAGTGCAGTCCTCCCTGGGTGTTGCAGTCAATCATCTTGGTAAAGAAGAGCCGTGGAGAGAGGGATGTGGGTTGAGTCAGACGCTTTGCCGGGAGCTGGGAAATCAGGGTGGAAGGCAGGGGTTTCCAGGCCTTGATTTAATTGCAGGGAGAGGGCTTTCATGGGAGGAGAAGTCAGTTATGCTGGATAATACCTTGGCTTCAACTTTTCTAGGAAGCTGCGGCCCAGAAGACTTCTTTTCCCTGCCAAGCAAGAGCCAGTACAATGACACCCTTCCTCTGGGCCTCCACCCTCTGTAATGCAATAATTGAAAAGGAAGATTATTTTTTTTCTGTGCCACGGATTAACGCTGCAGCTGCTGGAGCAGCATTCTGGATCCACGCTGCCATGGCAGACCGGCAGTGCCGTGGAGGAACCTGCCTGCAGCCTTGGCTCTGCTCCCTGCTCTGGGGATGCAGGATCGAGTGAATGGGGGAGTGCTGTGTTGCCCCCCCAAAACCACTGCTGTGCTGGAGGCAGCAGCAAAGAGTGGGAGCTGCTTCTCTGCAGCTCACATCCCTGTCCCCTTAGTTCATAGCTGTTGAGCTCTGAGCTTGCACAGAAAGGCCTCTGCCTTTTTCACTGTGCTTTCCTCCCCTGTTGCCTTCCATGTCCTTTTTATTACTGCAGTGGGTCTGGGCTGTGTGGATCACACTGGGAATCTGCTCAGAATTAAAACCACCCCATGGAGGTTGCAGCTCAGCCCCCGGCAGACACAAGCTTGTGGGGTGGTGAAGTTTGAGTTTCTGCCTTATAGGACTTCCAAAGGTGCAGGCCAACCCCAGCTCCCAATAAGCAGCCAGAGGCTCCTGACAGGAGATGGAAATCCAACTGCAAGGACCAAAGACCACTATCCTCCTGCCTGGGGCGGGGGAGCTGCAGAGAGCCAGGGGAGAAAGTGCTTCTCAGGCACCAGTGAAGCATCACTTGGTGACACCACATGTCCTGAATTTCTTTAGTCTGTCCTTTTTAGGGAGCCGAAGAGAAGCGTATGGCCCGGAAGACTGCTGCTCTCCTTCCCTCAAAGGTGAAGTGGCTGCAATTGTTCATCCTGTGCCCGGAGGTCCCCTGCAGCCCAGCTGCTGCCCATTTTGTCATGTGCCATTCATCCCGCCAGAGGGACCACCAGTAATGTCATCATGGACATCCCTGGTGTGTCACAGCCACTGGGACTCCTTCCATGTGGCTTCTTGGATCCCACTGCAGGATGGGTGAGGGTGGGAGCTGGCTCTGCAGGTGCTTGTGGCAAGCAATGCTACTTTCATCATCAAAGCAGGACCTCTGGCAACATGTGTGGGGATTAGTGTCATATCCTTCCTTTGGACCAGAAGCTTCAAGGCCTCCTATCCCCATCCCATTACCTTCACCAGACATGTTTGCCTGGGCTATGCCACCGCTTCTCTGAAATGAAGGAGGGTGGCCATAGGCTTCCTTGGTTTGTCCACCATGATGCACCAGGAGATGGGGACTCTGTCTCTCATCTCCAATCTGGATGAGGCGGTGGCATGAAAGGGTTAAGCCGTGTTGTTGATTGTCACATGGTGCTGGGAATGCAAAGGGAGCTAGAGGCTGGGGAGCCCAGCGGCTGAGGCACATCTTGACTGCACATGTGGCCTCTACCACAAACACTTCAAAGTGCTTCCCTCAGACTGACGGAACAGCCTGACGCCGACTGTAAATGCCCTTGACACGCAGAGTGGAAAATATCAAACGGTTCAGCGTTCTCCCTGAAATGCAGCCTGTTTTCGCTGAGGAAGGCCTTAATGAACCTGCACGGGAGAGGAGGAGGGAGAATGGGAGGTGTGACGGGTGGTTCTCATTTAGCCCATGTAGGGCTATGTGCCAGCCCGGGCAACTGGACTTAATCTGAGGCAAATCCAAGTGCTTGAGGACACTTTAAGAGGGTCCAGGACATCAGCTCCAGGCAGCTCCATGTCAAGACCCAACCGTACCTTCCCCCCTGCTCTGCTGCCTGCCCTGAACTGTGCCAGGAGGAACAAAAAGGTTTATAGGCTGGACATTTCTCCCTTTCCTCAAGGAACCCCTACCTTCTCCCATCCCTATGCTGCACCACTCTGCCCTCCCCAGCCCTGAAATGCCCATCCTGAACGGGTTTTCATGACACTGAAATCATCTTCAACCCCTGCATGGAGCAAGCACTGGAGGAAACCTTGTTGCAGTCCCATCCCTCTCCTGGGACTGTGAGATGGGGCAGACCTCTTTGCTCTATCTGTTCTAAGCAGGACAGACCTCTCCTGGGACATAGTCCTGTGCCAATGAGGATGAAAAGCTTGAGGACTACAAGGGCAGATCTTGACCACCAGTAGCATCAGGGAGTCACTGGGGGCCCTGTGCTGTAAGCCCTTGGTCATCCATGACATGCCAGGACATGCAGTCCTGGTTGGGAATGCTCATGGTGGGGTTTCATATTATAGCTATTTGTTGGGTGATGCCTGTCCTGTCAGTGCTCTGCAGTGGGGCAGGCAGATGGCCTCCATCCTGTAAGACACGACCCTATCTTGTGATGGAGGACACCAGCCTTCTGGTTGTGTAAGGGACCTGCAGAGTCATAAAGCCAAAGGAAAGGGCAGCAGCTACAGTGTTTGGTTCCCAAAACAACCAATGCAATCCACAGGCTGTGCCTTCTCCTGGCCAAGGAAGGATAAGGGCAGAGAGCATGCCACAAAGTAGGGATGATCAGGTTGGCCAACCCCATTGGGACAGTAAATTTCTCCAGCCTACTCCCACATCACCTCAAGATGCAAATGCCATGTTTGCAGTCTCACTACAACAAGATGGAGTACAACCCATCTCAACTGGCTGCTGTGGCTACGTAGATGTTGTCAGCCAGCAGTGCAAGGCCACAGGGGAACGTGCCCCAGAGCTTTGATACCATTTCCCTAGGATGAGGGACGGGTAGGGACCCCAATGCAGGGAAAAAGCACCACATTCTGCTTGCTGCATGGAAGCCAGTGGGAAGAGGGCAAGATGCTGCCTGTGCTGGTGGAGAAGACATGAGGTACTGAAGTGTGGCTCTTAACCAGCAGCTCTTGACCCTGAAGCAGCATCAGAAAGACACAAACAGCCTCAAAAGGCCCATTTTGAGTGTGACCCCTGAAGACTCAAGGGGAATATGAGTGCAAGTAATGGCTGATGAAGCAAACGCATGCAGGCAGACACAAATCTTCTGCCCAGCCAGATGCAGAATAAGGGACATGAAGGTGATGGGCCTGTGTGAGGTCTCTGGCTCCAGCAAAACACACATCACTGAGAGGCTGAACGGGGCTCTGATGACTGTAGGCAGGGATCCATTGGTTATGACACATTTGGCATGAATGAAATTGCCTCATAAAATACTTCTCAGATCAGCAAGAAGTTGAGGGATCTCAGGAGGGAATTGAAGGAGAAGAAAGTTCAGACGATCAGCAGCAAGATCCCTCCTCACATCTTGGAAGCAAAAGCAGACAGGGAAAGGAGACTGCTGAGGGGCAGAAGGTGTAAAGGGGAGGTAAAATGGAGGTATTTTAGTTCATGGAGCACTGGGTCTGCTTTTTAAGGTAGCATATGAGCTGGACCACCTCCATCTCCCTGGGAGAGCAACCAATATTCTGGATAACAAATGAGGTAGAGCAGTTAAGAAGGCTTTAATGGAACATCTTTGGGGAACAATATTAAGAGGTTAAACAGAAGATGTAGGCGCCACCATAAACTGCTGATTTCTGGCAGCACAAATGTTAAAAAGCAAACCTAGAAGCCTGGGCAGTAAACAACAGGAGGTAGAAATAGCCACTGATGGAAAAAATAAAGAATGCCTTGGGATTTCTCAAACGTCATGGGAGGATTTACCAATAAGTAGGCTGCTGGTCATACCCTCAGTTTGGAAAAGATGCTGTTGCCTTCTTTAGTGTTTCTGGCTTTTTGGAAGGGTGGGGTGCCCGCTTTCTGATGGATCACTCAGAGGAGGGGACTCTGAGGGTAATTCGGCTCAGCCACTGTGTGCTCAGCCTGCCGACTGCAAAACATGCTGAGGAGCAGGAGGGGACGGTGTCCGAGACAGTGGGAGCCTGCTCTGGGGCAGTGGGAGGAGAGGGAGATTGGTTCCAGCACTGGTGAACCCCCCAGGCACTGCCAGAGCCGGCAGGAGGATGGCAGGCTGGCACAGCCAGGGTCCTCCTGTTCTGGTCCTGTGCTGACAGATAAAGATGGATTGATCGCTGAGTTGCAGATTGATGACTGCTGTCAGCTGGTGGCCTGCCTCACCAGCCAGGGAAGGGAAGCAGACTCCATGCCCAGTCCTTTTAAAGGCTTTTTGCCTCAGGATATGATTTATTGTTAGAAAACAAAGGATGTTTAAGAAAAAAAGCCAACACAAAATAAAACATCTCAATTGATGAAAGCTGTCTTCAGTCCCCAGTGGCTTTTTCCCCTCTCCTTGAGCCTGGGAGCAGAGGAGGGATATTTCTCCCCCTCCCCCCCCCCCCCCAAAAAAAACCCCAAACCAGCTTCCTCTGCCTTTTAGGTATGCAAGTCTCCGATCTCATGATATGCAGCGACTCCATAACCTATTCCCAGGCTGTTTCCTTGCCAGTGAGCATGACACTATGTGCAAATCCAGAAAAGCTCTGACCAGTGCTATTTATATGTGATGAGGGACCAGATTTTTAAAAGCACTGAGATGCCCAACTCTAGTCCCTGGCTCTGGAAAAGGAATGACTTGCCTGTGCTGAAAATAATTAGGAGTAAAATTAAGGAGTAGAAGGAATTATTTAAACAAAATTGAATGGATCATAATTGAGAAATGTTTAAGGCTGTTTTGTGAGATGCTGTAAGATAACTGCTAATCTGGAAGTGTAAATGTTCTTTTGCATAAGCAAGCCCAGCTAAGAGAGAAGGTGGAAGCAGTGGTATTATAGGTTTAGCATATATAAATACTTGGATAAATAGCATTATGAACATAAATATGTAGCACCAATATGTTTGCATGTCGATGGCTGATGTCAGTGGTAAAAAAAAAAGGAGGAATCTGAAGCAATGTGAACATGCAGGCACCTGGGAAGAGAAGCTAAAGGCAAGAGTGAAAAATCTGTGGCCTCTAGGGTTAATACGAAATTGTTTAAGTGCACCAAGAAAGGCCAAATCCTATAATGATATTCCACACAATAATGGGAAAATATTCAGGCTGTGTGTAGAAGAGACAAAGTTATTTGTTCAACATTTATTTTTCTCCTTGAAAAGAAATGGGATGATGTATTCATATTTTACAGAGATAATGAAACACTTTGTATTCTACCAATGATGAAGCTGAATGTTAAACAGCAGTGATTAAAGTTAGACATTCTGCAGGATCGAATAACTTTCATCAAAGGATAAACAAATTGGCCTAAGAGCTCTCTGAACCATTAGTGTTGATTTTTAAACAAATCTGGGAACTCTGGGGAAGTTCCAGAGGACTGGGGGAAAAATCTAACACCAGACTAATAAGACAGTAAATAAGATGGCCCATGAAAGCAAGTGATCTTTGGCAGGATGTGGATCCAGAAAAAATGATTGCAAGAAAAATCTTTATGGAACACAGTCCATACAGATTCACAGTATGTGGTGTAATTAATGTCAATCTGCTGCAGTTTGGAGAAAATAGAGCCTTCTTACTGTTTGTGATGAGATAACAACCTTAACTGACAAGATGGCATCAATTTTTGCATTTTGCTTGACTTGTCTGCATGGTACACACATAAAAAAAGAAATCATCCCTGTACAAAACCAATATGGTTGAGATTGGTTTCGGAGCTCTATAATTGAGTCAGTTGGGCGTTTGGAGATGTTGCCTAGTGGTGGTGTTCCTTGCAGGGGTCTGATTAATTAAGAGAGGGATTCATCGTTGCTGGAGAAATGAGCAGACAGTCAGGAGAGGGGTAAAGCTCTACATGCCCAGACAGGTCAC
The DNA here is from genome assembly GCA_004320125.1 of Scolopax mira. Taxonomy (NCBI): domain Eukaryota; kingdom Metazoa; phylum Chordata; class Aves; order Charadriiformes; family Scolopacidae; genus Scolopax; species Scolopax mira. Next base: position 79,377 of record BJBW01002566.1, read on the forward strand.
TTGAGCTATGTCTATGCTAACCAGTCCTTGTGTCTTGGTCTCCAGCCCCTGTAGAGTAGGGAGCTATTGCAATGCGCCAGCATTTCCATCTGGACTTCCTCTGTCTGCAAACTCAGGATCTGGGGTTGCTGGTACATACCCAATCTGGAGTTGTGACACAGCCAAAGCATGCCTCCAGATCTAAGATTTGTGAAGCATTGTGAGATAACCCTAGGCTTGGGTTCCTTGGCCAGGAGAACTTCCCTTGACAGTATGTGTCTTAACCCAGCTGTGTGCAGGGTCTTCTGTAGCTTGAAGGTTTGACCACCTGGCACCACATCAAGTCAGTTCAGATCCTCAGAGCAATGCAGCTACCTGCAACCACCTTGGGCTTGTAAGCAACAGGATATGTCAGCCATAGTAAAGGTGTCTGTGATAGCAAGAGCTGTGCATCTTTCCCAGAGCCGCCCCCACACGTATCAGTTCAAAAACAGCTGTTCCCAGTCATAGCCCTTTATTCTTTCAAGTCGTGATAATGATCATCTCCATTCCAGTGCATGTGACAGTCTGTCCGTTCCCTTCAGCCAAGTTTCCACAACAGTGGTATTTACAATCAAATGCTTGCACCCAGAAGTACATGTTGAGCTGCCAGGATGAACATTCATGGAAGCTGAGAGCCCAATTATTCCAGCTATGTTGTTTTCAATCTACTATGTTTTTTGGAGTCCTAAGTCTTTTTCTTCAATCTTAAAGACCTCCATTAGAAATTTCGTATTCTCTGTCTATCATTTCCAAGCATATATGAACTTTTATTCCTCATTCATTGCAGGAGTAGCATGCAGTATCTCGACTTGGTGGTGGAGCCCAGGCCATAAACCTTCGTTCAAAAAAGGGAATTGCGTGACCCTGCAGGGCATGGAGAAGGCCAGTAGGAAAGAGCTCAGGTTTTACACTGTGCCTTTGAACCTGTGAGCTTCCAGTGGTTTGATGTTGTAGAAACACCATTTCATGGATGGCTGGGGCACATCTACCCACACTGAGGAGCAAATGCACGTGAAAAATTGTGTAGGCAGAAGGTAACTAACCCAGCACAGCATCTCTGTGAGGTGACCCCTTTTCCCTGGCCTGAGGTGGTGTCATTTGTGGGGGCTGGTGGCTCTGTGATGGCATTTGTGGGGTTAATAGGACACAAACCCAGATTCCCTTTCCCTTGGTGAGCTGTGTGTTCCATAACTCAGGAAAGTGAGCAACCACATGCTTGGATGAAAAATGATCATCCTCAGGCAGGGAACAGGTCTATCATGCTAAAGGAAGGGACGTGCAGAAGCATGTCGTGCAGAAATGATGCCTCAGGGCTTCAAATTTGTTCCCCGTCAAGGCAGAGGAAAAAACCTGACCTAGATGCTGTTGAGGTTGACAGGTCTTAAATTTAATCTGCTCTAAAGGCAGGATGCGACCCTGCTCCTGTGTGCTGTAAGGGTGCAGCTGTTTTACCCATTGTCTTTTCCTACTCTCTGGCCACCTTGCAACGTCTACAGTGGAGTGGTCAAATATTCCTGTGTGTGCACTGACGTGGACTTCAGCTAAGACCATCCGGACCAAAACCCAGCCAACAGGAGCTGCCAGAGGATGCTGTCCCTTCTCGGGACTTTGCACATCTCTCCAGCGCTGAGGCTTTCCTACCTGGCAATTATGGAGGTATGCACAAGTCCTTCCGTTCACCACTAAGCCCTTTGGAAGAAGTCTGACTGAGCTGGGATTAGTCAAAGCCTACCTCCCCCCCTCACCTTTACCCAGCCTTTCTCAAAGTAGGCACGTTTCTTCCCATTTGAGTTTCCTGGAGCCTCAAGTTGGGGTTTGGGGGTTGGTTTGGCTGCTATTGCTGCTTTTGCCTTTTTCTCCCTCTTTGTTTCACATCATGAGGCAACTCTAATTTCAGACTCTGGCTCTGGCAGACAAAACTGGGCTCTCAATCTGCTTGGAGTTGCACCAAGGGGTCTGATCTCCACAGCTCCAGGGGGCTCTTGCTGGTGGTCCATATGATGCTTAAGGACTTGTGGGCACAATATCTGGCTGATGGTCCTGGGGCTCCTGCGGTTAATGCGGGCACAAAGGCTACTTGGATCACACTTCAGCTGCAGCTGCTGGAATAACCAAAGGGTTTTTTTTGTTTTACCGGCAGAGACAAAGCCCTGAAGAAGAAAAGCTCCTGCCAAGTCAGCAGAACACATCCATCTTCCTGGTGAAGCAAACAAAAAAGGGTTTCAGGTTAATCGATTTGCCCCAAACAAAGCGTTTTGGTTTGACCTTCCTCACTTCCCTGTCTCCTCCTCCATTCTCCAGTTGTGACTGTTTGGATTTAGGATCTGCTGGATTCAACCCAAATCACAGAGGGGTCCAGTCCACTTGAATTAGAACTTCCCAGCAGACAAAATCCATATCTGAAAAACTTGTGTGTTTTTAGGTTCAGTATTACCTCTATCACAAATTCTTTCCTTTGACCTTGGTCCAAATACTTGAGCTCTGCGGGACCTTTGTTTATTTACATAAGATGCTCTTCTCTTTCAGAGCTGATTGTTCGTCAAGGCAAAGACTATATTTAAGATCTACCCTGTGTTTATGCTGTTGGCCAACGTGTTGTTGTGAAATCGTTGATCGAGGCCTGTTAGAAGATGGAGAGCGCTCAGTGCAGATGGACTTTGTGCTTCATCCGTCGGCCAAACTCCAACCAGCCTCTCCTATTTCAGAGGCTTGTGAACTGACCGTCTTTGGGCGCTGTCACGGGGATGGAGAAAGGCCCACATTCTCACTCAAGGGACACTTCTTGCCAAGCCTAGAGGCAGCGCTGCTTCTCAGTAAAATGGTTGTAATAATGTTTTAACATGGGCAGAAGAAAAAATAAAAAAAGAAAAGACCTCCCTAAACCTTGTTCAAAGGGCTGGTGGAAATGGAGTCATGGAATTTTTTGAAAAATACAAAGCAAAACACAGCCTGAGGCAGAAACCAACATGGAAAATTGGAGCCTGGATAAAGTCTGGCAGAATTGTAAGTGGAGAAATCTCTATTCTCTTCTATCCTGATCCTAAAAAGCTGCCTGGTGCCTCCTCTCTGCTGAGAGGAGAGAGTAGGTACATTGTGAGTACTCACCTCAGTGTGCAACTGGAAGGTGTTTGCATTCATCATGGGGATGATGATACAAGACCCCTGAAGGACAGAAGAGCATAAGATGTACCCCAGGTGTTGGAGGCCTCATGGAAGAAGTGGGAAATGAAGAAACACAAAGTCCCAGCTCTGGAACCAATCCCATGGTGGTACCACAGGAAATGTCAGAATTCACCTTTCTGTCTTCCCTCACGACTGTCCTTTAGTCATGAACTGAACAAAGGACCTTCCTACCTTCCTGAGGCTGCCTTGCAGGGCTGGTGGGCAGGTGGGGTGAGAGAAGGCTTCAAGAATGGCCACAACCCCATATGCCTCAGTGTCCCCATGCAAACTACGCACCCAAACCCTGGCATGTCAAGAAGGGAGGTAGAGGCAAAATACTGTGTAAGGGTGGTGGCAGAGGGAATGTACTTGGTAAAGGAGGAGGTGGAGGTGGAGGAAATGTTTATATCTATAGGGAGATGGAGAGACCAAATCACTTTCACTGCTGGGGTCTCTGCTGTGTGCTCATGGTGAGCAGGGAAGGCTGCGAGTCATGCAGCACTGGCACCAGCAGGACCGCCCGGATGCCCCAGGCCAGCCTGGACACTTCCTGCTTTCTCCATCTGGGACATCCCTGGGCAGTGACTCAGAGGCCCTCAGGAATGTGTGTCTGAGCCGCTTCCCCTTGGCCATCTGGGGAGCATCTTCTCCCCACGAGTCATCCTTGCGAGGCTGAAGACTGTCCTTTTCTCCACCATCAGTAGACCTCAGCAGCTCTGCTTCAGGCATATTTCCACATGGCATCCCTCTGCTTGCTGTCCCCTTGGCTTGTCTGGAGCTCCTGGCTTGTCCTGCACAGACCAAGTCATGGCTGGGCTGCTCCATCACCCTGCAGTGAGACTTCTCTTTCTGTCCCAAACCTGGGCCTGAGGTGATCAGTCACAGTGATGTGTCACTCAGAAAAAGACTAGTGAGAACCAGCAAGCTGCTCGTGGACACAAGATATCTCAACACTTAAAGACAAGAAGCCGTGGGACCCCCAAATCTGCCTGGACCGGGGAAGATAGGGCCACAGACAGAGCATGGTTTCTGTTGATGGATGCACAAATAGGTCAGAAGAATTGGCTGGCAGGGAAATCTATCACTGCAGGGAGGACCAACATGAACCCTGCTGGGGTTCATCTAAAACTTGTGGATGCCATTTCATATACCATTTGGATTCATGTCTTGCATTGAGATAAATCTGGATTGGAGCCAGCACATTGCCTGAGCTACTCCAAATGTTGTAGCATGTGAAGACAAAAATGAACTATCAGTCTCCTGGTTGCTGAGGCCTTGGGAATAGCAAGCTTTTGGCAAAAAAAACACAAACACCAAAACAAAACAAAAAAAGAAATTAGGATTCTTACTTGCAGTTTTGCCTTTTTTTAGGTACCAGCTCCCAAACGTGTGTTAGAAGTCCGTCTGCTAAGGGAGCCTTTATGGACTCCCTTGATCCTGGAATTACCTTCTACTTTTGACTGCAGACATACCAGAAGCAGTCTATTTTACCTGGTCTGGATGGAAAGGGGACAGACTGCCAGCTAGAGTGCCTGGACAGACACACTGTGGTTAGAATAGTCTTGATTTTTAGATGGCAATGGTATTAAGTGTGAGTAAAGCAGACAGACTGGTGCTAAAGTACTTACTGGGAACAGTAATAAACCATGGACCACCCTTCCTCATCATATGATGTGGTTCTGTCTATAGGCAAGATATGTAAAAACAATTTAAAATTAATTTAGCTTTTAAACCTTTTAAAAACATATAAAACCCCAAACCTTTTGATATAGGATTGGGCTGTTTTTCCAAGTGGGAAAATGTTCACATCAGGATTGATTTAATTTTTTTTTTCCTGTTTTAAATCATAAACAGTCCCAGTACAAGAAACAGTAGCTGTTATTGATTAAAAGTTCATTTGCCTTGTCTTTGCTGATGATTGATATTTGGGAAGGAGGGATAGAAGAAGGGAAGGGTGTTGTACTTTGGAGAGAAAAAGAAAGCATATCACATGTTACCTGCATCTTAGAATAATGTTAGTGTTGGAAAGTGTCCGGGTTGCAAAGAATAATAATTGTTTTAAGGTTCAGTAGATCCTGGTCCTTTTTTGTGTGTGTGCGTGAGTTTTAATGTGTTGGACGTGCCCACTTTAAATACCAGTGTGAAGCAGGAGGGGAGCAAGGCAATTGCATTTCCAAATGGGATTTTTATGGCCCGTTGAAGGAAAGCAGCTACCCACTGGATAACACCGTGCAGTTTCCAGTGGCAGATTGTAAAGGCTTCCTTTTCTGAGCATGTGTCCCATGCTGACGAATAGGCGGTGAGCGCAGGAGATGCCACAGCACCATGGGATGCTCTGTCAGGGTTTGCCCTGACACCTCTTATTTTTTATTGGGCCCTGGACCCCCACATGAGAAACTGTGTCAACAAGCTGGGGGTGCAAGATAGGGCTGGTGAGCTGCCCTGTCCAGAGTCGGGGACAGATGGGCCATGGGGGATTGTGTCATTGGTTCCTTGCCCTAGAGATGGTGGGCACTGGTGCACCCATTGCCCAGGGTGCTGCTCTGCATGTGATAAGCTGGTAATCCACAGGTTTAATAAAATCTCTGACCTTCTGGAAATCTCTGGTTTCAGATGATTTACATGGAAACCACACCAGGATGCTGGAGGTGGAAGACCCACTTGCTCTAGAGCCTTCAAAGAACTTAGGACTCGGTGGGGCACAGAAGGTAGTTCTTGGTCAAAACATTTTCCAGGCAAAAAGAATAGATTCAGAGAAGGTGAAATTCTGTGAATTCATCTCCATTCCCCAAATAGTTGAATTGGGGAATAGGGGAAAAAGGGAAATGTTTTAGTTAGACGTTTTCAAAGCAGAATTTTTCTGAGTTTTTTCCCTTGGCCCAGTCTTTGGTTTCAGGACCTCCTTCAGTTTCGATAAAAAAATAAAATTTCTTAAAAAAATATTCAAAACATCTGTCAAAACAGCAACTTCTTAGTAGAACCCAAATCTGCTTTTTCCAAGACTTTATAATTTGCTGAGAATATCTGTGGCAAAATTTCTTCCCAGCTTGTTCCCAGTGCAAAATGGCTCTGAACTGGCAGGGCATGAGTACGCCATGATTTGCAGAGCTCTTGGGTGCCTGGGTTACCTCAATGTGTGAAGAAACTGGCCAAAAAAAACCCCAAACAGAACAACAGATTTCCCAATAAAGGAGGATAGGGGTTGCATCACACGTACTTTCAGACTGTCTTAATGAAAGCTTATTGATTGTAAATACAGATGTGGTATAATGGGAAGGTGTGACATCTCCATCAGCTTGACTTCCTTAAAAGTTAAAGACTTCATAGAGACATTGCTGTCTCAGCTGCCCCTGTTTGTCCTGGGGCATGTTTAGGTGTGATAAAGTGACCTCCTGCTCTCTCCTATGGCAGCAGGAAGTGAATCCTCATGGGGTGGCAGATTTTTGGGGATATACCTTTAGGACAGTCCTGTCACACATTGCCCCCCTAATGTACCTTTCATTAGCACTGATTTATACCTCAGCACAACAAAAGTTGACCTTACAAACAGCGAGTGCCCCACAGGGAGGCTTTCACCTAAAAGGGAAGACTTAAGGGTATCTTAGCCTTAGGCTAAGTTAACTTTGACTTAAGCTGATTCATTACACGTTCTCTAAAAATGATTATGTCCATAAGGCACAGGCATCTGGCATTTTATTGCATTTCCCTATGTTTTGAATTGATCTGAAAGCAGAAGAAGGGGAAGGCACTCCTCTGTATGACATGTGTGGATGTTTTCTGGCCCACTACCTGTGTAAAGGCAGGTTTCTTTACTTCCTCCTGATTTTACTGCTGCTTTCCCATAAACAAAGTGCCCTGCCTACTATCCCCTTACCCTGGGAAGTCCAGCTTGCTCGTCTGAAGCAGTTTATGGTGGTGAGAAGCAGAAACCTATCTGAGCCACGTATTTGAAGCCAGGGTCCGTCCAGGGACCAGGTTTGCACTCACCCCAGTGGTGTTGGACGAGGGGGCAGATCCTCTGCTGTTAAAATTGTTTATCAACAGGAATGCAGTCACATTCATTACTAGAGTGAGGGTTCGGCCACATCAGTTCACAAGCCTGAACCTCTTCCAGTTTAGATGATGGAAAATCCTAGCCCATGGGAGTACAGGGTCTGTGATTTCTCAAAATAGGACAAGTTGGACTGAAAGAGCCTGGGAACACCCCTCGCCTCCAGCTCATTAATGACTTTTGTTAATTACTATTAACTCTTTGCTTGGCCTGGCACCATCCCCAGTGCCTTTCATCCACTACACCAGGATTGTATCCACATTGCAGTGTCCCTTTGCATCGAGAACTGCATCTTTTGTGTCCCCCTAGCTACCCCTGGAGATAGAGCAAAGCAAAGAAGATCCCTCTCAACAGAGAGGTCTCAGTCCTACAATATGACACGGGACCTGGGCAGGAGGGACAGGGGACAGGGGACAAGTGACAGAGGCAAGGTATTACCCCATCACTGCCCCATACTGAAGGGGCTTGTGCTAACCCTGACCTGCCAAGACATTGGCCCCGGCTCACTCCCTTCTGCTCTGGAGTAGATGGAATTTCAGGCTTTGCAGCATAGGCACCTGTACCAAATCCCCTCTCCAATGCAGGCGTTCCTAATCATGCATAAATACGGCAGTAGATATAGCCATCTGTGTTGCTCCAGAGCGAGCCTTTGATCCTGGATTGAGAGCTCATGTTTCAGGTGTTTGGGCAAATCAAAAGTACAAAATAGAAACTCCAAATTGCCTTGTAATTTTTAAGAGGCAGATCAGGAAGACGCTGCTTGCTGGATGGGGAACAGATGTCTCTCCACCAGCTTCACCACTGTCTGGAGCTGGGAGGCAGCACGGTTCCCCTTCCCATGGAGGCCTGTGAGCAGAAATGGTGGGGCTTGAGGGAACATGTCTCAGAGCTTTACAGATACTGTCTGAGGAGTGGGCAAGTGTGTCTGTCCAAGCACCAGCTCTGGTTCACAGCTAGCCCTGCTGTCCTGCTCCTTTTCACCTATGTTTTTTTGGGACTGCAGTCCATCAACAGCACAGCAGGCCCTTGCCTTAGGGGCTTCACTGGAGAATAAAGTTCACCTGGAGAGTGAATCAACTCCCTACAAAGCAGGTGAGAGTTGGTAGCAGGATGGTCCCTGGGCCAGGCACCAGGAGAAGCTGATGGAGCCACCTGAGGGTTGATAGAAAAGAGGAGGGAGCAGAGCTTGCCCCCTCCTTTAGGTACAGGTGGGAGGTGGGAGAAGAATAGGTGAGGAGGGCTGCAGTTGGCCTCCTTGGGTAGGAATGTGTCCTACTTATGGAGTATGTGAGTTATTTCCAGTGTCAGTTCATGGGGTTTTGCTTTTATGGAAAAGGTTATGGTGTTTAGGGGTGCTCTCACTGGAAAGTCCCCTCTGCCAATTAAGGAGGAAGAAGAAAGGACACTTCTTGATGGGGTGGCTCAATGTTGACTTGAGGATGCAGGTATGTGAAGTAGTAGAGGTAGAAAGAACATGGGGTGATATGCCATGACCTGGACCCTGTTGTTGCTGGTGATTGTCCCCCATGGCAGTGGCAGAATCTGATGACTAGATGGTGTTTTGGAGCTGAGCCTGATGAGCCTGATACCAGGAGCTGGCTGGGTACTCTGATGAGCATGGTGCCTGACTCTTTTTTTTGGTGCCTTGGTTGGATCCCCAAACCACTTGAAAGGTGCTGTGGCTGTTGGTTGTTTCTGCTTCTGAGTCAGTGGAGGAGGCAAACAGGAGCCTTGAGGTTAGGGCAAAGCCTGTGAGTCACAGCTGCTGGAGCCACTGGGGCAGCAGCTGGATGCCAAGATGCTTTTTGACTGAAAAGAGCAAAGACTGCACTTGGCACTGAGAGAACCTGAACAGGGCCAGGCTAAAAGGCAGCTTAGGGCATGGGAGGGGACAGCTGTGTTTCCCCTGATGACTGAGGGAGCTCTCAGTGCCTGGACAATCCTCCTTCTCTTCTTCCCGATTGAGCTGCTGCCTTGGGCAGGTGGATGCACACGGACCTGCTTCATCCATGGGACTGGCCCTTCCCCAGGCAGGGTAAGCCAACATTTTGGAGGGAAATGAGATGTGGGGGAAGGTTTTCCAGCAATACTGGTTATTTTCTCCCATTTGCCTGAAGCTCTTTGCTGTGCCATGGAATGACCAGGTAACCCCATGAGACATGATCTGTATTGAATAACCCAGCAGAGAGCATCAGTGCCTGAATGCAGGGACTGGCCTTGCTGGTGCCAGGGCTGTGGAGAAGTATGAAGGACTGCGTAGAGGTGGTTCAGGACCAAGCATCAGTCTTCGGTGCTAAGGTTGGGTTGTGAATGGGATGAAGGTAAAAACCAGCCCCAGGGCTGGTGTTTGCTCTGGAAGAGCTGGTGGCTCCCAGAACTGGGGTCCCTGAATGAGCTTTAAGGATATCTTGGAAAGCGCTTAATGGAGGGTTGGTCTCAAATATCCCTAATTATATAGGGGGATTTGAAAGGGATTTCAGATGGCGGTTCACAAACTAGGCTGGAGAGGAGCATCATCAGCTTCATCCCCTACTGTGGAACCTCCTGCTTGGTGTGTTAGGAAACTTGGATCTATCTTGCTGGACCATGGCACAGTCCTCTTCACCACCTTAGGAAGACCTCCTCTGCCTACCTTCTGCACCCTGCCACCCAAGAGATGTGTCATGTCATCTGCAGCCTCCAGAGCATGGGATGGATCTGCTCATGCTTTGGCCTTTAGCATCTGTGATTTATGCTCTGGGCAGGAGGCCTGTCACTGAGAGCACAGCTTGGCCATGATCCCTTGGCTGGGAGCAGACCAAGCGTCTCAGCCATGCCGAGTCTGACCTCAAGCTGACAGATGCCAACTCCAGTGCTGTTTCTGAGACTTTAGTGCTGTGTTCCCTTAAATCCTCCTGATTGTTGGGAGGGGTTGATGGGACAGCTGCTGTGAATTAGTCCCCTCTGCTAAATTGCCTCTGAGCCCTCCCCCTCTCTGAAAGGCAAGCTGCAAACCCCTCTGAGTTTATGATCTGTGAGTTCATACAGCCTCCATTAATTTTATGAGTAGATTTTCCTATATCTACTCTCATATATCAGCCACAGGAGCAAGAGGAGGTGGGGGGGGGGAGCATGATGTAAGCTTGGTCTGACACACATCACTGCTGGAAGGGAGAGCATGAGTGCCCAGCATCAGTCCTCCACCAGCCTTCCCACCTTATCCCACTGATGCATGGAAGTTTTGGGGCTCCCCATGAAGAGTGGAACACTTCTGAAGTCTCTGTGGAGGAAGAGCAGCTTGTTGTCTGGGAAGGGGCACTTGATGCTATAGGGTGAAGGTTGTTCACTCTGGTGTCGCATCCTGCAGGATGAGTGAATGTGGAAACCTTCATCCCTAGTCAAATCGGGATGAGAAATGGGAAAACACCATAAATCACTTCGGAAAGTAACAGAGCTGGGAACTCAAAAGGCTCCAGTTCCCAGGGCACAGGTAGCTGAGCTAAGCCTCCTCAAGCAGGGCCAGCTTGTGGTATGACTTGTCCATCCTGTGTTAGTGATGATTTAAGAAGTCTGAGGTATAGTAGGAAGCTGGGATGATGAACTGGATCTGGAGTGCCTGCAGGAGGTGTGAGCTGTGGACCCGCAGGAGCCACATAGGTGTCAGCCTGATTTCCCTTCCTTGGAAAAACTCAGGAGTTTTCCACACCAGCTTGAAGATGGCTGAAGCTCTGCCTGTGGCCAATGTGGGTCATCAGCCATGATGGTGCTTGGGTGTGCAAGGATAGAACCTTCCTGAGGAGGGGATATGGGGTTACCAACCCAAAGGCTAGGGATGCAAAAGGCTGGAAGGGGTTGAGCAAGCAGTCATGGCTTGGGATGCCTGGGGACAGCCCTGAGCAGTGTCGCTGTTGCTGCAAGCAGGGTGGAGGGAATGGGGTGCCCATGCAGAAAATGCTTTTGATGTGTTAAGGTTAAAGTTCCAGTGGGCAGAATAATGGGGATAATGAGCAGGGCTTGGAAAAATGCCACTTTTCTGCTTTAATTTGCCCAGCCTAGGTAGTGTAGGTACCTTGTATATGGGGAGTATTAACTGTACCCAGAACCCCTGGGGAAAATCGGCTGCAGGGGCAGAATGAAAGAGGGACATAAACCCCCAGACTTCCCCATAAACTTGGGGGGTAATTGGCAGCATTGCACTTGCTATGAAACCCAAGAAGGAGCTAAACCCAAGCAGAGGGGAGTGCTTTGGGAGGAAGGTGCAAGGGAGCCTGTTGGAAACCCTGGTTGTATTTCAGGTTCAGGGTCTTCTTTGCTTTTCCTTGGGGACCAGCGGCTTGTGTGGCTTTCAGCCCAGGTGGGACTTGTTCCCCCGGCCTGGGGAGGAACAACTGGGAATGCAGGTGGGGGGTCCCCTGATGTGGATCCTGTGCCCTGGGACGTGCCAAAAAGTTTGTCTGAAGCTTTGATTCCTCAAATTGCTCCATGTCTGAGCAGGCTAATCCACTGGCAAATGCAGTTTAAGTGTTTTGGCAGTATATTGTGCTCACTGAGTTGTTGCACAGGGACTGTCTCACCATGGGGCTGCCAGGAGCTTGGGGTGGGCTGGGTTATGCAATGGGGCAGGTTATGGGACTGCATCCACAGAGCTGTGAGAAAGTGCTTGGCTTTGCTCTCTGTTATCTGCCCGTGCCAGCTCCAAGGTGGTGGAGAGCCTTCTCTATGCTGCTGGCACAGAGGGTGTGAGGCTGAAATGAGGCTGGCTCTCTCCTAGGGGTGCTGGAGACTTTTTTTCCAGCAGAGCTTTGTTTCCACTGATTACCAGGGTCATTTCCAGCAACATTTTTTGATGATCTGGTCATTCTTTTTGATCAAAACCTGACCATTTTTGTTCATCTTGCCAGAGCTTTGTATCTGTTTCCCGATTGGCAACACTTGGGAATATTTTAGCGACTTTATGTTGAAAGGCTATGGGGATTTCTTTTCCAGGATCAATTTTGCAGTGGAAAAATCCCATTTTTCATCTACCTCTGTGCATGGGCTCTGACAGAGCACCCTCTCCCAAACCAACAGTAACCAAACCACAAAAATTCTTCTCAAAGAAGCAATCAAAAAGGAAAGAAAAAGACATCAACCAGGGTCTCTTTCTTTCTATATTCTGAGAAAGCATGTGAATTATCCTGCTTCCAATTCTTCCCAGAACATCATAGTAATGTTACAAATTTAGTCATAAAGCTGCGGTTGAATTATAGTTATCATTGTAAAACAATAATAACTATGCAGATACTTATTATGGTGCATTAAGTTACAATGATAGTAAATCTGTCATAATAACCATGGTAACTCTCTTAGCCGCGCAGTAGGGATCCTGCAATATTATTGATAAAATCTGCTGAACTCTGCTGTCTTACCCTCTGCAGAGCTGCTGTACCATTTTATTGGAAATGGTGATTGAATGATGCAAACCATATCTCCCCTGGCAGTCATTTGTTCTCTTCGTTCGTGTGAAGCCCTAAAGATTAGGCTTTAAATGCTCTGTCATTTAACACATGGGACCAGTGATAATTGCAGACTCCGGGTGAGTCTTGCCTCTCTGGGAGAGTGGTTTGGAGGATGGGCTCAGGCCGAAAGGAACGAGGCAGGGGGTAGGTTTGGCTCACTGAGTGCTTTTTGCGGGGATGGCTGTTGTTTGGCAGGGCTGCACGAGATTTCTTGTATCTCTGTTGCTTTGGGTGCTGCGGTGGGCTTTGGGGTTTGCTGCAGGAGGGCTGATGCCTGCACCTGAAACCAGGGAGTTGTCCCCCAAAACAGCACAAGTGCAAGAACTTGGTCTTGAAAGATATTGAGACATGCTTCAGGCTGGAGATGGTTAATGGTGATGGGTTGCCTGGGCTGAAACTGGGAGTGTGCTGGATGCAGGTCGGTGGTCATGGGCTGACTCAGGCTGTGGTCAGGCTTGAGCACCCATTGCAGAGACTCGCATTGTATGGCTGCTGCTCTGACATGTTTTATAGCCCTGTGTCATCTTACTCCTTGTCCTGTCCAGCCCCACAACTGCCAGAATAACCCACAAGAAAGGCTGTTCTCATGAGTTTCCCTGATTTGTTTTGGGGTAAGGGAAGATCACGCTTCTTTAGATGCCTCTGGGAGCCAAACCACAGTGGTTCCTTCGGAGTTTCCATCGATCTCATGCATGTGCAAACTTACACAAATGTGTGACGCGATGCCAAAGTGGGCACCAGTTTGTCTAGGCAGGGATATGCATGGGGGCATCAACAGCTTCTGGCACCTGGTTGCATTTGTGCAGGCTGTGACAGCTCGGAGACCCACCTGCACCTCTTCCACTCTGTCCCATGTTGAAGTGGGGTCATTTTTATCCTAAAACAGCCTTCAGTTTCGTTAACCTGGTTTACTAAGGATTCTGTGATTGCTGTATGAGGCTTATTTCAGGTGACTATAGCAGAGGGTTGCCGTTCAGAGAGATGTGGGAGCAAGCAAGTCTCTGGGGTGTTGGGATGCAGGCCAAGGGGGCTACTGAAGCCGGCTCAGCTATATGAGCCAAAGAAGCAGCCATAGAGCTGTGCTGGGCTCTGCTTGAGCTATGGCATGGCTGGCTATAGGCTCGGACATGCACTGGCCTGTGCTGGCTGCTGTGCCCATAGGTGATGTGAAGTGCCTGGGCCTGAGGACCCAGAGGTGAGGGCACACTGGGGAAGAGTGAGACCGGGGTCCCCCTGCCATACTGTGCTGCCTCTTGCTTCCCCACCCTCCTCTCTGCCTGTGCTGCCAAAAATGGGCATGTTTCTCCTTTTGTCATTTTTCCATTGTAATGTTTCATGCTGGTTTAGGAAAAAAGGCTAATAATTTATCACTGTAATAATGATTGTCTGGCTGAAGAAAAGCCCATTAGGGTCTTGCTGAGTATAGGAACCCAAGTTCTGTTGTGAGTGTTTATATTTTCTAATTACTCACAGATGACTCCAATTGTGTCAGTGTGCAGCTGGGTATTGGATTGTAAGTGCTAGTGGGTTTTTGCCCTGCTTGTTTACTGGCTACTCCATGCAAGTCTGCTATGGCTGTGAAGAAAGTTAAAGAGTTTGTTTGGAAAAGAGAGAAGATGCTGGGATGTGCCAGCCTTGCCAAGCTACAGTGGTCCTACAGGATGCTTTCAATGTTTGTTCTTCTTTAACTACCTTCTTTGGCCCAGGAAGGGACAGTCCAGGATCTGCTGCTCTCTGAGTGCAGCTGATGTAGACCAGTGAACTTGCAATTGAATGAGGCAACTTCAGCTCTTGCCAGGGAGAGAGCTGACACTTCTGAGTAGCATTTACCCTTTAAAATATACCAATTAAAAAAAAATCCTTGTGGAAAATTTTTCGTTCATTTTGGGGCCTTGAGTCTTCAACAAGACTCATCCTAGGCTTGCAAATAGTGCTGATGGGGCATTTTCAGTACTTTGGTGATTTTTATTTAAATACTAATTTGGGGGAACTGTCTTTCAGTGCAAGATGGCTTTCTCCCCCTTACACTGGGGAGTTTCAACTCTATGGGAAATCCATCTGGACGCCGGTATGTCCCAGCAGAGCAAGCATTCTCAGATCAAAGGTGCATTGAGGTTGCTGGATGGGGGTGGGAATATCTCCCATGGGTGTTGGGATGCATCCAAGCATTGCACCTACCTTTGCTTGTGTGGGTGAGCGTGGATTCAAGAGGTCTGCAAAAGATGTGCAGAGCAGAGGTAAGACCTGGCAAAGGATGGTCTGGCAGGATGAAGATCGGATCCTTATCACTCCTTTTCTACAGTCAGTGACCATCTTCCCTTCTGAGTTATGCTCAGTCTGCTCCCAAAGACCCTCTGCAAATTTTGCTTATGACTGCTTGGATCTTTTCAATTTTTTGTAAGGATCTGTGGACAGATTTTCTCTGTTCATTGCTGATTGGAAACTTATCAGTATAATTACACAAATATATGTTTTATAGGTTGCATATTAACACTATTAAATGGAAATCTGGTATTTACTGTAAGTCATATTAACTGTTACTGATTACTATTACAACAAATGATGACATAATTATTGAATTGAGGGCCATTTTAAGTTGCAAACTCCCTATATTTGCCAACTCCCTATATATGCCACTGTGCAATACTTCTGTCTATTACTGAACTGAGCAAAAGGACTTCAAGTATCCAAATTCCTTGGTGTTTTTATGTGGTATGATGAATTTAATCTGTTGCAAAATCTGAGCTCTTATTTTAAAATAATAACTGGGCTCTCCAGGTTGCCAGTGCTGCTCAGTACCCTCTTTCTTCCTTACCTTGAGCATTGAGAACCACCTCAATAGCCAACAGATCTTTCACAGTGCCTGAATCCCACCAATATTGTGTGGTTTTGAGGGTAGTTTTTTTGTTTTGCTCAAGTCTGCAGACACTGCCTGAAGTGCTTTCCACTGCACAGCAAGGGCAGAGAGAGATCTGCCATGGACAAGGGGATATTGCCATGGAGCATGATAATCTCATCCTGCCATCACCATGGGGATATTTTAAGGTTGGGATTGTCCTTGAGGTGAAACGTGTGAAAGCAGGGATTGCTGTGGTGTGGCACTTCTCCGTAGTTGTACCCTTGGAGCAGCCCTGGTGAGATGGTGCCTTTCATCTGGCCTGATAGGGAGGGAGGTCAGGGAAGCTGGAAGGGTTTTGTATGTCAGGAGAGCAGACATTTGGGAGCTTGTTAAATTGGGGAAGGAGGGAAGAATATTGGTTTTATAAAAAGGAACTCTAAATGACTCAGGATGCAATAAAAGCTCTGTTTCCAGCCGAGTAGATTGGGTTACACTTTGGGTTGTGGAGCTGGGGGGAGGGGGGGGAATAATCCTGTGTGCCTTATTTGGATGTGTGTGCTGGGATGTCTGCACATGACCTTCTCCTGGGATCGTGATGGCTTAGAAGGTGATGAGATCTGGGGCCTGGAGCTGGTCTTGGGATCTCCCCTTCTCCATCCGTGTGCGGGATGGCAGCAGCGCTGCCTCTGATGGCCTTTTATTAAGGAATGTGCCTTTAATGATACAGGGCACCTGGGAACACTAAATAATGACTTATAATGGGCCATATAAAAATAAAGACTCATTTTGTTTTGTCTGTGGCTCACAAATGGAAGTTATCATCTCTCTGGCTCCCCAAAGGGGCTGGGAAGCTTTTGCTGTCTTAGCAGTATGAAACCTTGGGTCACAGGTCAGGAAAACTGCTTTTCCCCATGGCTATGGCGTAGAGCTGATGGCTGAGACAAGCACCATCCATCCAAGTGTTCTGTCCATTAGGACACCTTGCCTGAAAGGCAAGAAGTACTAAAGTTTTGCTTGTCTAGCAGAGACCTTGCCTGTAAGGTTAGCTTCTTTAGGTGGCTGTGATAACTGGCTTTTGGTGTCCTTGGCCAGCCACAGGAGGCAAGGGCTTGTGTGGAGAAGCAGCCAGGGTGGCAAGGGGGTAATGGAGGAGCAGCAGCCCTTGCTGTAAATCCTCTTGGACCAGATGAACCACAAAGAGAAAACAGTCCAGCACAGCAGCATCCTTCAGATGGCCCTATCCCAGCCCAGGGAAGCAGCATCCAGCTTCTGCTACCTCTGAGGTTTGACCAATCCAAGATGCATCAAAACCACCGCTTGTTGTGTGCTGTAGACTTGTAGCTTGCTCTGCTTACCCTGTGTTTCCAGTCTACTTCCCCAAGAAAATGAGTCTTTTGCAAACAGCTTTCTGCCTATTTTACCCTTTTCCATCTTATAATTTGCTTCCAGATTTGATCTGCCTGACAGTGATGCAGAAGTTTAAGGTTTCTATGAGCCTTGTGAGAAATGGGAGGTGGTAAGCAGAGTGATGCTGGGGATGTCCCCACCAAGGAAAGGCTAGTGTGGGAGCTGGTGTGGGCATTCATCAAACACCAAAGCTTGGGATTTTGTGCCCTGTGGTTTCAAGCCCTGGGTGCTTCTGGCTCTTGGGGCTGGGAAGTGATGTCGGGCTGCTCTGTTTCAAGCAAAATGCAGTCTGGGGCATCCACATAACTGCAGTTCTGCAGCTGCTATTTGCTCTCAAGGTGCAAATGAAGTTGCTGAACCAAGGGGACTTTACTGCCTTGAAGGAAAAGCTGCTTCCCTGCCCACACCTTCCTCTCTGGAGAAGCATTAACATGTATGGGGGAAATATGAAGGAGAAGATGACCGGCTGGCTGGGCTGAGGGATGCTGCAGGGTTAGGGTATCACCTGTCAGCCCTGAGGGCTTGCTAATCAAATATATTTATATTTAACAGGAGCAAAGAAAGGCAAATGATCCATGAGGAGAGTCCCACAGCATATACTATTGGAATAACAGATGGAAATATTATATTTTTTGAAACATTCTTGCTGTAGAGCCTCCTCTTTGAAGTGTGTTTGAGCAGAACACACCGTGCCAAGAACAGGGGGAGAAATTATTTGTGTCAGCAGAACTGGGAGCTCGCATGTCCCAGATGCTGCAGAGCCCCAGCATGCTGGGCCACTTGTCCCTGCCAGAAGGATGAGGGTCTGTCAGGACCCATCCTCTGCAGACAAATCCACTGGCTGTGCCCAGGTGAGATGGTGAATATGGGGCTTTCCAGAGATGTTAGTCCCTAAGCATAGTGCTAATGGTCTGTACTCGCTATCTCCACTGTGATTATGTTTGCACTTCCCCCCTGCCACTAAGTGATAAATGTCATTTTGAGGAGGGGGAAGGGGAGAGGATTAAAGGTTTGTGGGATCTTTCTCCAAAAAGTATAAAAGCATGGCTTTTCCTTCCACCTGATGCTCTTGTTCTTGGAATGAAAAGTTTCATATTCAGTCAATTTAGGTAAAACTAAAGAGGGAATGGGATGCCTCCAGGGCCCTGCCCAGGAATGTGACATTAAATTGGAAGAAGTGGTAAAGGAAATAGTGATGGAGGCAGGTTGCAAGCACCACTAAGGTAATGAGCAGAGAGATCTTCAACCAGGATAGTGCCCTGTTGCCTGGCTCCTACCAGGGTGGCTCTGTGGGGCTGGAGAATACCCAATACCAAGTGCCAGAGCTCAGAGCCAAGGGAGCACCATCATGTGCCATTGCACAGTTCAGTTTGCCCAGCTAGCCAGGGAGAGGTTTGGGTTGAAAGAAGCTTCCTCCAAAATGAGCAAGGAAGGGATAAAACAAGATCAGGGAGAGTGACAAGGCTCTCAGCTCTGTTTATGGAGTCCCTTTGGAGAATAAACACTGCTTTTCTCTGTAGAAGCTTTTTTCAAAACTTGGCTGTGGAGGAAGATGGCTCTTGGTGCTGGGCTGGTGGGTTTGCCCCAGAGATGCTGGCAGAGAGCTCCAGCCTCGGTGACCCTGACTTCAAAGCACACTTCAAAGTCCTGGGAGGGCTATCCTGTCAACCCACCATCATCCTGCTCTCAGGTGTGTGCTGCAGTGTGTGCTTGGTGCCTGCTGTCCTGTGCCTGGCTTGGCAGTGGGCATGGCTGGCAGAAGAGCAGCTGTGTCAGGAGAGAAATGAGGTTTCAGGGTGGGAGAGGAACAGGGCAGTGACTGTTCTTGGGCATGGTGAACAGGCAAGCACTCATCTCCAGGACGGTGGGAGGCAAGGAAGGCTGAAGCTTGGGGGGGGGGGGGGGAGGGGCTGTAAAACAGNNGGGGGGGGGGGGGGGGGGGGGGGGGGGGGGAAGGGCTGTAACACAGTGAACCCACACTTAAATCAGAGGCGCCGTTGCTCCTGCTGGCTGGCACATGGGCTTGCTGGAGCAAGGAGAGCTTTGAGGTGCCCACTTTAACCAGCAGATCAGTCCCCTAGGGTTGTAGAGTAAATACGAAGAGTTTCAAAGCAGCAGTAGTCCTGACACTTAGCAGCTTCTGCTATTCCACCCTCTGGCCCCTCTCTTTGAGGATGGTCATGTGTGCTGGGTATGGAGAAGCTGCATAGTTCTGGCTTGTCCCCAGCTCATCCTGGCCAAGTGGGACACTTGCATTTCCCAGAAATGTTTCTCTCCCTCTGAGCAGACAGATGTGACTGTCCTTAGAGATGACATTCCAGTGAATGGAAATATGTAGGTCCTGAAGGATGCTGTGCCTCCCAGGGATTAGCAGGAGAGGCTGGCTTTGCACTGGTGGGTTCCCCGAGTTGGTCTGGTTGTACAACATCAGGACAAGTATACATGGGTCCTCTCTGTCATGCAGCTTCAACATGTTTTCCTCTTCACAGCATGGAGTGGTGCTAGCTGCTGGAGGCTGTCTTGTGACAGCAGGCTGCAATGCCATCCCATACCTGTTTGATCTCATGGTGCAAAGACGTGTGTGTTATGAGCTTGTGATAAAGTTCCTGTGATAAAGCAGTGAAGATGTGACAGCTCCAGACAGGCTGCCATCCCATCCCATGCTCTGAGATACAGATGTTGGCTGTGCCACTCTGCACGCTGCTGAGGGATGTTTCCAGCAGAGCTGTGCTGAGAAGAGCATTTCAGACTTGCAGAGGTATTTGGAAATTTGTTTCCTCAGAAAGGAAGTGAAGTTTGTGATACCTTAGGGTGCTCTGTGAAGGGAAGCAGAGCATCAGAGCTGCATGTGGAGTTGCCCCAGCATGGCAGCCATGGATCCTGAGTCCTCCTTATCTTTCCAGGGAAGAGGCAGAAGAACCAGGAGAGAGCAGACAGGTTTCCATGTGGCTTTTTAGCAAAGGCTCTGCTACTTCTGCAAAGAGGTTTGATTTGGATGAGGCTACAGAATGTGTGTTTGCTCAGGGCTTCTCCTTCCAGCTCTGACTCGCCTTCTCCCTAAGAGGAAGAGGGAAACTGAGGCACAGGGACTGACTGATGTCCCTGTGCTGCCAGCAGGCACAGAGCAAGGTCATGCATATCCTGCCTTGGCCCACATGAGGAGTGACTGGACATGGCTCTGCTCTGAAGGAGCCCTGGTCTCCCTGTGTAGTCTCTTGAGCTCTCGGGCAGACGGAGCCATCTTTACTTCCACCAGCCTGATGGCAGTTCTGCTCCTAATAAGTTAATCTGATGGGTTTTGTCATGAGCAAAACAAGAAATCACGTTTTTAATAATAAAAAAGGGTCCTGCATCTTGTTAACATCTGGAGTTCAATCATTTCTGTGCTCAAAACTGTGGAATGCTTCAGCACAATATAAATCTTACCACTTGCTGTACATGGGCTCCAGATGGGGAAGAAGAGTTCATGTTCACTTGTAACCCATCTGGGTGCTGGTGGCTCTGAGTGGAGCCACCACAGCATGTGGCTTCCCTGGTTGCACATGGGGGGATAGCAGTGAACCTCCCAAATAGGCTCTGTTTCTGTGTTCAGCCCTGGGTGTTTGCATTTGGGAGGGAAGGGTTGTATTGTGGCTCTCCCATACCTTTAGTGCCCATCTGGAGAGGAGTGAGGTCTCTCCACCTCTTAAAATCTCATGATGCTGAAGGTTTCTCAGCACCATGGGGTGATGGAGCGACAACTATTCCATGGGACCAAAGCAAAGACCAGGTTGGGCACCATCCACTGGGTGATACACAGACTACTCACAGGAGTCAGCGGCAGGGCTGGAGCCGTGTCTCCTTTTGATGGCACCCACAGCCATCATATGGGACAGCCTGTGGTCAGGGTGATGGGAACTTGAGCACCCATGGGGCTTACGAAGGTTTATGATGGGGTAATACCCCATCGTCTGTGGGCATTACCACCTCTTTTATATCACTGATAAATATATTAGACCCTGGAGCAGAGCTGTGGGGTACCTCGCTGTTAAATGCCTCATTCTCAGCCTAACATTATCTTTGCTTCTTTGCCAGATTACAGTCCTGACTGGTTCCTTCCCTTTTGCACAGTGATTATTCAGTTTCCTTGATAGTCTCATGAGCTGGACTTTCTTGAAACTATGAGTGTAGCCATCATATCATGAATGTTTTTAATGAAAGCAAGATAATTTATTCTCCCTGGAAGTTTTCTTTAATTTTCACTAAAAAAAACCCTTGAAAACTGCACTTTATTGGTTAAAACCAAGATATAATTTTTTGCAGCTCAAGGCCAAAACTTGGTCTTTTTTCAAAAATTTTTTTATGTTTCAGATGAGCCAGGCAAGTTTCCATGAAAAGAGGGTTTTTTGTGATTTTTTTTTTTTCCCCAAAAAAAAGTTGCCTTTCACTGAAAAATGACCTGCAAAAACTGTTTAGATGGAAATTTTTCCCTCAGCTGTAGTCAGGACATTGATGTGAGAAAGGCAGTTATAGAGCTGTAGGCAGGAATAAGAAATGTATGCTTGGAGGGTCAGGGAAGCTCCGTGCTGCTTGTGGTTTTGTCAGTGTTATAGGTGGAGCACGGTGGTTCAGCTTCTCTGTGTTTTTAGGCATGTCTGGTCAGATAGCTCTGGGTAGTGTTAAGTTGAAGGGAAGGGGAGGAGGGAGACTGGGGGTGATGCTTGACAGGTGTGGGTCCACAGCTTGTTGCTGTGAGGAAACTGGACTCCCTGGGTTTGGGGTTGTCCAGAGCAGAGATGTTATTATTACATAGGATGAGGAGTAACAGTTTTAAACTGAAAGAGGGGAGATCTAGATTAGGTATCAGGAAGACATTCTTTAGTGCCAGTGTGGTGAAGCACTGGAACAGGTGGCCTGGAGAAGTTGTGGATGCCCCATCCCCAGAGGTGTTCAAGGCCAGGCTGGATGGGGCTGGTCTAGTGGGAGGTGTCTCTGACAATGGCAAGGGGGTTGGAATTCAAGGATCTTTAAGGTTCCTTCCAACTCTAAGCATTCTGTGATTCCATGATTAATAAAATGATGTTGCAGGGCTTGTGCCACAGCTGAGCTGCAGGCTGGGTTTTCCCTTGCAGGTGGTTTTCTATGATAACATGAAGGTTTACAAGCCCTGATGCACAGCATGTGTGCCTAAATCTCTTCAGGAAAGCCACTAGAAGTGGGGTGGGTTTTTTTAAAGGCATGTGTGCACTTCAAGACCCTATTCACAAAAGTATGTAAGCTCTTAGTTTCCATTAAAAACCTTATGTGCCTAAATAACTTCTGAGAGTCTGGGTTTTACCAGCTGGTATCTAGGCCTTATCTGTTCCTTTAGGCATTGAGAGATCTTTAAAGTGCCTGGCCCTCAGTTCTCAGTAGCTTCAAAGGAGACTAGAGATGTGCCTGCCTTCTTTCCTAAATAGAGATGCTTTCCTGGACCAGGGCTAGATCAGTGTTCTTGGGGTGGCTTTGACAGATGACCTGCCACTCTGACAACCCCCTTCCCCCAGTTTCCATCACTGCCTTATTTATGGGGAAATACAGAGTGCAGGCATATGAAAATAATTTTTCATTTTTATCAGTTTGGCTGGAAAACTCAATCTACTCCTATGCAAGGGCTGATACAAATTCAGTTCTGCTTATAGGCAGCTCTCAGTCAAAAGGACAACAGCGGTATGAGGGACTTGGGGCTGGATGGGTGCATGCGTTCCATCCTGCTGGCTGGGACCTTGGCTTTGTTTTTCAGGTAGTCTAAAGAGTGTTTTGGGATCTATGCAGGCTGAGATCACCCGTGTTTAAGCAATGTGTTTTCCTGTGTTACAGAAAATCTGCAGAGGAAGCTTTTGAGATCTGCTTTGAGGCACAGAACTGTTCTCACTTGGGTCAATTTAATTAGTGTTCATTGATACCATGGTGATGGTAAAGAGGGTATGTGTGTCCCTGCCACGAGTGGATGGAGGATGGCAGCTCTTCATCATTAACCTGGTGGAGATGGCTCCAGAGATGTGTGAGGAGGCAGATGCTGGTTGCCAACACAGCCAGCCTGGTGTGCTGGTAAAAACTTGGCCTCTGAAATTCTGTTTTCCTCCCCAGAAGGCTTGACTTGTGGCAAAATTAATGTTTCCATGTAAAACGTCAGTCCTCCTTTTGAAGAGTTCCAGTTTTAACTGGAAAGCAAAAAAGAACCAAACTGGAAATTAGTAAATTCAGGCTGGGAAACATTGGATTCCCAGAAATTAAAAGAAAACAAAACCAACAAATAATAATAATTAGGCCAAATTGTTTTGGTTTCAGTTCCCAGCTTTTTTTTTTTTTCCCTGGGAAATGAACTACCCCTCATTCGATACAGGGAGAGGCAGATGGGCAAAATAAATCCATGGTGATCTCTGCCAAACTGATCTGGAGGGGAAATTTCCTTCCTGAACCCTAAAATCAGAGTTCTGGTAAACCCAAGCACTACCAGGATGCTCACCCAACCCCCATTGCTTTCTCAGCACTCCCAGGACTCCAAGGAAATCCCTTTAACACCTAGCTAAGACCCACAGGAGGGAACAGAGAGAAGAGAGGTTGGAAATAACCTCCTTTAGATCAAAGCACTTCTGGCTTCCACCAGGCTTAAGGAGCAGACGTTAAAGTTTTATCCGTGGCTCTTCCAGTATGGGTTTGCTGTTCCTGACCAGGCTCTGGCTTTTCCATGGACTGATAATCAGGTGAGGAGGAAGGGTTCTGGTTTCTTCCTTGGCTCTGGTGTAACTGAGATGCAGAAGGCAACTCTCTTGGTTTGCTTTTCCCCTTGTGTATGGTTGAATATCTGTTGATGCTGTTTGCTAAACAAGAGTGCTGGTGGCAGAGGAATTAGAAGAAATCCCTTCTTAATTGGAAACAGTGAGTTTGTGTATTTTTTCAGTTGTCTATTTTGGGCCTTGTAAAATTAAAGTTATTAACTGTAATGCAGTGGTTTCCAGATTCCCACAGCCCTTTACAATAGCAGGGAAATTCATCCCAGGTCACTGGGAGCCTTTAATGAATACATTAAGGCTTATTATTAAAATAAAGTACTTGCAGCTTTATGGGAGACATCTGGCAAGGATGCTTGTCTTTCTGAAGGCAGCAAGGCTCCCCGAGTGTCCTGTCCCAGCATGCACCACGTCTGGGCCAGCGGAGGCTTTCAGGAGCAGTTCCCCACACAAGGATTCCCACAGGCGTCTGGGAGATAGTGAGAACTTTTGCTGGACGTCGTGGAGAGCAGTTGTGCCAGACCTGCCCCTGTGACTCCTCTGTTGATCCTTCTAGAGCTCACCAGCCCCTCGCTGGTGCTGCAGGTGCCAGTGTGAGCCCTGCCAGGATGCTTGTGCTCAGCAGAGCCGTTGCTGTGGGGTAGAACCGCTTCATTCACCAGATAATGGGATGTGCAGGCAGAGCTGAGCTTGGGCTAACCCCAGGCAAGGAGGAGGAGAAGGAGACTGGGAAGAGACGACTGACCTGGATGCAGGAAGGTCAGCTGTTGGACAGCTGTGCTCACCCAAAGTGCTGAGCTAACAGGGTGCTGCATCCGATAAGCGGCTTTGTGTTGCATGGTGCGAGCTCCCTGGTGTGGGTGTTCACAACATCTCCACGCCACGTGGATGCATCCTAAAACATGGATGTATCCACATCCATTGCACAGAAAGCTAGGAGACAAATCCCTGGGGTTTAGTGCCTTAAAGCTCCCTGGTCTGGCACTGGTGGAAGCAGGTAACTTGCAGCCAGGGTGTTCGCGTGCCGATGAGAACAAACTGCAGACGGCAAGGCTGCGAAGGGGTTTGGAACAGCGTGCGATCTTATCGCTGCTTTATCTCTATCCAGGCTTGATCCTGGCAGAAAGCAGGGCCACGTGGCAGTAATTGTGTTAGGAAAACAAACTAATCTCCGAAGGGACAGAGAGCAGCTGTTGGGCTATCTGCTCTATCGGGGGAGATGCATGAGACCTGGCAGCTCACAGAACAAGGCTTTGCTCTGGGGGCTATGCAGGGGGTGTAGAGGGCTAGGCAGGGGGTGTAGGGGGCAGAAAGGGAATAAAAATAAGTTGGGGCTGCCAGGCGGGACTGAAGGAGTATGTGTTATGGTGCACCCTGCCCAATGTTACCTGTCCTACTTTTCCAAGAAGCCCTTTGCTTGACAGAAAGTTTGTAAAACGTGGACTGGTGGATCAGGTATGGGAATAGAGAGAGCTGGATTTAAGGTGAGCTGGATTTAAGCTGGTTTTAAGGTGATTAAGGCTCACTGAGAGCCAGGTTTAACCATGGCTTTTCACCATCTGTCCTGATGTCTCTCCTCTGTGGTTGTCATCTAGTTAAGCAGTGGGTTTGCAGAGCTTCCTCTTATGTATGTGCTTCATACAAGTCTTGGTCTGTGCCCCATGCACCCCAAAACCCACTGCTGGCCTCAACTCAGCCATGGGTTGCTTGCCCATCCCAGGGCTAGGCTTGATCTCCTTCCCAACCCCACACCTACCTCTTCAGCCTGGTCTGGGGACTCCAGAGAGGGTCTCACTGTCAGGGCATCACTGAGGGCTGAAGGGGCTGGACCCCAAAGGTATGCTGGGGAGTTGGGAGAGGCTCTTGGACATGCATGTGGAGATCGGGCTGCAGCAGGAGGAATCTCCCTGTGCACCCCCTCCCCAGATTTGCAAGGGAGAGGAAACACGCAGTGGTCAGGCTGGTTTTGATCTGGTTGTCTCCTGTAAACCTGATGGCAAGAAATTAATTACAACAATCCAACAGATGTTGTGCTTGGCCTGCCCCACAGCTCTCTGACCCTGGGAGCTCAGGCACTGCTGAGCAGTAAAACACTACCACAAGATGGAGATCCCCTCTAAATCCTAAGCATCTTTGAGGTGGTGGAAGGAGAGAGGAGAGTAAATGGCAGAGGCAGGTCAGCCCCATGGGTTACACATGAGCCCCCTGCCTCCATGACAAACCAAATCAAGTCCCTGATTTAGAAAAACCCCAAACTTGGGAAAGGTTAAAATCAATCTCTGAAGTGTCTGGCTCCAACCCAACACAAACACTATTGTTGTTTCTGGATTATGTAGTTTAGCAGAAAAGAAAATGCTATCATTAAGCAATGCCAACAAGATACACACCTATGTCTTATATTTAGTCTGTCCTATGAACTCTAGTAATGCTCCCATCAAGACAGACTTTTTTTTTTTTTAAAAAAAGGCAAGTCCATAATTAAGCAGCTCCCAAAAGTTTTCCTGAAAATAAATTTTTGCCATGTTCTTTGCCAATACTTAATTAAGACTTCTATTAAATGCTGACAGGTGCTTGATAATGTTATATATTGCAGCAGGCTCTGTTCATGGTGTTATAATTATGGCAGTAAAACAGTTTTCACTATAGCCCTTCTTTTCATAAGCTAATAACTTTTGAAAACATTCACTTTTCAGGTTGAAACTTTTGCATGCTTGACGCTTACCCAGTGGGGATTTTAATTTTTTTTTTTTTTTAAATGAGAAAAATCCATCTATTCTTTTTTGAGTTGTGGAATAGTGGTGGGAAATCAACTTTTTTTTTTCAGTGGGAAGATAGGTGGGGGGAAAAAAGGTAATCACATAATTTTTCTAAATATATGGATAGCAAAAGCATGTGATACCTAATGTTTGCTTTGGAAATCGAGAGGGTAGGCTTTGCAGAGTGCCTGGGGCATGTCCCATCCAAAAAAAAGTCCCATCTCTGACTGAAAAGTCTTGAAGAACCCAGTGACAGTGCCCTGAGAGAATTTGACTGTCACCCATGAGAAGTGATTTTTGCTTGCAGGTTAAAAATAATGGTTATTAACCATTAATAACTTTTTCCTTCTGGCAGCATTTTTGAGGTACTGACAGTATTTCCCATTTCTCATGGGGATGAAGAGTCAGTCCAGAAAAAATTTTGTGAACTCAAAAAAAACCAAAAGGTAATATCTTTTTAGGTCAATGAAAATATTTTTCTTTGATAATTTCAAGCTTCCTATTTTGATAGTGTTGTGGGGTTTTTGTTGTTTGTGTTGTTTTTTTTTTCTACAAGCAGCCTAATTCTGAAGAGAAAAGACCTTTTCAACTGAAACCCTGGGATGTGTCACTGAAGGAAATGTAAAAGCCAAACATTTGGATAATTTGGAAACACGTGTCAATTTTTTTTTCCAAGTTGAAACAACTGTTTGAACCACCCTTGCCTGTGAAAAGTTAAATGGGCATTTTCCCACCAGGCCCCCTCCCCTTTCCGAGCCCCTCACACTGGGACATTCCCAGCTGGCCCATGTTAGATGGTAGATAAGATGGAGCAATGGGGCAAATGTGATGGAACTACATTGGCTGCAGCAGCAACTTGAACCACTCTGAAACCTCACTGGACTCTTGGCTTTAACTGTCACAGGACAAAAGCACTTAATGGCTCACAGTTTTTTCCTCCTTCCCAACCACCACCATTGGGATCCCTCAGGAGGAACTTCAAGGGCATGCGGGTTCCCTGAAGATGAAGATACAGATGAATATCTACTGCAACCCTCAAAAGCATCTAGGATGATAAGCAGTATAACCTCTTGATGGGGCACTGGACAATGGGACTTAGGCTCTTAAATTGTTTCCATGCTTTGGAAAAATACTTGTAACCCTCATCGAGACTTCTCAGTCAGCAGCAGCAGTCAAGAAAGGACATGTGGAAGCAGGGCTGGCAAGGAGTATGGCTGGAGAGTGATGTCTTTGCAGCGTCATGTCACCTGGTGTGCTGGGCTGTTTTTCAAGCAGAGCTAAAAGAAGAGGTGTTCTGGAGAAGGATGTGGGGGTTGCCCAAGAGAAGAGGTTTATCCTTGAGAGATGGCAAATGCTAATAAGTGATAAAGAGGAAGTATATCAGGTGCTCTCAGCCCCTTGTTTTTAGAAGTGGATCAAGGAAACATCTAGACTGTAAACACATAGTTGTCTTGTTTTTCTTCTTTGTAAAGCAGGGCATTGCCTGCTAAACTCAGTCACGTGCTTGTATAAGGCTTCACATTCCCCCATGTTGGCTGCAGGGAGTTTCCAAAGATCAGCTTGGTTTTCTGCAGTTCCTTTCCTAACCTACTGTAGAAGAGGTGACCGGTTATAAATGTCTACATGGCAGCCAGATGTGGGTCTGCAGCCTGTGCCACCCTGCAGCTGGCTTTCCCCTACACTGTACCCCTATGCTGGGGGGTGTGAAGGAACAAGTGCCCTTCCTGATGCACTTTACACAACTCCTGGCAGGCCCGGCTGCTTCTTTGGCATAGCAGGAGTTCTCTTGGCTCTGGCAAAAAGCTGTGTCTTGACATTATGTAATCAAAATCCAAATATTACTGAAGGAAGCTTATCTCCGAACATCCCCAGTTCTGGAGCCAGCATCCCCAGTGCAAGCTCGCTTCCCAAGGTGGCACCAGGAGAGTTGCATGGGTAGCATTGAAAAAGTTGGCTGAAAACAATGGCTTGTGGTCACGCCACTGAGACCTAGAAAGGAGATTGAGGTTGGAGGAATTTGCTTTGGCTCTCAGATCCAAGGGTCTTCATTGACCTTGACTCTTTGTCTTTAGGTTTTGCTCCCTGGGGCTTTCCCAGAGGGCTGGCCTTGTCAAGGGGCAGCAAGAGAGACAGGTGCCTTAAGTGCTACCCAAATAGCCTCTCTGGGGTGGCTCCAGCAACTTCAAGGAACCCCAAAGACAGAGGCAATAGAAATCTTCCTCTGGGTAGCAGACACAATGTGTGTCCTTCCAAAGAACCATAGTCAAGAGGGTGTGTAAGCTGCTAGGTAAGATTCAGACTAAATGCAATCCAACAAAGAAGGAAAGAGAAAAATGCTCCTCTGACAGAAAATCTTGGAAATGCCCATGAATGGATATTGAATTGGACAAAAATGGGATGAGCAAAGAGGAGTCAGCAGGTAGGAAATGATGCCAGGACTCTTCCTGCTAGGGAAGAGGCTTAGTCCATAGTGGGAGATTCTGAGAAGACAAATGCAGAAGTATTGGGTAAAAATAATGCAGATGTGGGATGGTGGAAAGGAGGAGCTGCGAAAGGAAGAATGTTAGAAATGTCACGTTAAGTGTGAAGAGGTTTCTGGTGTCCATCCTCAGGCAGCAGCAACTCCTTGGAGATGAAGCATATGGGATGGAGCAAACATGCTGTGATGCCTCCTGTGTTTGTGCTCCCAAGGATGAGCTCTCTAGAGACAAGGACTGCACCTGGCCTGTAATTTCTCAAAAAATCAGCCTTCCTCAAGTGCGAGTCCATTCCTCCTTTGTCCCTCCATGCTATCATCTTGTGTTGGATACAATGGGACCCTGTGTCTGTAGGAAAGAGTCTGTGGTTTTTGTGGAAGTGGCATGGTGTTAATTCTCAGCTTCTTACCCCAAATTCCTAACAGAAGTAGAGGAAACTTCACCCAGTGCTGTTCTTGGTAGGTCCGTGTTGCCATTCTCAGTGTGCTCAAAAGGGGTTTGTTCCTGGGTGCTTCCCCTGCAGCAGGACTGGCATGTGGGGAAGTGGGCTGCTTGTGAAGAGCTCACCAGGCATATCTCAAGTACATGCTGGCGCTGCGCTGTGTGGTTGGGTTCGGACTTCCCTGCTCTCCAGCTACCCTGCTCCCTCCACCCCAATTGTTTTTCCAGGCTGTAGTGATAATCGAATGTGCAGAGGTAGTGGGGCAGGGACCTGTGTCTGAGCCCCACTCGCCATCAGTACCCTGGCATGCTTTTGGGGGAGGGAAGAGGAGAAGTAGGGGGTGGGGGAGGCTTTTATCCCCTCTTAAAAAGCAGGGATAAGGGATGTGCATTAGGCTTTCTTCTTGGGAGAGTACTTCTGTGTTTTGCCTCTCGGAGCCATCTCTCGAGGTGTGCACGCCCCACACCCCTCCCTGCACATTCCTGCACAAACCCCTTTTGTTCGCTGCCTTCAGCCAATATACAGGCAGCAACAGCAGCCCAGATGTTCCCTATCAAACTCAGAGCCATGCCAACAAACTTTGGCACACATGAAAGTGTGCTGCAGAATGGGCCTCCACAAATACCATTTATTTCCCCCCACACACACCCCCCTTCCCATTCCTGCAAGTATTTTTTAAACGCTAATGGCTTCCACGCCGTGACAGCAGGCGGGGAGCTGCCAAGCCAGGCTCTGGGGGCGTCCAGCAAATTAGTGGTTTAGGTATCCCTGGGGCCTTGTTGGGGCTATGTTAACCTTGAGACCCTTCCTCATATTTTCCCTGGTGGCTTTCCAAGGATGGGGCCAAGCTGGTGGTGTTTTCCCGTGGGTGATACTTTGTTGGAGGCAGTTACCCCCAGCCAACAGGGGGAACACAGGTGATGTTTTGGGGGGTTTTGCCGTAAATCTGCTTTCTCCTAGCATTGTCAAGGCTGCTTTGTGATGACCTAGAAAAGCATAGTTAAAGATGCCACGGGGGCTGAGTGGCCCCATTAGGCTTAGTTTTGCCACAAACCCAGTGTTTGGTAGGTGTGTGGGAGAACTAATTGGTTTTTGGCTGGCATGGGGTGTAGTTTTTGGTTTCTCAAAATCTTCCCTGCAGGTGGTTGCCACTGCCATCATGCACCTCTGTGCTTTGAGTCATGGTGCAGATGGGGCCACCGCACTGCCCAGGAGCACTATCGGAGATTGCTGGTGCACACCGGGGCAGACCGGGAGCCAAAGAACAGCATGTACAGGATTGAGCACAACAAACCGGAATCAAATTGGCTATGGCCATGTGTGGGTAGGTGAGTGCACAAGTTAAAACCTTCCTCCATCTGTTCGAGCAACAAATCTACTTCTGCTGAGTAGAACACAATTTCAAGGCTGTGCATGCATATATTTCAGTGGAAGAGCTTCCCATTGCACACTGGCATGTAAAAGTGATTAAAAGCCCCTGCAGGCAGGACCTGCCACCTACATATGCTCCTGTGCAGGCTCAGCTCTGCCCCTTGCTGCAGACATTTCTCCTCAC
This sequence comes from Scolopax mira, assembly GCA_004320125.1. Classification (NCBI taxonomy): domain Eukaryota; kingdom Metazoa; phylum Chordata; class Aves; order Charadriiformes; family Scolopacidae; genus Scolopax; species Scolopax mira. The sequence goes on from BJBW01002566.1 coordinate 110,316, forward strand.
ATTTCAAATAGCAGAGACATGTCCCACCTCTCCAGCTCTACCACTGAACCCTATACAGTCACTGCCAGATGTGGTTCCCACCACCCTGACTGCAGAGAGGTGGGCTCAGGCAAATGGCAAATGCTGCCCCTCATCCAAGTCTGAGCTTGCTGAAGCAAACAAAGGTCATTTCTGCTTAGAAGATCCGTTCTTGTCTAATTTAAGCAAGAGAAGCCTGTTTGTTTCAGTATCAGGGCTCTTCAAAGAGAGCCTGAACACCTTTTTTTCCCCTCTGCTATAATGGCAGCAATGTATTTTTTCACTGCTCTCTCACATTGTAAAGGCTGAAACATTTTTGCTCAAATTTAAGGAAAAAAAAAATCCCATCCGGTTGAAGACCAGACCTTGCAAAGTTTCCACAGAGGGTTGTGAACTTCTCCCAGTAATGGACTTATCTGAGATCATCTCCTCAAGTAGTGAGCCAAGATTTCCATACTGGAAAAAGACCCTTCTCAAAGGGACACAAGAAGGAGGGATGGCACGAGCCATCGCATGGTGAATTTGGCTAAGAGAGGAGGAGGCGTCAGATGAGGTCCCAGGGAGGGAGAACAGCTACATCTCCAGCCCAGAGCTGAATGGAGATGAAGCAATGATTGCAGAGAGGTTCAGAGAAATGGCCAGATGTGCACACAATAGCTAGGACTGCACAAGGGAGAGAAAATGGGTTTTGCATGATTCAAATACAGGAATCAGCTCTGGCTACAAAGCCAGTCTGATGGGCAGCAACCACAGTTGCTGTAAAGGGGCCTGACTGGGTGAACTGGCCAGCATACTGGGCTGGATGAGGGCAGGAAACATTTCCCCCCCATTGCACCTCTTGCAGCTGTGACAGTGATCCTCAAGAGATAGTCCACTGCATCCTCTATATCCTTGTCCTAGCCATGGACCTTGGAAAATAAAGGTAATCTTGGAGAAAAATTTAAGATATAGAGGTAGCAGAAGAAAAATGATCTGAGCTGATGAAAGCCATCTCTCTCTCTCTGGAGGGGAGAGAGAATGGGAGAGACTGTGGTTATACTTTTGCAAAGGATTTGTAGGGACTATTTCTAGACAGCAGGAGAAATTAAGCACCAGTCCCTGGTCACCTTCATTAAAGAGGGAAGGCAGCACACCAAATTTGCCATTAAAATAATAGTAATAAAACCCCCCATATTCCCTAAATTGTCCTATTTAAAAATAAAATAATATAAAAAAAGTAAGAGGTAGTTGCCATTTCACATGTGGTCTGTTTTAAATCCTGGGAGCAATGTGGCCCCGAGATCTAACCTGTTGGAGCGGATCCCCCGCTGTGTTCAAAGGCAATGGCGAACCCTTGAATTTGCTTTCAAACTTGGACTGGAGTTCCTGAAGTTTTTGAAGCCCTGAGCAAGAGGAAGATTTCTTTTTCGTGACTGAGCAGTCTGTGGGAAAAATATATTGGTAGATTTGCAAGAAGGGAACAGTTTGGGATGTGAGGCAAGTCTCTCCAGATGTTTGCTGTATTGTTTTGTGGCTTATGCAGAAAGCCTGCAATCTTTGGGGCTTTATATAAAACCTGGAGGACAAAGGTCCTCTCTGTAAGTGCAGGCACAGTCAGATTCCCCCAAATGAGGCTGATTTTAACAGTTGATCTTCATTTAACACTCCCAAGCCAAATGAAAAATTACAGATTGAATCTGACCATGTGTACATAAGAGGGGTTGCTGGTGCACAGGTGTTGCTGTAGGGAGGATACAGACATACCCCAATATAGCTGGCTAAATAATCCTGTTTTTCCAACCTGGACAATCCATATTCAATTAAAAGGTATTGCTGGCTTGTTCTCAGCTTCAAAACCCAGGATATCTGTTTGTCCTCTTCAGTTCATCTTCGGTTTCTCTGTTTGTGAGAACATTGCTACACTGAGCACGTGGACAGGGACTGCAGAGCCTTTTTTCCTGCTAGGAGAGGAATCTGGAAACAATTACAAGCTGCTCATGCTTAATCACTTGGGTAAATCTTAAATGCCTGTCTTAATAATTTGCAGGGATGAAGATGGCATCTGAATTTTTGCAGTGCACAGGTTATGCAGCAGAGCACACTGAATTTGACAGTTTTGCTCTGCGCGTGTTTTGGGGGTGGCTGGTCCTGAGGACCCCACAGCTTCTCTGAAATTCAGGTACAATTTCAAAGAAAACCTGATATGCAAAGGAAAAAAAAACCCAAGTGTTTGCCCGATATTTGTGCAAATTGTCAGCTTCGTCATATTCATATGAACCTTCGCTGAACCTGACCATTTGTATCTCAAACTCAACTGGAAAAGAGTATTAAATTAGTTTACAAAAATTAAGTACCCTGTGAAAATGAAGGCAACCAAAATAACTCACAAATCTGGGCTGAAGGCAGTCAATGACAAGACAAAACAATAGAAGTCCTTCTCTCCTTCCTTAAATATTGAAAAGTTTCACTTCAGCATTTTCAGGCTGAAACAGTTTGTTTTATTGAAGAACATTTAGTCATTTAATTTGAAACTTTTTTTTTCCTTTTCATTTTCAAATGGACCTAAATTTAAAAGGAAAAGAATTATGGCTTTCAGTTTGGCTTTTTTTAAAAAAAAAAGATTAAATAGCCTCCAAGGAAACCAGAACATTTTGCTATTGGTCAAGCAAAACATTTAATGGTTGACCCAAAAGGAAACAATTTTTTTTGTTGTTGCATTAGAAGTCCTTCCTCTTCAGCTCAGCTCCAAAATCAGAGTTTCCACCACTAGAAGAGCCCAGTCATCCTTGTTTTCACCTTATTGCTGCAGCAGTAAAGAGTCTAATTTTGATTGCACCTATTTTAATCAGAGCTTGATTTATGAAACTATCCATTTATTGCAGGCTGAGATCTGTGTGGTATTAGTGTTTGTAGACAGGGTGTGGTACAGCTTTGCTCTCCAACTATCTCAGATACCTCATCAAAGAGCTGCTAAGCCTCTTTGGCCATCAGCCTGCTTATTTACAGTCTCTATAGCTACAGTTCAAACGCTGCAAGTGACACTGTCACTTGGAAATCTTCATTAGTATGTGGCCACGGTAAGCCTTGTGGGTGTCAGTTGGGGATGCAGTCCTGACGGGATTCTAAAAGTAAAGAAAACACTCTCCTCCTAAAGAAACTGCTGAAAAACAGCTTCTACGCAAACACTGTGAAAGGCAGCCACCAACTGACAGGGGTGACTTTCCAAAGCCATGAAAGGAAGTTACTTACTAAAGCCGTGTGAGAGCCAAGTATTCTGCAACTCGCTGATCCTTTGAAAACCCCCTCCGAGAGCAGCCTCACCAAGTAACACTTTGCTAAGAACACCCATAAACAGGTGAGGTTTTAAATCTTTTTCTGTGCATGCTGCAGAGAGAAAGAGTCAATGTTTTGTGAACTTTATTGCAGGAAAGACATAACGTTTCATCTTACCACGCACTGCAGTTTGGAAGTCTTTATCTGTGGAGTGGCTAATGGCCAAGGCTGCAGGTGGAAGGTGAAGACCATCCCTTGGAGCTCGGTAAGCACTTGTGACCTGGCTAGGTGTAGGTACTCCTGAGATGTTGCACCACAGGTAGCATTGATTTAAGGTGATGCTGGAGTGCTGCAGACAAAATTGGCTGTGCTGTCTCAGAATGGTTTTATGGTGCTGAGGATAAACTGGCTGACTAGGGCTTCCCTGACTTTTCATTGTGGCTGCAGGGCACTACAAGCAGCTGAGGGGACAGTGAGGTCCTAACTCTGCACATCTCTCTGTTGTAGCTTAAGTGTTTGCAGGATGGAGAGGTGAAGCAAGCTAGTGCGTGTCCTGAAGAGGCTGCAACTTGGTGGTCTCCAAATGGGTTCCTCTGCCATGAAGATGCTTGCTTTTTCTTCCTTCCTTAATATTTGTGTTGCAGATACCTCCAGAGACCCTGAATGAGGAGGAGATGGTTGTACTCTGGACAAGACTCCATGGAGAAATATCCAGTATCTAAATGCAAGGATACAAGAAAGGTGAGGGGGATGGCTTGTTTTGCAAATAGATTGGTGTTGTCACACACATCCTCCTTTGGCATTGAATGATCTGATTGAATGACATGATCTGATCTGGTGGCCCTTCAGCCACCTGGGCTGAAATGAGCTACTGCAAATACATATTACAAGCACTGCTGGCTCTTGGGTTTGGCAACCATCTGTCTTTCTGTCTGACTGTTAAAAGACAACAATTTCCCATGCAGACTTTTGCAGGGGTGGCAGGAGCTACACAAGTTTGCTGGTACCAAAATTGATACAGCTGGTGGTGTAGATGTGTGTGCGCATGAGAAGGTTGATGGGTCTGTGACAGCAGTGGGAAGAGGTGGGAATGGCGTGGGAAGCATCACAGTCACAGGAATAAGGCTGGGAAGAGGTGTCAGGAGCTAGTCAGTTCACCCTGATGGGATGGATGAGGGTTATCTTGAATGGGGCAGCAAAAATGATTCAGCAAAGCAAGGTCAAAAATGTTGCAGAGTGGCCTGCACTCATGGGGTGTCTGTGGGTCCCTATCTCCTCTAGGACCTGCGTAGGGATTCACATACCCAAAATCACATCTTGTTGTCCCAGGGCTGCACTGATTTTTCTTCTGCCTTGCCCAACAGATTTTATTGTTAAAAATATCTGGTGATGGAGACTCTTTGGTGGTCTTAAGTCAATTCTCTCCATGTTTTGCTGGCCCCCCCTTTTTTTGTTTTTCTACTGGGAGCCCCTCCTCATCTCTAGCCCAGGTCTCGCTTTCTTCTTCACCTATCCACCATGGATGCTGAAAACAAATTACTCCTCTCTGTTTACAGCTGCATTTTTATAGACTTAAAGACTATTATGTCTTCTCCCTTATGCTTCTCTCCCATCCAGACTCAACATCCACAGTTCATTTACTAGAGCATGTAACAACAATAGGCTTGTTTAATGAAAATTCAATTTGTTTAACAGTGGTTCTAATCACTCATGTTATGCCAAAGATAACAAACATTTAGCAAATTTCTCTTAAAATCTCTAGTTTTATCAACTGCTTTGACACTTAGATTATAATTTTTGCACAAATGGTTAGAATGAAAGCAATTGCTTTCTAATTTTTCCTATATAAATTATTTCAGTTACAACTTTTACATTTAGCAGTGCAATTAAAAGCGCTATAGAATGTTATGAAATATTTAACTGGGGGTTTAAAAAGTATTCTTTTGAAGATATTTGAAATTATTTAGAAAGCATCTTTTTAAGGCTCTTAGCTGCAAAAAAAAAAAAAAACGTTTAAGCTCTATGAAAATATATGTCAATAATTGCTCCTTTCTACTTGTTTTACTGCTCAACTCTGATTTTGCCATCCAAATTGGTAAACTTATAATTTTCAGGATATTTCTGGCCAGGATTAATTTCATTTTATTTTACCAGCTTTTTTCTTAAGGTGCTTTTATTTATCCAGCTTTTAATCCTATTTAGGATTTTTTTCATGGAAATATTTAAAGATGAGGAATTGCTAAGGAATATTTTTGTCTGTATGGAAAATACAGCTTCAGTAGTCTCAGTGAGGAAAGAAAGATCCCCAAAATGTCAGTAAGGATTTTAATACTTTTTTTTTTTTTAATAAAACATTCATATTGTATGCTGAGCTTCTTTTCAGTTCACATTTTATTTTCTGGAAGCTGAACTTAAGGAAAAAGCTCAAAAGTCAAAACAAGAAAACATGGGGGAGGAGGGGCTTAAAAGTTTTGAGGCTCAGTTTCAAGGAAAACACATCGCTGTAATGAGAAGTGTCCTGGAAAAACAGGCTGCTCTCCCCACCCAGTTCTACTTGTCACCAGCACCGCTCAGGTTGTGCAGAGGAGCGGGTTCAGCCCCAGCATGGAGCTCCTGGGACCATCTGTCCCCTTGGTTTGGCTGCTGTTCGCTCCAGGCACTCTTAGGAAGGAAAATGTGGTGTCTGCAGCTCTGGCTGGGAAATCTGCAGCCGGCTGGCATCCACAGCAAAAATCATACCAATTTCTGTATCTCGGCACTGCGTCTTCATATGCCACATCCCCAGCTGTATTGAGACTTTTTCCTTTGGTCCAGCCCCATGGGTGCTGCAAGGAGAGAAAAGAGATCTTCCAGGAGCCCTGCTGGGACATGTCCCATCTGCACTGGGACGTGAGAAGTAAAATTTGGGCCATTTAAATTAAAATTGCTGTGGTTTCAAACCACGACCTTAGGCCAGAGGTTAGGAGATTACCTCTAAGGTCTCTGTGAAAGGTAACTCAGAAGAAGCAAGGTCACAGCCTTGAACTTGCCTAAGAGTCTGCCTCTGCACTAGAAAATGTATAGACATCCACAAACCAGAAGATGTTGAAACCATTGGTTTATATGCTTTAAAAGCAGGTTTTAAATGTTTTTTTTTTCACTCCAGCTCTTTAGATAAGTGGATTTTTGTTTCCCTCTAAGAAGTTCTTACAAACCAAAAGACTGCCTTGGTCCAAGAAATGACAGTGCTGATTTAGTCCTACTTACCAGGCAGTTAAAGGGAACAGAAACGGGAGAGACAGAGTAACGCTGTATTTTTTTAAATTGTTTTCTCACCTCACTCCAGAATATGAACAACTCATTTTCCAGTGGAAACACTATTTCCATCAGATATACCTGAATTTTTGCATAAATCCTTAAGCCAGCCCATTGCAGTATGGAGGGTAACTGCAGGCCAGTGCTAGGGCTGTGTTCTCGCAGCGTTACGGGGGTTTGAATCGCTGGCTACGGTTTTATATGCAGAATAAAGCAGACAGGAGGCAGAGTAAAGCAGGCAGCACCCCCTCTTTGCCTCCTCCAGAGCTGAGGTGCTGTAACACCATCATATTATCTCATTGCACTTGGAGCCCCCACCTGCCATGGGCTGAGCTCTGGGCTCCTGATGCATCTACGGCCTTGAGTGCCTGGTTAGGAGCAGGCCGATGCTGTGACAGGTATCCTGGCCATTCCCTGGATCCACCCAGTAAAGCCCAATTAAAGAATGGGGTCTTAGCACACAGCTGAGGTTAAACACCAGCTCATATTTCTTTGGATCTGGGCCTGGGGGCCAGGCTAATTTCCAGCTCGGTTCCTGTGTCTGGTGTCTGCTAATGGAGAGCTCTCAGCCCTCAGGGTGTTAAACTGGTGTAAAACCCCACTGCACATTAGAGACCAATATCGATACAAGGCTTGAGGCAGACTCTAATCCACAGCCCACTGGAAAATGGGCAAGACCAGATTGGTTTCAAAAGCTGCAGAGAAGTTACAGCTTCGTGCATGGGTGTTTGCGGCCTCAACGCCTGAAGTGGGCCCTCATGTTTTCAGTGTCATGTTAGGAAATTAAGTAACTCATCTCAAGCTTGGAAGCTACCTGGATGCTTCATCAGAGAACCAGCAAAAGAAACATTCATAGCATGGATGCCAAAAGCATCCTTTAAAGGACAAATTAATGAGTTCTTCACGAAATACAGGACTTGCTCTGTGCTCACACAGAGCCATGGCTTGGCTGACACAGTGATTCTTCCTCAGCCATCCTGCATTAAGCTCTGGTAAAAGAGGGGATAGTATTGACATGGGCACAGTTTGATAGATTTTTCTTTTTTTGTTAGAGAAATTAACAGCTTTAGGAATTTTTGGCTTCTTTCGGGAGGGTTTTTTCCCCTGGCCTCTTGAATTATATGTCAAAGTCCTCCCTCTGGAGCTCACGACAGGGTCTAGAATACAAGCAGAAAGGAAACTCTCTTTCCCTATACTTGTCTCTCCCTGTCTCACACTACGGCTCCATCTTTTACTGGGAAAATGTTGCTTTGTTTGTTACCGTGACAGTGTGGTTAGTGGCGAGTAGAATCAGGTTTAAAATAAACATCTAAGTCAGGGAGCCACTTGCTGCAAGAGCTTCTTTGGCTCTTAAAAACACCCAAAGTTTTCAGTACTAGACTGATGCAAATTGAAGTTATGTCCCGGTACAGATTGCATGTCATGGGTTGAAATGTCATCTGAGGTCTGACTCTGAGGTCTGACCTGGAGAGTCCAATTTGCCAGCTATTGATGACATTTCCACATTGGTTTGGGAAGTGAGCGAGAAAGGATGGTTTTTGTCATCTGTTGGTGCTGGCTGCTTCTAAAGCCAGCAGACTCCAGGCCAAGTAGACCAACAGAAAATGGATACAGCAGTCACAGATGTCTCCAGTTCTTGAAGCACAAAAAGATATGGGAGTCAAATCCAGAGCCCCCGGATGAAAGGGAAAGGTTTGTGTTGTTCCAGGGGATGGAAATGTATGTTTCTGTTTTCTTTTCATCTGTTGATGAAACCAATGTTGAAACCATTGGTTTATATGCTTTAAAAGCAGGTTTTAAATGTTATTTTTTTCACTCCAGCTCTTTAGATAAGTGGATTTTTGTCCCACCTGTATTGCATCAACATTTGCTTGAAAAATGCTTTATTCCTAGGTGGCAAATGTTCAGTGCCATGTTACACTCACAGGACATCAATTGGCCAGAGAACAGAGCCAGCCTCCATTTTCTAAATCTGCTGTTGGTAAATGCCCCACAAAAGGACTTTGCTGTGTTATAATTGTTCCTGAGAAAGCTGGCCCAACAGCTGGCAATTAAACCTTTGGCTGATGGAAACTGTTAAAATAGATTGCTGCTTTTGCCCATAGTGTTATAGTTAACAACTCAAAAGTCTTTATACTTTTTCTATAAAACACATGGAAGTTTTACGCCTGGAATATCTGGGGCAATTAAGTGAATATGGTGCTTCATTTTTGTTAGTACCATTAAGACCTGGAAAATAAGAAAGAAGTAAGGTTCAAGAATGAGATCAGGCCTTTGCACTTATCGGAAGCACAGTCGATTGATATCTGTGAGTTTGCTACAGCCCATTACAGCAATTTAGCTACCAGGGCAGATTTATTCCTGATTCCTATTCAGGCATCTGAAAAGGAATTAGGTGCCTACACCTTGTTGTGGGGTTGGCCAATGCTGATTCATTGTAAAATTTAAGCTGACACCTGGTTCTGCTGTCTGGACTCCCTAGAGTTTGAGAGCATTTGACTTAAGGTTGGAATACGGTTCTCATTCAGATCTCTTCTGTGCTTGGTCAGGTTTCGCAGAGGAAGCCATAATTCTGTCTCACAGGCCACTTGGCATCCCTCAGCTCCAGGCCCAGCAAGAAAGGACATCCTGTTCAGCACCAAGAGAGTTGAGGTAACCATGCTCTGCTTGTCCTCTGCTGCATACCTGTGACGCCTCCACTCCTATCAAGGCCTACAGCTAAGCCGTGGGTGAAAATTGGTGGCACAACTATTCCCCAAAGGCGCTCAGTCAAATCCCATCAGAAACACTTAATGCTTGCTGGTGAGTAGCAGCTCAGGATCACTTTTCCTCTGACCAGGGCTGGTATTTATGGCATGCGTTAGTCACGCAGGAGTTGTTAAAAGTGCTGCTGCGATAAATTGCAAAGTCATACGTGGTCATTGAGTTATGAGTTTGCTCTGGGAGACAGTAACACTTCAGAGCTTAACTAATCTCTTACAGATTGGAAACGAGGAGGGATGTAGTTAAGCACTGAAGACATCCTCATTTCATTGCCAATGATGTATTATTTAAGCCTCCAGTATCCTGGACTGCTTCAGCTAAGCCTGGGGCTCATTCCCTTGTGTTCCAGAAAGCTTTCTCCCAGTGGGAGGTAAGCTCTTCTGCAACACCTCTGATAGGCTTAAAGTGGCTACAAGAGTTTGTGCTGGATGGAAAAAAAATGGTTGTTCTCCTGGCTGAGAGAGTATCGCTGTATGTTGCAGGATCTTTTCAGGTTATACCTAAGGATGGAAATATGTGTATGCATCCTTGTGCACAATGGTGAAAGTGCACCTTCAGAAACATCAGTATGGGCATAATAATACTTTTCCTTGTCGATTTCCTCAGTGTTGTCACTATAACTTATTAAAGCACATCAACACCTAGCTGTGCCAGTGTCCCTGCCTCATAGCTCCCTTACTATACAGGTCCCCAAAAATGTGCTCTGTATACCTTGCAAATGTAGTTCTAGATGCAATGGAAGAGGCATCTCACCTGCCCTTTAAAGGGATATTGTATTTCTAACTGTATACTGAGACTTTGGCTTTTTTGCTATGGTTTTTCCCATAACTATCATTTTAGTTTATTGTAATCATAATTTAATTTGCATTATGATTCACAGCGACATATCATACTAAGAAAAAAACAAAAGCAACCCTCTTTTCCCGTTTCCTAGCTAGAGAACTGTGCTTGTAAATCACAAATTGGTCTTTCTTTGCCTGTCGGGTACCGGGAGAGACCCTGGGCACAGCTTTTCCTGCATAGATCGTGGGCAGATGCTGGACCTTTCTAATTAGCTCTGTGCTCTCTCTCCTTGTGGCAGAGCAGCAGGTCTACCCCTGGGCTACCAACCTTCCTTTTTTTCCTCTTTTTTTTTTTTTTTACACATTTTAAAATGTGGATCTCACTTTCCGACCCTGGTTTTGCTTCATTGAAGCCAAGTAGACTTTTTTTTTTTTTTTTAAAGACATGTGGCCATCTGATTGAGCAAAGTAGTTAGAGAGTTTTTTTAAAAAAATACCAAGATGAAAATGTAATTTGTACCCGAGTTTGATAAACACAATATGCAGTACTGAGATGTATCAGTTACTGAGGTTATTTGCCAGACTGTTCCTGGCAACTCATTGTCTATTGTGTGTTCAAAATCCGTAGCCAAGAGAATTTTATTTTTGCAGTGCCACCTTCCAGTGCCTCTCTCATCCCAAATGAAAATAAAATTCAGATCTGTGTTAGTATTATTTGGGGCCCTGAGCAAAATTTTCCAACTGAGTTACTACTAATGGTGTTAACACTGGCTATTATTTCTGCTCACTCCTAGTTTTTCCTAACTACACTAATCTAGAGTAAGTCCTCATTGCGGTAAATTGAACCATTTCCTTTTGAGAAAATGGTAAATAAGGAGAACTGACACACTCCTGTCCTTTCCAAGCAGCCTTTTATCCACTGAAAGGCTCGTGTTCAATTGTCTCTCTTCTACTTGCTCTTTCCCTCGGCATCTTGTAGCTGATGTTTTCTGAACTTATTACCATTGTTTTCCTCTGAACACTTTCCAACTCATAGGCTGAATTTTTTAATTGTGGTGCCCCAAATCAGGTACAGTTCATAGAAGTCCCACCACTGAGCTGAGTGGAATAGGTACCCCCCTGCCCTACGTGTAGTGTTCCTTCCACCCGACCTGTATTTTCTGCTTTTTAGTGCCCTCGTGTCACTGACTTGTATTGAGTTACCTGTTAAAACCCCAGTGACCATTACCCAGCCCATTTCTCCATTTGGTAGCTCCGTATTCGACTTCCCTTTCCCACACACGTTGCATTTGCTGCTTAATTCACCTCGTCAATTTTTGCATTGTCTCCCAAATAATCAAGATAAGTCTGAAACCTGAGCCTGTGCTGGTGAAGCACTTGCGGTGCCTGTCGGGGGATTTTCTATCCCATTATGCATGTTGTGGGTAAAAATATTGGTAGAAAGTTTACCCAGAAAGAGCCTTTGCAGACCTTCAGGTAAAGTGTCCCCTGAGACTGGGGGCAAATCACTGTTTGTGAGTAGTTGTTGGTCTGTGTCAAGCTGGGTATACTCACCCTGCAGGAGATTTATCAAGTTGTGTTCTGCCCATTTCATTTTTATAATGTTCCAAATGCCATTTTTTTGACTACAGCAGTGTCTCAGAAGATTTATAACCATCAGATGGTGGAGCCTTCCACTTAGGGCCGAGGAAACCTAACCAGGGGGGTTGAGAAGTTTAGAAGGGGTGGTGAAAGAGCATGATTGCCTGATTAGACTCAATAATTCTGAATACTCCCCAAAATTACATCAATGGACTTATAGTCACAGAAAACGAGTCTTTTTCTAAAATTCCTCTAAGAACATCTAGTATAGTTCAGATTTGTTTCAGGCACTTAACAGCTACACAGGTACTACTACCTGGTGACACTTGTCAGGCTATTCCTTGTAGCTCACACAGGCTATAAGCATATTCCAGAGGTCAATGTGTGGCCACTGCGCTGTGGCAGACACAGGCATGGGCAGCTTTGAGCAACAGCAAGGACAAGGAATTAGTTGTAAAAAAACTTTACTAGATTTAGAATCACAGAATCATAGAATGGTTGGGGTTGAAAGGGACCTTAAAGATCATCGAGTTCCAGTCGTGCCCCCCCTGCCTCATTTCCATGATGTTTGGGCATGATAGTCTCCTGGTATAATGCTAGTTGGAAGAGGTAGCGTTTTAACTTGCATGGGCTGAAGTAGAGGAAGGAAGACAAGGTTTTGGGCACACTATGGGAAGGGGTTGGGTACTTGTAGGCTTCTTCCTTTGGCCTCCTCCATCTCTGTGTAGCCCTTGCTTGGCCCAAAACCACAAAACATTTTTTCTCTGTTTATTTAGAGATGAGCAAAATTTTACAGGCTCTAAATTATAGAACATGTTATTTTGTATGTTGTTCTTATAGCTTTGTAGCTGTTCAAGGTTTCTTTTTCTTCATGCATTGGTTATTAATGCTACTCTCCATTCTGTGTACATTAGCACGACGTTGGTATGACAATTTTGCTTTTCTCAAGTCCCTATCATTACATTGGCATAATAATGTGGCCCTTACATTTTTAAAATGGCTTTCATTGTTATGTATTGTGAAGCTTTAAAAACTTTTAATGTTGTTTTCTTTTAGTTGTTTTCTAATATAGTCCTGAAATAAATTTCTTATGTTCTGTTCACTCATTGTTTTTTTGCCGCTTCAATGGGTTAAAGCGCCTATTACTGGTAAGTAGACGGTGAGGGATGGGAAGAACTGCAAATCCTGAGGTGGTTTGAAATGTGTGTGATTTAATATGAGTAACGCTACAATAAAAAGTGACTGCCACGTGTCACCCACACTATTAGGCAGTTTCGTGAGGCATAAATGTACTGAAATTAGCAACTTGTGTGACTGTTCAGAGTCGGGTTTCTTACCAGGAGATCTCATTTTGAAAGGCATTAACAGGGTTTGCATTTGGGTGGAATTGCAGAGAATCCAACACTTGGGGTATTCATTTATTATTTTTTTTTCCTGGAGTGTTTTACTTCCTAATCTGGGTCCTTGGCAAGGAAAAGGGTAAACTGATTTCAAAGAAGTGTAGGAGGGGTTGGCTACCCACTTAGCATTTCAATAGCCTCTTTCCAAAAAGGTTTCAATTAGAATTTTTCTTCCTCTGTAAATTAATTTGAACAGATGATTGCTAATTTAAAATTAAAAAAAAAAATATTTCACAGAAGGAGTTGACTAAAAGTGATTGATTTGTGCAGCTTAGACATTTGGTTTTGGTGAGAGGATCGGGGTAGCACAAGGCATCGGAGGAGGCTTCTGTGTTTATACAAACCAAAACCTGTGTTCTGAAATCAGGAGACCCAACAGTTTTGTTTCTCTACTAAAAGACCCGAGTTAAAATGACCAGTGGAAAGTGCTGATTCCTCTTCCCCAGTGGAGGCAGCATAATTGCTCCTCTCTTGTCCTAGGATCTTAATTTACTGTTTGCTGGCTTTAGAGAGATGATGTGCTGATACCACTACGGAGTTATTCTAATTTATCATGGAAGGTGTAGTATTGCAGTTGATACAGATTATCCATTAAAAAAAAAAAAGTTACTTTGGGTGATAGAGTGATTAGAGGCTGGAGTTCCCAAGTACATAAACGTCATAAAGTTTTGTAGCTTCAAATAAAACGCCCTTCAGACATCTTTATTGTGGGATGAAGGATTGCAAACTCTCCTGTGCGTTTGCCGTTCAATTCCTTTGTGCACTTCACGGTATTTATGTGCTGGAGAGTAAGTGCTGGGATTCATTGGCTGGAACTCACCGAGCACTCTATGGCATTACACTCTCAGGAGCTCCCGGGATGTGCTGGCAGCGTCCTACCCACACAGAGCCCCAAGCCCACGACAGCCCTGCTGCACGGACAGCTTTCCCCGGAGCCCTTGTGCTGCGCCAGGATCGCCGCGGGCGTGACTGCGGGGCCCCGACGGGCGCTGGGCCCGCCCGCCCGCTGGGGAGCCCAGGGGCTGCCCCGCCGGTGAACGGTAGCTGAGGGCCTCCAGGCCTTGTCACCTTCGTAGCCCAGACGCCCCCGACGGCCGGCCCCGCTCTCTCCTGCTAAGGACACCCCGCCCGCGGCCTAGCCCTCCCCATCTCCTCAGGGTGCCATCTTGCCCGCCCTCGCCACGTTGCCGTAGAGACGCGAGGCCCCGGCCCCGTCGGCCGCGGCTGTCTTCGGCGTTCGCCTGCGGCGGGCGGGCGGCGGTGGCGGGGCAGCCGCGGGCCCTGCCTTCCGCGGCGCCCCGTCAGCGGAAGGAGGAAGCGCTATGGCCGATGCCTGGGCCGGCTTCTCGCAGGAGGAGCTGCGGCGCCTGCGGTGTCAGCGCCCAGGTACGGACTGCCACCGGGATCTGGCTGGGGCCAGGGCTCGGGACCGGCCCGGCCACAGTGCCCGCGCCGGTTAGCGGGCAGCGGCGGGACTGGGCGCAGCGTGGAGGAGCCTCCGGCCCCTCGGCACCCCGTCACCTCCTGCGGCTGCATCTCTCTCCCTCCCTCCCTCCCTCCCCTCAGCCCCCCTGTTGACACCTTCCTTCGCCTCAGCATACCTGTCCACCCCGGCCTATCTATGCAGCCCCCTCTGTCTTGTCAACCTCCATGGCTTCCTACTCTTCAGACCTCATATTCATTCCCCCCTCGGCCTCCTTGTTCAGCTTCTCAGCCCCTTACATCTGCGCTTTTATCCATCCCTGTAGCTCATCCAGTCCATCCCCACATCAAACACCTCAGCTTCTCCGTGTAGCCCGTCGTTTCCTTCGTCCAGTCCCTTGGCCCCTCCCATCCATGTTCCATCTCTCACTGCTCCTCTTAGCCTCCTATTCAGCTTCTCTCTCCTCCACCGACAACTTCTTTGTCACATTTCCAAACTCTCCAGCTCCTTGTCCTGCACCACATCTATCTGTTCACTACCTCACTTATGTTCCCACTCTTCTCTTTGCCCACTCATCACCTTTTTCTTCCCCATTCTTCACTTTATAAGCCCCTAGTTTGCCCACCAGACTGCCTGGGGCTCTTCTTTAGCCCTACACCCATCTCTCTGTGATTTGCCCAAGGATTGCCTTCAATCCTTCCAAATGTTCTTTCTTTAGTCTTTAGAGTTCAAGCCCTTTATTTCTCCCTCTTGTTTAAAACTGCTGATTCTTAGGCTAACAAAACATTTACAGGTTCCTGGGTTTTCCCCCACATTGCCTTCCCATTGACACCCTTGACACCTGGCATGTCTTTTCCTTAGATTGTTTTTTTGCCAAGAAAGGCTAATTCACAGAGCCTGTCTTTGATCTTTAGATTTGGTTTAATCCTGTTTCTCCTTCTCATCCATTGATAGATTTGTATGAACCTTCAGAGCAGCAGCATCGCCCCCACACTGTGAATAAAAGTCGGAAACAAATGCAAAGAGAAAAAGCCCTCCAGCAGCAATGTCAGAAGCTGGAACTACAGGGTGGAGCAGCTTCTATTCCTCCTGAGCAGTTGCTTTCTGTACCAAAGCACAAGCCTTGCCAACCTCAGCAGCCTGTGCTACCACCTCATCCTCCTTCAGCAGGATACAAAAGCCAAAGTGACAACCGAGACCAGCGGAAGGAAGTGACACCAGTAAAGCCCTGTAATGGCAGTGACAGTGCCCAGACCCGCCCTGCAAAGCCAAACTCCAAAGTGGAGAAAAAGAAAGTGGAATTGTTAGTAAGTCGGTAAAATCAGGGTGTGGGTTTTATTATTCTGTATTGATTTGTTCTTTTGTTGTGAAGTATAATGTACTTTTCTGTATCTAAAAGGAAGCTTTGAGAGATCATGTTTGCTTCCTCTACATTGAACCTTTGTTTTTCGTCTCTGATCCAAGATCAAATTCTGTAGTGTAATCCATGCAGATATGCACTGTCCCGCCTTCAGATAATTTCCTGTAACAGTGGGACACCATAAAGCACACAAGATGTAGGACTGTGTTAATGGTTTATAAAGACTTAATCTCACTACCATGCTGTGTAGAAAAGCCAGCAGCCACAACAAAAAAAGCCCATTTGGGAATAGATTGACTTTGTGTCAATATTTTACAATATTGCTGCAGATTTGCTGATGCCAAAAGTGTTGGTAGGGAGATAAAATTGCAGGTTTAAGAAGTTCTGTAGCTTTTATGATTCAAGATGAGATCAATCTCAAGGCTTTCACCCCGTACGTCAACCCACAGTGGGGTGCCTGTCTCCCTCAGAAGCATCAAGCTGACACAAGAGAGAGAGAAAGGAAAAAGTACTGAACGTGATTCTCTGGGACTCTGATTTAGCAATTATTTATTTCATCATCCAGAATTCAGACAGTAGCCTATAAAAGGAAGCTGCTGCCTAAATGCTGGAGAGGGCAGACATCTCCAATATGAGAAATTACTTGCTTTTACCTCTTCACGTTTGTTTTCCTCTCTGTATCCAAGAGCTAATTTTTCTTTTTTTCCCATAGTGGGAAAAGCAAAGTGTGAAGGGCAAAAGGATTAATTCTTTTTCTATGGCATATAGTTTATTTTTAAAACACTATAACAATGCTGCTCCAGACTTGAGTTCTGATGCAGGTCCAAACTTTTATGCCCAGGATAATCAAAAAACAATAGCTGGCCACCAAACTTCCCTGGATCCTTTGTATTCACCCACAACAGCAGCTTTCCAAGTGTGGTGTGCCAGACCCTATCTCTGGTTAGATCTGTCTGTAAGATCTCACGGGGGGCTGAAGGTGCTTTCCACTGCAGAGGCGGGACTATGGCAGTCAGCATCATTGGTGCGGAGAAGCAGCGTGTGGCTTCTCTCCAATTCAAAACTCAGAAAGATCTAGGAGGTTCTGTTTTGCAGAGATGTGCCTTGAGAGGCTGCAGCTGCTGTCCATGCTGCCTGCCCTTTACCTGTCTGGGATCACATACCTACCAATAACTGTCCCTTCACCAGAAGTAGCAGCACTTTGAGGAACAGTGCCAAATTCCTGGTGTGGGTGCAGCTCACTGGTAGTACTGGCTGTTCAGCTGTATCCTGAAAAATACGGCCACTATTTGACTGGGGAGCAAGTAGCTAAAGTTTTGCAGAAAAGCTTTTCACAGATGACATTTAGCTGCAACAACCACCCCCTGAATCTGCTGAATTCATCTTAGCCTGTGCACTTGAATTTAAATCTTATCTATGTGAGGTTTTAGGAATGGGGTGATGAGGAGAAGTCTGAAGAGATATTCTTGTCCAGAAATGGTTCTTAAGATTGAGATACCTGAGTCACTCAGGTATGTTTAAGCTGTTTTTAAGCTGATACTTCTTGAGAGAGGGCACGAAGATTACAACAGTAATAAAGCAGCAAAGCAGATTTTTGTTTCCCCTTAATCCTGCCCAGTTGAAACAGATTGCCCCCATTCACCTGGGACCTTGCCTTCCATCCTCTGGGGCTGTTGTACCTCTTAGTAGGTGTAGCTTAGGAAACGTAATCCTTATAACTCCCTGGTAGCAAAAGTGAATTCTTGTTCATTCTCATTGCTCATTTTCATTGTAACTTTTACCAGTCTGTCATTTGTGTCAGTTTAATTATTTGGGGGCTGTATTGTAAAGCAGACCTGTGAAAGGATCTGTTCTATGGAAAAAAACATTTCCAAAAATGAGGCTGTGTTGGCAGACTGAACAGATGGTGACTTGTAGCAGCGAGTAAGAAACTTAAAACTGCTTCTACCTAGTGGGGAGGCACATCCTTTAAATGAAAAATTCCATCCATTTATGAAAAGTGCTGTATGCTCTTTATTCCAGCAAAGCTGAATTAACCAGCAGCTTACTTGCTGCTGGTTTTGTTCTGTTTTGTTCTGATCAGCAGAACATCTGGAAATGTTTTATTGGTCTGAATGACTTCTTGCATCCTCAGAACTGAAACCTGTTTATTGTTCCTTTAACATTTTTAGAGTTTACTCCAGGAAACATGATGGTGAATATTTCTGTCATTTGGGGAACAGGGAGAGAAATGAAATTTCTGTTAATTTTGATCTTCTTATCAATGAGCAGGCAGGAAAAATCACGATGGGAAATCCTCCAGCAGGAGCAGCGGCTGATAGAAGAGAAGAATAAACGCAAGAAGGCACTCCTGGCCAAAGCTATTGCTGAGAGGTAAGGGGCTATGGGCAGAGGCTGAGGAAGGGATTAGTTTTCATCTGCAACCAGTCACATATCTTCTATTTAAACCTCAATTTTTCCTTCTCTCTGGTCTGTATGTACCTCTCCACAAGTGAGCAGCTGTGATCGACATTTCCCTTTAATGACAAGTGCTGGCTAAGAAGTTGTGACTAAGCTTTTCACACTTCCAGAGCTGGAGCTCTGTGCACAGATGTAAAAGTTATTACACAATTTGAGAAGCAAGGGCATGTTTGAAAGTTGGGGTACTCACATACTCACCCCTGCTCTGTTCCTGATTTGTTTTCACTGGATTTAAGGAAAGTTTATTTGATTCCTAATCTATGAAGGGAAACTATAGCTATTTCCGTTTGGGCTTTTGACTCTTTCTTACTAGTATGTGAAAAATGTTGAGAAAATAATCAACTTTAAGACGGTACCATTTTACCACTGGATGATTAGGAATTATAAAAATTCACGTGTTCTCACAGTCGTTAGCTCTTGCCCTTTGGATGATCAGACTTAAAGGTGTTGTACATCTTTGTCCACTGAGATAGTTTGACACTACTGAGAAGGCAATGTTTGTAGGGAAGGATGTTGAAGCAGCTGATAACACTGGATCAAGGAAGAAGATGTGAAGCTTTCAGGCTCACAGTGGTCTCTCAGACTTCTATTGTGTTCTGCCCATCAAAGCTCTTTGGTAGCACAGGTGAATGTAGCTAGTACTGTGCAGAAAGTTCTCATTGAGGTTCTAAAGATTTTGTTTTCCTTTTCCAGGCAGAGATAAAAAACAAGTACATTTGTTCTGAGCCACTGTAGGACAGCAGACATGGTTGTGACTACCAGACTGGTTTCTTCCTACTGGAAGCAGAGCATAAGAAGAAAGAGGAGGATTTGGAAGATGATAGCTAGGGAGTTATGTCTGACATCTAAAGGCCTTCTTCAGGCTCTAAGCAATACTACAGGGTGTCTGTTCCTCTCCACCTGCATCAGCTGGTCTAAACAGAGATGGTGTCATTATCTACACATCTAGTCTTTCAAGTACCAGCTTTGGGGTGTAAAGTAGTAACTGAAAAGTATGCCTTTGCTGGTGGAGATGAATGACAGCAAAGTGACTTGGTGTAAAGCTTCTTGAAGTTACTTAAGCTTGTTTGGGAGTGAAATCCATCAAAGCTTGCTGCCCTTAACAACATTTAGTTTTGAGAACATAGGAATGAATAGGCTGAGTTGAAAAAGGTTATATAAGGCTTGATTGAAATCCTTTGTGTTTGATGTAAAACTTTCCATTGACTTCATTGGGATTTGGCTAGGCCTCTTGGGAATAATTTTACAAAATGGAAATCAAGCTTAGGTTAGGTGACTTTTTGGCCCCTACTAACTGGGCTTATTTGAAAGGGGATATCTGCAGGCCTAAATACCCTTCCCCCTCTTGCTCCCCCCAAGCCATTTCCTGTTTCCTTACACCGAGAACTACTTGGATACAGCAGCTTCTTGTGTGTTTCCACAGTGAAGAAACACAATCCATTTTAGGCACTTTGATTATAGTCATTACGTAATTTTGCCGTAGTCCTTTAATAGCAGGCATTTTACATCCCTGTGGATATTAAAAAAGATCAAAAGCCTTAAACCATAAAGGAGAAACCTTCTGAATAACTCTTAAAGAAGTTAGTTGCTCTGCAAATGAAGTAGAGCCCATTATGTCAAGAAGAGAGGCTTGAAAAAGGGAAAAAAAAACAACCCAGAACATCTTCCTTTTGCAGATCCAAAAGAACTCAAGCTGAAACAGTGAAACTAAAAAGGATTCAGAAGGAGTTACAAGCTCTGGATGACATGGTATCTGCTGACATTGGCATCCTGCGGAACCGCATTGATCAGGCCAGCTTGGACTACTCCTATGCCAGGTAAGTGATAGACAGGGAGGAGGGAATAGCCCTGCCTGGGTGAAAGGAGAAAACGCTGTTTTCTGTCACCAAAGTAGTAATGGGGTTATGTCATTGTAATAATGTGTAGTTAAAGCGGTCACAGTCTGGGGGCCTTTCAAATCTTGAAGTAAAAGTGTGCTTTTTATTTCCTAATTTTTCCCTTGGAATTTGGAAACTGAAACAGGTTTTCTGACTGCAGATTCTGCTTTCCAGCTTTGTGCTGTCACGAGACCTGCTTTAACTGTGCAGTTGTCCATAAGCCCTGTTTTATTGTTTCAAGGTTGTTTATTTCTTCTCAGGGGGAAAGAGTTTTTTTTAAAGTCCTAAAATGAAAGTCCTTTTCAGGGAAACTTGCTTGTTGATGACAGCTCTGGTCCTGTTGGAATCAATGGGACCAATTAAGCTTAAAACATATAATGCTGATGAAGTGCTTTTGGAACTGGGAACAAAAATTGAAGGAAAAAGCAAGCTTTTACCTTTCACAATGTGCCTTTAATCACTCTAGTTCTGATGAGTTCCTTAAATATAAGAAATTAATTGGAATACCCTATTAGTTGTGGGTAAACCACAACATCAGTAGATAAACATCAGCATGTTTATGTAACCATTATAAAATGGAAATGTTCGGTTGCGGTTTTTGGTTCACGATTCAATGTGTTAAATGTGTATTTCTCCTTATGACTTCTGCTATATGTTGACCACAGGCCAATAAACATGGTAATTAGATTTTAAAAAAATAGCAGTGGTAGCTAAAAAATAAGGATTTCTTTTGTCATAATTATCATTTGAAATATCTAAGATTAACTGTAGTTTCAGTAGCTGAGTACAAATGAATACAGAGTTTCATATCCTCAAGAGGAAAAACATGTCAATTTATTTCAGGTTTGAGTCTGTTTTCTAAAACCATTAAATGCTCCTGGAAATTTCCTTACTAAAATTTTTTAATAATGCGTCTGTTTGAAATGCTTAATGGCAAAAGAGCATATAACACAAGGGGCTCTGATGGTTGGAAAGCAGTTTTTAATGGAGATAACGAAAGGGGATGCTAGTAGGACAAAGGGGATGAACTTTACAAAATACTTAATGTTTTTTCATGAACTTGCTAAGTCTTTTTATGAGAGAGGGATTTGAAAATGTGAGTTAGATACTTTCAGTGTTGTAGTTTTTATGCATTATGAACCACAGTTGATTTATTTTGAAGTGGTATCTTTTTGAGGGCTTTTTTCATTCTTGCTCTATATTTTAAGGCTAAACCACAAACAATTTCAGTGGGTCAAAAGGTGCAATATTAAGTAATCCTGAGCACATACATAGTTAGGGGCATTTGACAGTTGCTGTGGAATGAAATTTTTGTAAATATGATGTGAAGAATATATATGAATTCAGCCCCAAGATTTACTGTGCAGAAGTTTCCAGCATAGCATTAGTTTTTGCATTTTGGGTACCTGACCCAGGGAAATCCTGACTTTCTTGTGAGGGAAATGTAAGCGGGCATCTTCTGCCCACTGCAGACATAGACTTTACAGCTATATTACTTCCTTCTGTTTTCCTCAGCAAACAATCTCTCCTATCTTTCTGTTGCTTTGTTTAACCAGATGTTTGAATCTCGTTTTATAAAACAGCTGATTCTTTATTCAACCACCCTGATATTAGTTTTACAAATGCTCTGCAAGGTACATTGCGTAGTCATTCTGCAAGTGTCTTTGTATGTTCCCTTTCCTCATGAGCAAGATTGCATCTGTCTTTCTATTAATTAAATCAGAATTAATATACAGATTCACTGAATGTAGTGGAAGATGCATCACTAATGTAGACACCAACTGCTGAAGAGTTAGATATTCCAGATGTGTTAACCTCAATAAATATTTTGAATGTTTCCTTTTTGCTGTATTTGTCATGACAGGAAGTACAAATTGGCAGGAGGTATGTGTTGGGGGGATGCTCACAATAAAATTCTACATCTGTTGCCACGCAAAAGTTGTGATCATTATTGATGTCATTCATATGCTGTGTCAATCTGTGCTGCTCATGGTTTTCTGAACATGTATATGGGTGTCTGGAAGAGTAAACTTCTAGACCAGATCTGGATGTAAATACGTAGAGCACCATTGTAACATTTTTATCTGTTGGATTAGAAAAAACACAAAACCGTTTTGCATTGTTTCAATTCACTAGATGTGTGTTCACTGAAAGTGTGAAAACACTACAATTTCTGTTGCTTTCTTTCTGCTGCTAGTGATGCATCTCTTAAAATGTAAATATGCTTGTTTGTGGTTCAATGTCTACATTTCAGATGAGCAAATTAACTCTTGGAATACAGCAGAAGTAGAGGCTAATCTGTCTAGAGGAAAAGATTTGATCAACTCACGTATTTTCTTCCCTTTTATTAATGTAGGAGCATGTAGTGCATGGCAGAGCACATTGCATTTCCATGGATGCTTAAAGTATCTGTCCGTGTATCGGATTGTAAAATGCTTTGAGAAGTAACCCCCTAGAAATGATGATGATTTTGCAGGAAGCGGTATGATAAGGCTGAGTCAGAGTACGTGGCCGCCAAGCTGGACCTTCAGCACAAGACGGAGATTAAGGAGCACCTCACGGAGCACCTGTGCACGATCATACAGCAGAATGAACTCCGCAAGGCCAGGAAGCTGGAGGAGTTAATGCAGCAGCTGGAAGTGGAGGCAGATGAGGAAAATCTGGAACTTGAGATAGAGGTGGAGCAGATACTGCAGCAGCAGGAGGCTGAAGCAGGGAAGCAAGCCAGCCAGTCACACAATCATGCAGGGACAGCTAAGGAAAACCCTACTCCCAGTGTTACAGCACGGGAGGATAAGCATGCTGTCACTCCTGCCATTTCTGAACAGTTGGTTCCATCTGAAACCTCTGGTACCAAATTCCTCTCCAGTATGGACAGCCAAACTCAAGCAGCAAGTGTGACTTGTTCTCCAGCCTGTTCTGATACATGACTACTATCTTCACATAAGCCAACCGGTTATGGATGATATACTCTCTGTGGGTTTGTGTGCTGTATGTTATATCTGGGTTTCTGCTGTGCCGTTAATATGCACTTAGTTTCTTTTTTCTTTTAATATTGTTTTCAAATTTTAGAGGCTCTTTTTTTTTCATAAGACTCTCATTTGGGGGTCACCATCTGTCTTCATCATTTTGGTTTAAGTTCATGTTCTAATGCCCAGCTCTTCATGGGGCTTCGTACCTTCCTGAAACAGGATACTTGGAAGCAAACAGTAGGGTTTTTCCAAAGGCTTTCAGCATATTATATTACAGATACATGTTCCAAGCAGTGGGCAAGAGATACATAGCCGCAGGAGGAAACACCACAATTCATTCTGCTTCTGAACACGTTCTGTCCCCTGACAACTGCTATAGGATGTTTGTTTTACTTTGCATCCGTAAGGCATTAGTTTTCAATGGTTTTTAATCCTATAAAACCCAAGTGCTTACTTTAATTATCTTCATAGCCGATATTCTTTCCTGTACCTGATTTAAAGGAAATTTGCCTATTGAAGCAAATTGCAAAGTCACTTGTAATATATCCTATTTATCACTTTGCCTGTTTCTTCCAGATCATGTAAGATCACACAAAGCTATATATTAATAACATTATTATCTATGAAATCACAGCAGCTATGATTTAACAAAAATTACAGGTTACATTGCAGAATGTATGATGTAGAAGTAGAAACACACAAAAGAGACTGTGTTACAACTAAAGCTGTTCCATTACATTTTTCTCTGATGGAGTTGCCTCGAAGTACCAGTAATTAGCCAGGGATCCTGTAATGAATAATCCCCATTGTATATTGGAAGTGAGCCAATTTTCATATAATATTCAATGCATTTTCTTGCCTGAAGAGTGGGTTTGTACCCCACAAGAAGTTCAACTCTTTTGCTCTGTTGCTGTTGAAAGGCTTTAGAAAGCTGTTCCAGGTGGAGAAAGTCTCAGGAATTAAACTAGAGGACGTAAGAAAACCTCCCATGGAACGATGCAGCTGCAAACCGTGGGGACAGCATTCATGGCTATCTGCTCTGGAACAGAGGAAGGTTGCTTTCATTGTGGAAATGGTTTCTGTAATAGCTGACCTGAACGTGTCAGTGAGAGTGTATGAATGAGTTACTGAATGACCACCATCAAGTATATAAATGGGACACTGAGTGTCTCTATGGCTTTAATAATGGAAAAACATGTCACTACATTTCATTTTTATTCTGTTAATAAATCAGTGCATCTTCTATGCAGTGTGTTTACTTTCAGTTATGATATCTGATACTAATATACTATCCAAGATGTTTTTCCACAAGAGGTGATAAATGACAATATCAGACAAATCCTTTGGCAACTTTCTGCTGCGTGAAAGTAAAACCTCAAAAAAGACTGTTCCAAAATATGAAAACTTTTGAAGCAAAGACATGGCAGGAATCTTTTCAACTAACCGTGTCTTAAGGCAGCAGTGGAAAATCTCTAGTGGTTTAGAAAATCTCTACTGAGAGAGAGGGATAAATCTGTTTCCTAATGAAGCCACTCATAATTAGGGCTGATTGAAGTTAGAAAACTCCAACATAACATTTGGCATATGCATGAAGCATTGCTCTGTTGCTGATACACTGCGTTCCCTGTTATTTTGCTGGAAGACCTGGCCTAAAAGCTGAAGACTTGTGAGAAAATTGTGACTGATTTCCTTTGCTCTGTCTGGAGTTGCAGAACAGCTTGTAGAAACCTGATTATAGTTTTCAAAACTGGATACCAGTAACTGCAGTATTAATTTAATTGTACCGCTCTTGTTTTCATCCTCTGCAGCTGTCCCCAGTTGCTCCTCAAGAGAATCTAAGTCCTAGTGGATAGGTCTGTTCCTCATTACATTGTATTCAGCTCATCAGGGGACATACAGAAAAGCATCTGACAGAAGAGTTAAATTGTAATGGCATTTACAGGAAGTACATGCAAACCATTTTGCATATAATCTGTGGTTCCCTTGTAGACTAAAATGTGGATGAAATAGTCCTACTGATTGCACCTTGTTGTTATGGATAAGATTATTGTTTGAACTCCTCAAGCCAAAAAAGGGAAAAAATTAAAAGTCCAAGGATCTTTTTCACAAATGCTTAAGAATATGAGCTCCCTTAGCAGGAATAAGTTTATATCCAACAAAATTACTTAAAAGCTGAAAAATTCTTGTGTACCATACTAATAGTGCTGGCGCTGTTTCTGCCTGACAGGGAGAACTCTATTGTTAGAATCAGCAGTTTCTATTCTCTTAGAAGTTCCTTATCGAAGTTCTGGCCAGTCCTGTCTGTCTTTAACTTCTGAGCTTGCAAAATGAAGTGAACTGGCTGGAAGCCACATGAAACAGCCATATGAAACAACAATAGGCAGACTAGCATTTGGTCGCTCCCTCTGGACAGGGAGCTCAGGAGTTAAATTGTTTGATCTGAGTTATGAAGCCTTTCTCTGACGTGTGATATAAACCACTACCATGGTGTCAGTTCCACTTTGGAAGTTTGCAAATGTTTTGATGGGTGCCAGTGTGCTGGTTTAACATTCCCCGTATGCCGGAGCCAAGCAGTCCAGTCATAATTGTAACAACATGTGCGCTGGTCAGAAATGCCAGGAGATGATTTTGGTGTAACAAAAAGGTTGGGTTTTTTCCCTTGTTTTTGCTTGAAGGAAAGGGAACAGTTGGAATTGAGTCTCTTCAAACAAAAGCCATTTCTACCTTTGTAGTAGCTGATGCATCTTACAACGTTTGTATCTGCTGTCAGTTGCAGAAGAGGTGCGTTGCATCTCTTCAGAAAAATGGAAAAATCAAAAGTTCAGCATAGATCAGGAACGGGTGGGCAGATTTTTAAGTGAGGGCCTCTTTCAGGTAGAAATCTGAATGTGAAGTGTGCTGGGGTTGAACAGCCTTAGCAGGAAAAATAGAGCCATGCTTGATAACCAGGCAGTAACACTGCAGGGCTCATCACAGGGGGCTTGTTCTCCCGTGGCAATGTAGCTCTTTCTGTGTTGTGCCACCACATTACCATTATGGAAAGAGGTGTAAAACACCGATGCATACCACTGTGAGAATGTTACAAACCACAATAGGATTACCCATGTTGCAGTTTGGCCAGGATGTGGGGATTAACGCTCCATCCTCTGTCAAGAAATGTTTAAATGAGCACAGATGGTCATGGCTCAGCCTGGGGTTCCCATGGATGTCTAGTATGTGGTGTAAAACACTTGGACTATCCCCAGTCTGATTCTATGTCCAACCAGCTGAAGCTGAGCTCTCAAGAGGCTTCAGCTTAAGGTATCTGTCTGCAGAGCAACTCAAGTTCTCCATCAGCCGTTCTTCTTCTTAATACCTTCTGCGATGCAGTGGAGTCTTTCAAGACTATATCCCCTATATCCCCATTCTAAACAGAATGAAGAAAAACTAGTAAGAGCAAAAAGCAATGATTGGCCTTGTGGTTTGGAGCACTGTTTCCTGACCAGCTTTATTAAGAACATGCTAGAAAGGATTGTGTATGGGAAAGTTACCCTACACAGGGGAAGTTCTGGAGACAAAAAAGGGGCAGAGCACCATCGAATTGCATCCCACAGTGGGATTCACTCTGTTCCACATTTTCTTCTTGGGACAGTAGGATCAATAAAATTTCTGTTCCTAGCACCCTTTTCTCAAGGTTCAAACATGAATCAACACCACTTTGATAGAGACTGTCCCAATCTGAGGCCTGGTACTTTGCCAGATGCCCATTATTAGGATCTTTGAGCAGCTGTTGATCCTGGACTAAGTTTGGTACTTTCATGTGATTCTTTGTAGACACAGTGTCTTGGGTCTCTGTGCTCCACTCTTGTGCCTGCCGTAGCTGTGTATGTTGCTGAGAGTTAGATCCAATTTTTCTGCAGGCCTGATCCAACAGAGAAAACATACGTTCTGCGCTTCAGTATTATATCATGGTACCTTTTCTAATTCTGTGGATATACGCAGGTGTGGTGCAAAAGGGACAAAGGGTTTTGCCAGTGGCAATGCAAACAGGGTGTAGAGATGTGGGCTGGTATAATAGAAACCACATGCTTGTTAAGTACCCTATTCAGGCTTGCCTGCATGGTCCTATTAAAGCGAGTGTTGGCTCCTTTGATGGGGCACGAGACTGGTTTCCTTCATCATTTCCCCTGATTTATGTCTCAGCAGCAAACTTGTACGTCAGTGGGGAAAGACCAAGTAACAAGAGAAGTTAGCCAAGCCTCACCCCCTCAGCATGATAGGACATCAGATTCTTCAAATCCTTGCCTTTGGCAGCCTGTTAGTTACAGGGTTTAAATCATGCCTTTTAAGACACAGGTAGAGACACTAAAAAGCTTGGGCCTTTCTGAATTAGGGCCTGGATTGTGTAGTTAGAGTAATTTTCCCAATTAGCTAAACATAAATCAGTATAACGAGGCGATTGGGAGCACTGGGCAGGTTTAGTACCTTGTCTCTCCTGCCTCTGTCCATACCACTCCCACCTGCTTGTTTGGCTGATCGGCCAGTCATATTATTTTTCCATGCTGCTAGAGCTTAACAGTGGGTTTTAATATCTGAACTGGTTTTCACACCTGACACGTGTGTGCGAGAGGGCAGAACTGTGAGAAATTGCTCTTACACAGTAAAAAAAGCAGCCCTGATGCGTAGCAAAGATCTGGCATCCCATGCCACACCATCTTTCAAAGGATGGGGACAATGTCCTACTGAATAGGCCATGGTGTGTGGTGGCATGAGTTCAGAAAGTGCAGGGTGCCATCAATGTAATATCACACTGGAAAGCATGTGTGGGGGCCAGGCACTGTGATTGTACTGTAGAGCTGGGTAGCCAACCCATGACTCCCTTTTCCGGGGCTATACCATGTAAGAGCTGTGCTGTTTTCTGGAGACTGCTGGATAATTGAGATGGGACAGGTGGCCCTCCAGTTCAGCCCAGTCCTCTGGTGGAGTGCTGGAATCCATTAGAGCAAACAGTAAGAGAAAGGCTTGGATGTTCCATACAGCAAAGATGAAACACCAAGAGCTGGAATAACCCATTTTGTGCCTTGTGATCCCATTGGAGTGGATATAAATCATGCAGTGTGAAAGCTGCAGGGCTAGCGACACTTCTTCAGTCTCCTGCCTCTTGAAGAATTGGGGAAGATGTGGAAAGATGGCTGAATGAAAGAACAGAATCACTCTTCACCCAAACCATGAAGGGGCTGAAGCTGTGGCTCTCCCTGAGTCTGGTTTTGAGGGCTGGAGCTGAGTAAGACAAAAAAACACAAACCAACCTTAATTGCTTGGTGGGTAATAACCATGAACCCATTGATTTTGACACGTGAACCGTGTCATAAATAAATCCCCAAATGATGGGCCTCTTTAACTTTCCCTATGCGGGGTTTCTTGCTTTTCTCTGAAGAAGTTGGCAGTGCCAGTGACATATCTGAATATGTGATGGTCTGTCATAATCCTCTCGTGTTCTTATTGTCATTGCTGAACTCGATCCTTCAGATGTCTCTCTGACATTTCTTTTCTCTGCAGTGAGCAGTAGTGGGCCCAAGATCTTAGTCTACTCTCAGTCTACTCTCAGTCTACTCAGTCTACTCAGTCGTTGGGAAGGTATTGCTCTGACGTTGCTGTGGCTTGAGAACTCTTAAATACTGCGATGCGTTTATAACAGAACAGCAGCAGTCAGGATCTCACTGACATGTCTCAGGAGCAGCTCCAAATGCATAATTGCTGACCTTGTGTTGCTTCTGCACTAGTACCCTAAATGTCATGAAGGAGACCTCATTGAGTTACTTCACAGACACATCTTCCTCCTTCAAAGAGCCATCAAAGAAGGTAGAAGAACAAAGGATAGAGTCATTCCATGAACTTAGGAATGTCATAAGGTGTCTTGCTAGCAATCCATATCAAGGGATGCCCTGGCTGCACTGCAGTCATAAGGTCTTCTTAACCATTGCCTTCACATAGCTGTCCCCAGGAAAGCTGAAGGGATGGAGAAAACCTAGGAGCAGATGACAGCAACTCACTGTTGGTGTAAGTCTTTCACTAGAGGATGGAGCTAGGTATCCTGCAAATGCTGTCTCAGCAAACTCTGTTATCTTGCTTCCTTCCTTTCTCCATGTGGAAGGGTAACCCTTTGCACTACCCAGCCTGGGGAGGTCATGAGCCATCAGCCCAGCAAGAGTACCCGACTAGAAGAGTTTGTTGAATGCATATGGTATGGCTGAAGAGTCATGAATTGCCTATCCCTCAGATTGTTAGTTTGGGCAACAAACTCTACGAACACCCTCCAGACCCATGCTGTGAATGTGTGCTGAAACCCGTGCTGAGGAGACTCGCTGCCATTGCAGCATGAACTAGGTAGAGTGAAACAGCTGTGTCTTTGCAGGCCCAAGTCACTTTTCCCAGTCCAGTGTAGACAGGTCCTCTGTCTCAAGGAAGTGTTAATTCAACTCAGACATCAGCTTCTTCAAAGTTTTCCAATTTGGATCTGAATTAGGTTTCTGAATATCACCCAAAACTCTGCATCATGTTTTGAGTAGTTCTGTAGCTGTTTAGGCAATGACTCTTGTTGCTGATTTTGCAAATTTCATTGTCTGTAGTGCTGGTGTCCTAGAGGTTGTGTCTCTGGCTTTGTTATCGTCCCACGTTTTGGTGTTAGCTTCATTGCAAAGAAGATGATATTATTTGGCATGAGGATGTGCTCATAAAGAATCAGGTCCATTCCAGCATATTTCTAACATGCTTCTCTCATCCTTCAAGAAGAACATCTTGCAGCTGTTTTAAAAAGTCATGCCTGGTTCTCTGCAGGATTTTCTTCTTGCTTCCAGATCTTTTTTTCCCCCGTCTGCTAAAATGCCAATTGTTTTCTTTTTTGTGTTACTCAAGTCAAAATATTTAGTGGTGGACTTTTCTCCCTGACATCCCACTGCATCCCCTAAGTACTGTGGAGTGTTCATTGGTCTCATTGACATTAACCAGTTCTGCAGGAAACGAGCACTGCCAAGCAGGCACACTCCCAGTCCTTGCCTTGCTCAGCATGTCTGGTATTGTCAGTGGCAATGCCTCTGTGAGTCTCTTGGGGTGATGCTCTCACTGGCAGAACCTGAGAAGCTATCAGAAAATACTTTCTTTGGTTTAGCAGTTGCACTTGGACACTCATGATGATCTCTTCTGGCCTTGACATCCACAAAGCTATATCTGCTTTTCATAGAGGGGAATCGCAATTTACTTTTCAAGGCCTAGTCCATCTCCTCTGCCCCAACTGCACTGGAGTCTTTCATTACTCAAACTCTCCCAAGCCACCAATAAGTTTACACCTTCTGTCCTTTGAACAGTTTCCCTTCCTCCTTCCAGCAGCTGCCAAGAAACTTCCTGGACCCATCTGTCCTTCAGGCTAGGCAACCACCCAGGGCTCCTCAGCGCCATCAGGCTGAGGAGAAGGTGGGTGAGCTCAAAGTTATACTGGACTTTCATTCATAGAATTAAAACTCAGAGGGTTAAACTCACAGACAGTTTCAGAAGCCTTGCTGCTGTTCCCACTTCTCTCAGGCTTTGGGGTTATCCGCATTCACCATTAAACCCTAAACACTTGCACTCAGAAATCTTTGCTTTCACCTACTGCGTCTGCAACCCCAGAGGTGGGTATTTTGAGTTGGTCACAAACGTGACAGATGATAACCCATCTGGGCATTCCTGGAGAGAGCCAGAGGGAGATTTCCTGATGGGCACAAGGCCTGAGGAAGGCATTTGGGATGGCTGCCATCCACAAACACATCAAAGGTGCGAATGGCTTTTATCAAGAGGCAGTAAAACCAAATTCAAAGCCCACTTTAATGTATTTGCCACATATTAAAAAAGGAACCGATTTCAGAAATGCTTTCGAGAGTTTTAAAAATTTTCCTGGACCTGTCTTACAATTCTCTCCACTCTGGAAACCTGATGCTTTTGTTTCTGGGATCCCAGATGTTCAGGACTCATGAGGGAAGAAGGAGAACTAAAAACATTTCTAAACCTCTTCTGAAACATGTGCACAAATAGGTTTTTTTCTAGCTCTAAACCTCTGTTAAGCTCTGATTTTTTTTAATCATGCTCACAGCAAATACCACCTCCTCAGTCAGAAAGCGAGACATCTTCCCATTCATTTGTCAAAAGTCCTCTATTTTCAGGTCAGTAAGGCTGCAAGACCTTTTGCTGGGAAAAAATCTACCTTTAGTGTGGAAAACAGGAGCAATTTTTTGGCAAGATCAGAGGAACTGTAGCCTTTCTCATTTTCTTTATTTTTTTCCTTTTTCTTTGGGTGAATTTAAACATCACTGCTTTCATTTGGAAAGGGCGAGTGACTTTCCCATGCTGTAATACCCAGCAAGTGTTGAGAGAATGTGGTTACATAAAACCATATTTTTAATACAACCGACAGACTGTCTTGAAAGCTAAGTGTTTTTTGACAGTTTTTATGCACCTGTTAATTCAAAGCTCTTAACATGTGCCAGTTAAAAAGAGCCAGGCACTAAAACATCCACCGTGCTGTGGACGGCAGGGGCTCAGCTGCACACCAGAGCACAGGGAATCCAATCAAGGTAGAAACTTGGATTCCCTAACAGGACTGACTGGTACACGACTAATTCAACTCAGACCTTTCGTTTCCCAGTCCTGCATGGCCTTGAAGATTCCTGCTTCTGCTTTGGACCTGAAGAACAGCTGACATTTCTCTGTGTTTCTTCTGTTATATTTTTCCAAGCTATTGTAGTTATCAGAAAGAACAGATGTGAAACATTCTGTCAGGGCTATGTCCTTAAAAGAGATGCCCTGAGAACACCTTCCTAGGCTCCTCTGATAAATTTGCACCTCCTTGTTTTCTGGATAGTGGGGTTGCTTCTTATAATTAGTGCTGAGAAAAGCATTGGCAAAGCCCAGGTGGAAAACTGCCACACAATGCTCCAACAGTTCTGCTTGGGTATTGCCTCCACGGTTACTCCATTCTCAGAGAGGGTAGGTGGCCTGTTTAGACACAGCCTTGCTATCAGTAACATAAAGTAGGCTGGGAAGTCCTCCTTCTTTAAAATTTTCCTTTTTCTCCACCCCTTCAGTGTTACCATACTTTCAATTTAGAGATTTTCTTGGGGTCATTTTAAACCTCTCATGGCCAGATCTTTCCTCTTCCGTACAGAGCTTTCTCCCCACACCCTGTCTACTCACATTCTATCTCCACAGAGTTGTGGCTAGCTGTCCACACTGTGGGTCACCTGGTAGCCTTATTCCTGTGGAGAAACGCTTGAAAGCTCAGCACCATCTAAGATAAAGGCTCAAAAAACCCCAGAAGACAGATAGAACAAATACAAGGAATATTGAAAATTGTAAATACTTACAGGTTCTGACACAGGAGTTTCTATGGTAGAAATGACCAGCTAACCCTGACACAAGAGGCCTCTCTGTTTTTTTTGTGCAAGCCATTTAGGACTGTGTGAGGTGGGATTAGCTGCCAATGCCACTTTCCTGCTGAATAAACTTAGTCAAGCCCTCACCTGATAACTGCACTGCCTTCAAGAGATGGGGCTGTGGCGTCTCTAGACCTTTCCTTGACCTCAAGGTTGAGAGGCATGATGATAATATCCAGTGTTAAGCCCAAAGCTTGGGGTTCTGAAGGCTCAGGGCACAGTAGAGAGGTGTGTAAAGACCAGGGACAATTGTCCTGT
The DNA here is from genome assembly GCA_004320125.1 of Scolopax mira. NCBI lineage: Eukaryota > Metazoa > Chordata > Aves > Charadriiformes > Scolopacidae > Scolopax > Scolopax mira. Next base: position 143,199 of record BJBW01002566.1, read on the forward strand.
AGGGCTGGAGTTATGGGTTGGAGAGGGGGGCGAAATGCCCCTGGGCTGAAGATATGGGCTGGAGAGGGGGGCGAAATGCCCCTAGCCTCATGTTCATGCCATGCCTGTTGGGGTGTTTAGGTAAGCTGTGGAGATGAATCCAACGGTGCCATCCTAGCTGGGCTATAAGCAGGCAGCAGGTTTGCCTGTGGCAATGGGGGTACCAGGAATTGGCCTTCACCCCAGCTGAAGCGGAAGGTGCTCTTAGAGGACACAGCAGTGTATATTTGAATGACAAGGGTGCCTTGGTACCTCCTGCATGTTGAGCCCTAGCTTAGGAGATTGCTGCAAGATGGTCAGTGGAACTGATGGGATGTGGAAGGCATGTATGATATCTATAGCCAAAGGTGGGAGAAAGCCCTGCTAGGTCCTAGCACTGGGCACAGAAGGTGTGCTGGATTTGCATGCTACATGATGTAAAGCCTCAGCTTAGCGAGGACCTGCCTCAAATTACAGCTCCACTAGCCTGGACAGTTGGCCATGAGTGGGCTCCACTGCCAAAAGCAAGTCAAGGGCTGCTTGCCTCATACAGAGCTGATGTCTGGGACTCTTCTGCTGGGTGGTTTTCTGGAGTGGTCTGAATATCAATGTTCTTTCTTGCATCTCTACTAAGAGGCATAAATCCCTTTCCCTACAGGCTCCGTTTGTAGGCCTGATTGCTTGAGAGTGGGAAAACTCATCATGAATAATGTGTCAAGATGGCATTAGTATTCTGAAAGCTGCGTGTGAGCTTGAACTCATGTGAAGGTTTTCTTAAGCAAAAAACACTAGACGAGGGCTTGTAAGGGCAATAGATGGGGCTAGGATTCCACATCATTAACACTCTGTGTATTGCAAAATCACCTGGCAGGACAAATAAGATCCAGATCAGGTGTGTTGGTTTGTGTTGAATTAGTTAGAACATGCTATATAGTGTTTATATTGGCTTCATGTTTTACATTGACTGCAGGAAGACATATGATACCCCATCTGGCATGAATTCTGTTGGATTAGAGTTACCCCATAACAATTCAGAGGATAAATTTGATTATGCAGAGTGGTATACACTGTATCAGTGTTTGGCTGCATGGGGTCACAGCAGTTTTAATCCAGTCCTGGGTACCCGCAAAAAAACCTTATTGTTTCAGTACTGCTTAACTGTGCAGGTATGTGTGACACTCATGGGGATGTTTTCCTGAAGAAATGTGAGCTCTGTTCCCTGTGAAAGGTTGTATTAGTGTTATTTCTTAGATTGCTACTTCTGTAGCTGCTGTGTGTGGACTTGACCTGTATATTGTGTCTTTTTGGGGTGCACCTTCCAAGCAAGATTAAGGTGCAAGTAGGGTGACCTTCCTGTTCTGGAGCGACAGAACTGGAAAGGATCTCAAGATGTTCTATAACTCATAGTTGCAACCTGTCCACCCTGTCTGTCCTGACAGATAAGCGTCCAGTAGTTTCTGCACCCTCAGTGAAGGAGTATCTGTCTCTGAGCAAAGTGTACCCCAAGCTCTATCTGGAAACTCTCCTGTTACAGTTTAAACCTAAATCTCCCTGCCCCATAAACTGTGTTTGAGGAGAATGGCTTTTCTTCTTCCCAAGGCACAGCGCTTTCTCTGTGTCACCCTTTAAAGCATTTGCACAGCAGGCTCTGCAGTGAGACAGGGAGTGAAGTATGCATGGTGGGAAGCATCCAAAACTTGCTCCGATCTGCATTGAGTTTCCAACACTAATCGAGCCATCTGTGACTCATCTTCATGCTTGTGCGTCAACTCATGTAGATATCCTCAGAGCAGGCAAAGCGCTGGATCACTGCATGCTTGCACGGACAACAGGACCAGGTTTCATGGCTGTTGTCCTCATAAGGGGACAGAGCTATGATGGAAGATAAGTTAATAAGAAAAGTATGGTGGTTGTTTACTGCTATAATTGAACTCTGAAACATGCTCAATTTGCAGCTACAAGAAAATGATAAGAGTCATAATCCTTGCTGAGAGCTTAACTACTTTTGAAAACGAGTTGTCTTTCTTTCCATCTGATTTAAATTTGAGAGAACTGCTCCATGTCCCAAAGCTGAAGGATTTTATCACCTCTTCACCAGCCAGAGTACGTGATGACAGATTTTTTGATCAAACTAAAGAACAACTTTGCTGAGCTATCTCCCAGTTTTCACCCATCTGAGAAGCCCTGATGTTTCCTTAGAATCTACTCACCCCTTTGCTGCAAAGGTGGCTTACTCTGAGCACAAAACAGCTCTCAGACTGGAGAGCAAAGGCAGGCTGCAACAGCCTCTAGATCAAGCCTGAAGATAGGAGCTTTCATTGAGGTCAAAGAAAATGTGCAATTTTTGTATTTTTTTTTTTTAAGAATATGCTCATTGCGTTCAGTTAGAAGCGCTGTTCATGGGGTAAAATGTGTAAACCTCATTTAGGATGCTAAAACAGTTACATTAATTGTATTGCATAAAAATGTGCAGAGTGAAATAAAATGGGCCTTTTTTCTGGCATGCTCTTCTTTGGAGAACTTCCTGAAAAGCCCTTCCTTGGATCGGTGACCGTGCATCGTCCTACAGCCAAAAAGCGCTTGGCAGAAAGGTAATGCGAATGTGACCTTAACATCAGAAGGCACAAAGTACTTGAATGCTGATGCACTTTTCCCAGCTGCTGCTGACAAACTAATTTCCAGGGCAGATGCAATAGCTGATCTATCTTGGACAAAAGTTTTCCTGTCCACAGCCATGTGCAGTAATGAAAACAGCAATTTCCAGTGATACTCTCTGTCTAAGAGTAGATCTGTTGTGGACTTCACATCCCCTCACTTAAAGTATCTTCAAGTCCAAACTGAACAGCTTGGTTTACTCTAAAATCAAGTGGTATACTCAGAGTATGGCTTGTCCTAAGGATCCTGGGCTGGAATTTCTCACTGGCAGCTATAGAGGGAGCCTTGATGAGTGACTCAGGTCTGGAAGGGACTTCAGCACAATAGGAAGCGCCCAGTTTAGAAGGAAATCGAGTAGCCGGAGCTGCAGGGAAAGCTGAACTGATCTAGTCCTCAGGGTTTCTGGCCAGCCATGTCCTGGGGTGAATGATTATGACCTGTGTGAATAAAGGATGCTTTGTACTGTGGTCAAATACAGATACCTGGGGGAGGGGACCAGGGAATGAAGCAATTCTGTTTGTTGTGAACCAGGACAGTCTTTTAAAAAAGGGGAAAAAAAAAAAAAGATAAAATAAACCAGAAATATTGAGTCAACCTAGGACATGGTATGTGATTTGAAACAATGTTACATTTTACAGTTTAATTTAATTTTTTTCTAAAGTCAAGTTTTTCAATAAAACCTCCAAAAGGCTCATTTCAGAAACACCTATATGAAGTCAACCTCTTTGCTTTGAAAACACTTTGGAATGTAATGTTTTGAAGTTTAAAAAAGAGCCTCCTGTATTAGGTTTGTTGGTTTTGTTTGGTTTTTTGGCAAAAGGTACTTGTCAAATGCAGACCAACTTTGTGAATGGTTTATGTCCCTCCGAAATTAAACTCAAAGTTGCTGTTCACTGGACAAATTCACCCGCTGTATCTGTGAATCCACTGAGGGCAAAACAGAGTATGTGATTCAACCCAGAGCTGTTCCACCTATTTGGAACCAGGGAGGAGAACCCAGGGTGTTTTCATAAAGGAAGCGATTCATCTCTCAGTAATCAAAACCTAGGTCCTGATTCCTTTCCAAGGGCATCTGGAGTACCCTTGCTGCAAGTGGCCAAAATTCCCTTTGTCTCCATGAGGAGATAAAGCCACCAAATGAAGATGATAGAAGAGCATGGGAAGAAATGGCCCAAACCCCTTTTGTTTTTTGGCTTCCATGAAAAAATATGAGCATGAGACATGAAGTGGCTTTTCAGGCACTTCCTAGTGATTCAGATGATACAACGAAACAAATGAGACCAGCCAGGAGAGTGCTCTGCTCTGAAAGGGCAGAGAAATATTTGCCAATGCAGCAGCTCTGCAAATGTGTGAGGCTGTTAAGCTTCTAATCCCGTGTCTTATTTTTATGAATTTTCACACTAGTGGGATATAATGAACGTTGAGCCCAAAGACATTAATTACTCAGGTCCTTTTTTTGAGAGGAATTTCGATGGAGTGTAACATTCTAAATTACAAGGTGTGAAATAAACTCTACAAAACTTACAGCTTTAGTGGAGGAACTCCAAAATCAAATAAAAATGCAAAACCGCTGATGAAGTCCAATTTACTGTAAAATTCCCTGGATCATGGTGTTCCAGTAATTTTTTTTCCTACATACTTTGGTTAAAATAATTTATATCCGCTGCAGTGTTTATGTACCTTAAGCTTTATTTATTAAAGGATATGTGTATTTCAAACCTGGTTTTAATGAGACATGCTGAAATCTGTAAGGTACAGTGTGACTTTTGTTCTAATCAGCACTAAATCTCTTCTCTTTACTTTTTCTGTGTTGAAAACATTCATGTTGGATGGAAAGGGCCATGTGTGTATGTGTGTGTATGTAAATTTCAGATATGTATAAATATATATGTAAAGTAATAAGCAAAATTTATTTCTCTTTTTCTATCATCAGGGCAAATACTCCATCATTGTTCAGTCTGAGCACTTAAAATCATGGATGGATTTTATTCTTATTCTTAGAATGGGACAATTACTTCTTCTTTTAGGAAAATTATTTATTTGCCAAAGACTGTGCTTTAGGTTGGCTGAAAAGGTCTGTGAATTCATATCAGCTTGATGAACTGTTTTGGCAAAGGAAGAAAAAGAAAACTGAGTATTTTGGCTTTGTTTTCCAATTAAATGTTTTGAGATTTCGTTTTGAAACAACACCCTTAAACTAAAGTTAACATCAACTGAAAAATACTTTGTTTTAAAATTGTGAATTAAATGGGGCCTTAGGGATGTTCCGTGGGGGAGTTGCTTTGAAACTTTCTTCCTGTGTTTTCATTCTTGTGAGGAAATATTGTTGCTCGGATAGATGCATTTGAAAACTATAATGTTTAAGGCCATTTCAGTATCTTATTAGGAGAAAATTCTAAAAATTCTATTAGGCTTTAGGAACTTAATCAAACTTAAGCTGTATTTTCAAGACATTATAGAAAGTCTGGCTTTCGTTGACACCTCAGGACAAGATAAAAGGCATTTAACTGCTTAACCTTTACGAATAGTATTGGAATATAGATATGAAGCTGGTCATGCAAATGTCCCTTGTAGTGACTAAACAGCTATTGAAAATAATATATAGGTTCCTAAATCCCTTAAATGTAGTACATAGCATGGGTATTATGAAAGTGACTCACTTTCCCTACAAAAAAGTTTTTGATGAAAATTAAAAAATCCACTTCTACCAATTTTTGTTTCATTTTAATTAAAGAAGGAAAAAGAAAAATTTTTGGTTTAAAGATGCCTGTCACAAAGAGCGCAAAATAAAATCTCTTCTGTTTTTAGAGAAGTGGAAAATGGAAAATTTCTGTTAAAAAACAGCTTTTCTAGGCGTTTTCCAAAATATCTGTGTTTCAGAAGCTATCTGTAGAGAAAGTTTCAGATCTGGTGAACTTGATTTCCTCCACATGCTATCCTCTGCAAATCGAGCTACTTATTTTTCCGATGAAGCTAAAGACACAAGTTCCCAGCAAAGCGAAGTGAAGTCTGGGAGCAGAGGGGGGAGATTTTTCTCTGTTTCATGGAAAATGTTTGCTTTAGAGTGAATGCATTTCTCGAAAGCAAACCCTGAAGCACAGAAATGGCTGACCAAGGAATTTAAAGGGAGAAACACTCAGAGTCAGGGAGCAGAGTAATAAAGTACAGGTTTGTTCTGTAACAAATTCCAGTGCTTGCGAGACTTTTTTAGACATATGGAAGTCCATTTAGGAGGAAAATTGGTTGCAGCCGCTGGTTCAGAACCTACTGGAATCAGTGGAAACGTTTCCATTGTCTTCTGTCCTGAAGAAATGCTCCTTTCCGTCCTTCCTTCCATCCCTAACCTGCGCTCACTTTCTGGGCCATATGGATTTCATCTCCCTCAAAGCCATGTAAGAGAAGAGAGTTTGGCTTTTTAACGGCATGATGTAGCTATGTGGACAGGAATGGTTGATTTCTACTTGATTGGCTACAAATCAGGTAACCAATGCCTCAGTTTCAAGCGGCTGGCTTCAGACAAGTTATCTGGGTGCATTTGGCTCTCCTATCACAGAACTGAACATGGCTTTAATCACATCAGCATGCTAATTGTGCCCCTCAAGAAGAGCTTGGAGGAATGAAGGTCTGTGTTTTGACAACAGTTGGATTTCTTTATTGCTGACCATAATTGCTGGGCTGTCCCTGGGAAAACGCACTGGATAGTACCCCTCTTCAGCTATTTCAGCTCAGAGACTTGTCTAGTATTAAACCCAGAGCAAGGCTGCCTGCAGAGGGTGGGCAAACCAAACCCACCAAGAACTGATTTTAACGGATTGGCTCCTGTTTCTCTTTCTGCACGTCAGGCTTCCAAAAATGGGGGCACAGAAGGGGACGGAGGCTCACAAGCACTCCCTGTTCTCATAGTGTATCACCCTATGATCACTCCCTTGAGATCATTGCCCCTGTCTGCCTCCTACCATTGAGGCCAGGACAAGTCCCCACAGAAAGGGTGACAGCCTGCAGAGCAAGAAATGTTGAAGCCTTTCAGACTCTAGAAGAAAACATTGATCTTTTCGGACTGGAGCTAGGTTTTGAGAGAGAGCTTGGATCAGATGTGAGATGCAGGACAGAGGTGGTTTTCTGTCTTCAAACAACACCCATTCTCCTGGAACTGGTCCAAAAGAGGCCCCTACCAGGCATACAGAACGTGTCGGCAAGCAGTTGAGAAGGGCTTCTGGAGCAGGGCTGACACACGGACACGACAGACTCCTTGCTGGCAGCGGAGGCAGAAACCTGGGGTTTGCATTTTCTGGAAGAAATCATGACAAATCCGTGAGCACACACAGCAGGCTGAGAATGGAGGATGAGAGCTCAGCTCCCCCTGATGCTCAGCTGCATGGCCCAGACAAGTCTCTTCCTTTCACTGTCCTTCATTCCCTTCCTTTCACATCTCCCTTGCCCCTCCTTTGGGGTCCTCCACATCCCTTGGGGTAAGAACTGCCTTACACAGAGGTACCCATCTCTGTCTCCTATTTATAATGACAATCCCAGTGCTACCATCATCTCCAACATAAGTGGACGTGCTAACAAGAAACCCTTCCCTGAAACCAATGCTGGATATCAGCTGGCTCTGTTCCCCCTCCTCTCTCCACAGAACTGCATGTTTCATGGCAATCTTCTCTGGTTATTCTGGACAATGAATGTGTTTCTTGCCATGTAATTAAATTATCCACTTTAGAAAGAAAAAGATGTGGTTTTGTTTTTTGTTCTCATTACAAAAACAAACAAACAAGGACTGATATTTATTACAGGCCAAGGCTACTCAACAAGTGTTTTCTAGAACTCTAATAAATTGCTGAAGAAAGTTTACAACTGAGCCCTAAAGATGGTTTAGTTTTCCAAGTGGCTGGGATGTATTTATTTCCCATTTTCTTAACCCGCAGCATGGTGAACAGCTTAACGTGCTCTTTCCAGGGTTCAGACAGTGTCAACCCAAACCCATGCTCTTCACCCTGAAACAGTTAACCACTTTTTAATTAAAACCATGCCAATTATTCATTTTATTTTTCCCCATTTGCACAACCTTCTATTTGGTTTTGCTTCCACTTCATTAAAACAGCTTCCAAAAAAAAAAATTAAAGAAAATTAATATATAAACAACCCAAAAAATCCTAACCACACACCCAAACCAAACAAAACCAGTGTCTGGGAAAGCCACTTTCAACCAAATGATGTTTTGGGTGTCAAGGGTATATCTGTGAAGCAAAGGGCCGGGCAGGTTAGTGATGATCGTTCTTTGTGACATCTGGAGAAAGCCTTGTCCTTTGAACAGTGGGCAATAAGAAGAGGTAGGCTTGAGTGTTAGAAAGCAAGCAGCAATGCAGGAAACCCCAAGGACATTGGTCTGAAGATTGCAGAAGGGGAGGGAGGACTGGTGACTGTCAGTGAGTGGTTCAGGGAACCCACGTGCAGCTGCTGTGGGGTCTCAGTCACGTTGCCCGTGCAATCAGTCCAACAGCTCAGCAGCAAGGCCCGGGGACTCTCATCCTGCAACAGTTTAAACATGCTCCTCACTTTAAGCACATCATTTGTGCACGAAGATGAGTGTGACAGATGTCTCCGAGAGAGCAAGTCACTTTAATACAAGTTAGTTGTTAAGCACATGCTTAAGTATTTGGCTGGATTAGCAGACTGGTATTGAAATGTTTGCTTTTTGAGAGAGCCCCAAAAACATTAGAAAGTTGACTTTTTTTTTTTTTTCAGTTCATTACTGGGCCTGCCAATGACATCATTCATTTGCAAGATGAGGGAAAAGTGTTTAAATGAGATTAAAAAAAAAAAAATTAAACAAGACACAATTTTAATGACCACTTACAAAGGAGATTTATGGATGTGCATAAAACTGCTTTCCATAGGAGAGGGACTAAGCTTTTAACAGTTACCTTCCTTTGGATTTTTTTTCCCTCTTGCAATATAATACCCACAAATATTTGTGAGTTGTGACTATGTTACAAAGGGTTAGTCCTATTCCAGAAAGTGGGGTGGAGAGAGAAAAGACGAAAACTGTGGTGCCAATTTGTCTGCCCAGACTCTGATTATGGGAGGGTTGTTTTTTTTTTCTTTCCTGCAGGGAAGAGAAGCTGGTGGGACGCTTTCTCTCTCCAGGGTTAGGGATATCTGATATCCAGCCCAAGAGCAGTCCAGCAGACTGAACTTTCATCTCCAGCAGTGAGTGATTTAAAAAAAAAAAAAAAAACAACCAAAAAAACCAACCAATCGAGCCTTGTGGATAAACTTCTCAGCTAAATTTGCAGGAGATCTTGGAGTTTCTGCTGGGGAAATTAGGGTCATTTGAATGTCTGATTGTAAAAAGCAGAGATCTTTAGCATGTGCGTAGAGAAGGGGAGAGAGAGAGAGGAGATCATTTTGAGGAAGGGAGGTGGTTTCAATACATCTATTTATTTATTTGCATGCCCCGGGCCCTGCTCTCCTGCCGCCCAGCCTGATATCCAGTGACCCCCAGTGCTGATTAAAGTTCACGGATGACCTCTGAGTGCTTTTGTTACCCTGCCTGGTAATAAAACCCCAGTTAAACGGCTGGCTTATCCAAACCCATGGCTCCCCGTGCAGCCAGCTCTGGAGCCAGCTCAAGTCTGAGCCTCTGGCAACAGGTTTAGCTCTGATTTAGCTTGGCTAGCTCTGTTTGGCTAGCCCAGGGGAGGGGGGCATCTTGGTGGCTGTCTCAGTGGCCCTAGGTAGCCATGGAGCCATGGTAGGCAACCTGAAACGGCCACAGCGTGGTTTCTTACTAGGGCAGAGTCCTGGCTCCTGGGACAGGTAACCCCACTGAAATCCTTAAAAGGGATGGAGCAGGCTTAGTGTGACAAAGACAATCGCCATCCACCCGCAAGACTGTCACCCTCTGCTCATGTAGCTTCTGGACACTGGAGCAAAACTATGGTGGGGGAGATGTTTGTACTGATACTGCTGCGGTTTCCTGGTGGGATCTATGAACCCCTGTTTTCTGTTGGTTTGAGAGGCCATGATGTGTGTCATCTGCTCCTTCCCCACTGATCCTTGGGATCATCTCAGGGCAGTGCTGACACACACCTCCCACAGAAGCAGCCTCCAGGGCCAGTGGCAGAGCTCATAGCTACATGGGCAACCCTAGCAAGAGAAAGCCAGGGAAGTGAAGAGCTGAGCTCTAGTTCAGACCTACAGACCATCCAGGCCAGAGGTGAGGATATTCCCTTCCTCATAGCCCCTCTTCCACTTGGTGGAAAGCTTATAGAAAAAGAAAATAGGAAACTATTTTTGCTGTTGCCAGCTGGTGAATGTGCTTGTAATTTCTGTTGAAAGCTAGGTGGCAACCATTGAAGCTCAGTCTGTCTTGACATCGAAGTTGGGACTTGTACCGACAAATTGATGAACAAATTTCCACTCTCCCAGCCGCCTCCTCCACTTGTGTTTTATAAATGACAAGGCAAGGGAAGGGCTCCAGCCCTAACTGGGCCAGGGGAGGCCTGGGCAGGGTGAATTTGAAAAGGTAGGAGCTCTGCTAGTGAAAACTACAACCCTGGTGCTGCCCCAGATGCACCTACCCTGAAAATCAAACCTCTGAAACTTGCAGGTGCTCCCAGGGGTCATCCAGATAGGACTTTGCGGATATATCTTTCAGGAGGAGGTTTTCTTGTCTGCATTTGGCTCAAGACTCCGTCCTCAACCCTTAGCTGATCATGCCACCAAGCCTGCTTTCTGGTGCCAGTTGCCGTGTTGGTTCTATTGCTGTGAAGTGGCTTTATTACCCCTGTTGGGTACCACAAACCCTTCTACCCTTCCTCTCCTCCACCCACACGTGGCCAGAGGAGACGGCAAACAGAGAACCTCTTACCTGGTGTTCTGGGGCCACCTCCCTTATTACAACTGGTACCCAGCAAAAAAAATAAGTTTATGGCCTTGCCCCACCATCCACACAGGGTTGGAGCCCCATGCGTTGTGCATGTGTGCAAGTGTCCTCCTGCCTCAAGTTCTAAGTCTTGTACAGTGTCAATGTTGCGATATTCCTAAATAGATTTCCGAAGCCTAGTATTTATCGCCCCCATGTACAAGTAACAAGCCACCTCACTCTGACTGGAGATGTGATAGCATGACCAGGAATGATTGTGTGTGATGTGAACTCGGCCCCTGGTTCAAAATATTATGCAGAGGAATAATAAATCTCAGTTTTAAATTGCTGCCCCATTTAAGCTTTGATTAGACTCTGATGGTCTGTTCACCCTGGAGCTGATGGTATTAATCTGAATGCTAAACCCTAATTATAAACTGCTCGTGGCACTTCCAGATGATATCAAGATGTTTGGGATTAAAAGAAAACCTGATGTTGAGTTTACAGCTTGAAATGACTGTAGACTACCTGATGCCCACAGATGTAATAATGGACCTCTATGTAGGAAAGAAAAGGGGAAGATTTGACCCAAGAGTATAGCAGGAGTTTGTGGGGAAGAGGTCTGGTTCTAGACTTGAATGTGAGCGTACATATCCAAATGCTCACATGTATGTGTAAGGTGACACACCTATATGCACACACACGTCCCTGCAGGTGCTCTCTGTCTCCAGCTCAGTGTAGTTCTCACACAGCCCTGGACAAAGCTAGCACAAAGAGGCTTGAGACCAGACATTTCACTGAATCACCATGACAGGGGGGTGGGAGGAAAACTTTTCGGGGCAAGAATTCTGGTTTGGCTCCACAGCACCTCGTCATCAGCAACAGAGTCCAACAGTGGGGATATCACTGGGCTGAGCAAGGGACAAGATTGGATGCAGACTGAGAAGTGGCCAGCAGCAGAAGGATGCTCTGACTCAATGCTTCTCATCAGCTTGCCCCTAAGATGCTGTGGCTGATGTTTTGGGATGCTAAGGGGTGGAGGTCTATCTGAGGAGCACTCCCTCTCCATAGTAGCTGCCTCTACGGACCTAGGAGAGGACTAAGCATCATCTGTGCACTCCAGTCTTCTGACTCACCTTCTGACTCACGCATCCTGTCAAGGTCCTCAGGAGAGCAGTGCTGGAAGGCACCCAGTATGTCTTAGAAAAGCTGAGCACCTTGCATGGTTAAAGCTGAGAAACACAGAGCAGTAAGAAATTGTGTGTGCAATGGTACTGGCTGTTCACTCTTCCTTCTCCCTGCTACTCTCCTGCAATATTATTTTTAAACTGCTGGGATGAAATAAATTTGTCAGATCGAAAAAGGGCTCTAAGACATTACATGCTGATAGGTTTCATGAAAATAATGTAGGGAAAAGAGAACCAAACTACTTTCCTTCACTGAGCAAAATGATTCATATAAGTGCCATATTATTAGCAGCTGAGAATCCACACCAGTGTGCCTCTACAGGTTCTTCTGCCTCTGATGTTTGGTTTTTTTGTTGGTTTGTTTTTTTTAACTCAGATAGAAGAGAAGATATTTTGAGCACCTGAAACAAGTGTGTAATCTATGCTGGGAAAGGTGTGTGATGTGGTGGTCACCACAGAATAGCTGAGCTTGGGAGCAGAGCAGGTGAAGGCTTGGCTTACTCTGCTTTACTTAGTGCTTGGTGCCTTCCTGCATCCCAACTACAAGGAGTTTGAGCTGCCCTGAGGATGTTACTTCTTCGCAGCAGCTCATCTGCTCTGAGTATTTCTTGTTGGTTGCAAGACCCTTGAGAACGTTGTGAGCTCCCGTTCATTGTACCTGAAAACTGTCACCTATAGCCATACAAGCAAGGAAGCTCTGCATTTGGACCCATAAGAAGGCGAGGGGAAGGTTTCTGAAAGCTTATAGAGTATTTGGTAGCCCATATATGGAAGCTAGGAATGACAAGAACTTCCAAGTGCAGGATTTCATGGGAAATAGCAAGAATTTGGGCAAATACTTAAATTGGGGGTTTTCCTCACTGACACTACAGATTGAGCTTGTAATTTTCTATGCAAAAAGAAAGAGAAGCAAATGGGCTGGTCATCTGCAGAGGTGCAGATCTTTGGTTTTCCCCTTCTTGATATGCAACTAGGGGAGGGAGAATGGGAAAGTTTGTGGTTTCTGCCTCACCTTCTCTGAGCATCAGATGTGGTCACATATAGGAGATAGGTTTTGAGGCAGGGCTCCAGCTGATGAATCTCACTGATATCCTTCAAAATGATAACCACTTTTGGGAGCAGGGAGGGCCAAATTGGTATCTAGTTGCCCTCTGCGGTGTGAGGCTTGGCCTTTCAGCTAGGGATCTTTACCTAGCAGATTTCTGGCTGTTAGAGGACCTTTGGGCTTTCTCCTCTCCCTGACTGTCAGCAGAGGCTCAGAAGTCCCTGCCTTGCTGGGAGTGTAAGTAGGAGTGTAGGGCACAGGAGCTACCTGTTCAGCTTGACACCAGGCAAGTGGTGAAGTGGGAAATACTACTACTAAAGAACTTCAATAACTACTTGATGGCCTGTGGGATGTTGAAATGGTATGTACTTTTGCTGTCATGGGCCATCTGTAGCACGGGAGTCTTTTCCAGCCTCAGGGTTATGAGAACTGTGACATCCTGTCACCTCTGTTTTGGGTTTGATGCTAAGGACAAGCTGCCTTTGCATCAGTTTCCCTATCTGAAATGGGGAGAAGTGTGTTGAGATCTTTGGATTACAGCAGGCCATAGTGTGGCTCATATCTGTCCTATGGCTATTTATCCTGCAGAAACTCCTGGAGACCCTAGAATGAGTGTATGGACTGGCTATTGGATGCTCACACAAGAAGAAACTGATGCATTTGAGATGAGTGGAAAATGCCTCATCCTATTCTGCTTTCACTGCTGGTGGCTGGAGGTGGAAGAAGATGAACACTAGAAGCGAATACCCTTGAGGATTCAGGTAAGGTGATAATATCTTCCTGTACTCTAAGCTGAAGTTTTCTAAAACTTTGAATCAAGTTAAATGAAACAGCTAACAAAGGGATGTTTCATGCTTGTCCTGTAAAGTGGCATGCTGAGATCTGCAGCTATGTAGGCCCCTGGGACCTTTGGCTCGCTCACCCAGGAGCTCAGAGAGCATGTCCTTCATCCCCTCTCTCTCCTCATCTTTCTGATTCTTTCTTTTCTATTTGTCTTTTGCTTATGATCTTTGTGGCCACTTTGGTCCATCACTTATTTCTCATGTGACTTATTTCCTGCATGTGACAAGGTCCCCTTCATCCATCCCACCCATTCCCTCAAGCTTTGGCTGATTCCCAGTATGATAGGACACCTTGTTACAAAGAGCACATTCCACTACTTTCTCCTGGTGGGATTTTTTCCCTGGCACTATCTTAACTTCTACCTTCCTTAGGCTTCCCACAGGCAAACCATACTCTCCATGGAGCAGAGTATCGTGGAAGCTGCACTAATTCTGCCCTCGGGCATATGCAGAACAGAGCAGCATTGCTTTGAAAGACTAGCTTGGTCCTAAAGGCACTACAGATGATCTAGGGAGAGAGGCAGTTGGGTATCCAAGGTGGCAACATGGTCAACATCCCTCTCAGAGCCCACGATGTTCCTACCACACTCATTTCCACACTGCAGGTACGACTCAGCCTAAGGCCTGCCAGGTCATAGCAGGTTGAAAAAAACCTGCCCTGGGGTATTTTGTGCAATCTTGGAGGCCTCCCACTGTTCCCAAACTTCTTTCTTTTGAGACAGAGCTGAAAGAGTTTCCCTTGGCTTTGTCTTGTCCCTCAGCAGAATTCTCCCATGAGGTCACGGAAATCCACCTGTGTTTCAGGGGGCATCTGGGAAAGGAGGTATTTAGGTCTCTAGCCTAATGTGAATCTGGCATACCATGTTGCTTTTCAGCCAGTGGGTGCTGTATGTATGGGGAGCACTGTGGCTTGCTTCAGGGTAGAGCCACAGTAGCCGGTCTTAGAGGTGGGTCTCTTCGATGCCTCATAGGCAAGACTGTCCCTTTGTAGCAGATGCACACATGTTGGTGGTTACCCATGGTATCACCATGCTTTCACCCACCATCTTCCCAGGGCATCTGCTGGTATTGGGCTGCATTCCCAAACTTTGAGGCTGGGAGGGAGAGTTGTCTAAAGGATGCTTTTAAACATCAGCACATCTAAGAAATTCTTCTTACCAGGAATGTCAGTGAGAATATTGGTGAAGGTGGCACAGAGAGCTCTTATTCTGGTTTGTGTTCTTGTGTCTTCTGCTGTTGCCCCCATGGCAAAGATTGCCTGCGGCTAAGAGCAGTGGAAAGGGATGTTTATGGCTGGGACTCTGCAACACCCACTCAGAAAAGACAGGTTAGTTGCAACATCCATTTGAAGGAGAACAGGGAGAAAGAGGGTAAACGCCAGTTCACCAAGAAAAAAGTCAGCCAAATATCTGGGAAAGGCAGAGAAACGGGTGTTTCATGTGCTGGGCAGCCCACAGGGGTGTATATGGATAACAATTCTTCAGAGCATGGAAGTGCATCCACCCACCCACCCTACTATGCCTAAACCTGGGGACCCTGAGAGCCAGGGTACAAGATGCCAGCATTCACAGCTGCTTCCCTACCCAGCACATGGGCACATGCTGTAGGACATCATACCCAAATGCTCCTTCCTGTGCAGATGCAGGGCCACACCAGTGTGCAGTAAGGCACACACTGCTGTGTACATAGACGCACACATGGCATTTTGGGTGTATATGCACCCACACATTTCTATGTGCAACCTTGCCCCAATGCTTTTTCTGGCCTTTCTGCCAGCTTTGCTTGCTCCCAAGCTGGGGACAGCAGAGCCTCACAGCTCTGCCATGCTCATGTGGATCTTTGAGACTGCAAAGGGTAAACTGGAACCGGGGTGGGGGGGGGGGCCTGAAAGCAAACTAATGATGAAAATGTCTCCTCCATGCCTGTGCCTTAATTAAATGCATGGAGAGGCTTGGGGAAGCACATCTGTTTTCAATCTGGATCTCTTTGATGGCATCAAATGTTCTTTCCCCAGATCAGGGGGGATGGAAATTCTGGGCTGGCTGTGGCAGCTCGGAGCCCAGGCCCCAGCCACTGGGACACAGCAGCCTTTCCTGGTTGGCAGGGCCCTGCTCCTCGCTGCCAGCCCTGCTGCCCTCGGGACCCTTCTGCAGCGATCGAGGGCCCAGGGGTACCTCCCTGCACCTCTACCCATCCCTGTCCATGGGGGCCAGCTGGGCCAAGCCAAGCTGTTGGGACCTCTTTGCTTGCTGGCCTGAGGAGCTTCCAGTACACCCTCCTCCTCCTGTCTTTTTTCTCTTTGCTATTTCTCTTTCTGACTTTTCTCCCCCCCCCCCCCCCCCCCCCCCCCCCCCCCATCTTTTTTTTTTTTTTTCCCCCCCCCCCCCCCCCCCCCTTGCTCTCCTTCTGGTCTGTCTTCTCTTTCTTAGGTCTCTGTTGCACTTTTTCTTCCTCTTTCACTATTTTTCTTCTTCCTTTCCTCTCTCCTGTTCACACTTTCTCTTCTATTTGTCTCTTTCTTATCTGCATTTCTCATTTTCACTATTTCTCTAGTGCTCTATTCTACTGTATTTCTCTATTCTATTATATTTCTCTCCTGCTCCTCTCCTCTGCCCCGGGAACCCTCCCCGGGGCCGTGCCCATCCTCCTCTCCAAGTACACCTCCGGGTGACAAGGCGGGGGGCCCCCCCCCCCCTTGCGTCCCTAACACCCCCAAAGCGGGGAGCTCGCCCAGCCACCCCCCAACGAGGAGCTAATGAACGCGGCGGGGCCGGCGCTGCCCACCCCCGTCCTGGGGGGGAAGCCGCGCCGATGCCACGTCCCGGCGGGGCCCCGCGGGCCGCCCTCCCCCGGGTGCCCGGCTGCGGCCGGAGCGCCTCGGAGCCGCCCCCACCGTTTGAAGTACGGGGCGGAGGGGAGGGGAGGGCAGCGCAGGGGCGGAGGGAGGGGAGCCGCCGGCAGCGGAGGCGGAGGGACGGGGCGCACCCGCCCCAGCGGCCCCACAGCCACCCTGCGCCTCCCGGCCGGCGGCAGCTCTCCGCGCCCCGGCGCCCCGAGCCGGCCTCTCCCCTCCGGCATGTTTTAAGCCCGGCCCTGCCCGCTCCCCTTCAGGCTTCCCCCTCCTGCCGCCGTCGGGTCCCGTCCGTTCCCCCCCCCCCTTCGGTCCTTGCGCATCCCTCCCCCGCCTCGGAGGACCGGTGGCTGGAGGGGAACAGGGGCGGTGGGCGCCCGGGGTGGGGGGCGAGGGCAGAAAAGCCCCGCTCGACACCATGGCGGCCAGCTATGCCCACACCATGGAGAGGCAGGCCCTTCTGCCCGCCCGCCTCGACGGCCCCGCCGGCCTGGACAATTTACAAGCCAAGAAGAACTTCTCCGTGAGTCACCTGCTGGACCTGGAGGAGGCGGGCGACATGGTGGCCGCCCAGGCGGACGAGGGAGGCGGAGAGCCCGGCCGGAGCTTGTTGGAGTCCCCCGGGCTGACCAGCGGCAGCGACACCCCGCAGCAGGACAGTAAGTGGCAGGGACACCCCACCTCCATCCCTCCCGGTTCCACGTGCGCCGCGCTGCCGGGGTGGAGCGGAACGGAGCGGCCGGGGGAGCCTCCGCCGCGGCGGCCGGTGTCGGCCCCGAGGGGGCTCCCGCGGTGAAGTGGCCGGAGGAGCCGCCAGACGGTCCCTGGGACGGTTCGTCCGGCTCCCCGAGCCGGCCTTCCCCATGTTCCCCCTGCCCTCGGCGGGGCCGGCACCGGGCAGCGTGCGAAAACGTTTGTTTTCCCCCAGCTGCGTAGCGGGAAAGGGGGAGCAGCGAGCTGCCCTTGGCCGCCGTGCCCCTCTCGTCGGGTCCCGCTCCGCGCTGCTCCGTCTACCTTCGGGGGACCGGGAGGAGAACAGCCCTGGGAACCGGGGCGGGCAGGATCGGGTCGGAGGGCTGTGCCCCCTTTTCCATCGCGACTGGGCAAGGCGCGGTAGGCCACTGAGTTGCCATCCGCCCGCCCGTCCCGTCGGATCTGGGACCGGTGCCGTGGTTTGCGGGACGCCGGGAAGCTGTTCAGGGGTTCTTCCTGGGGACCGGGAGTCTATCCGACGACCTGCCCGGAGCATCGCGGCTCGCAAACAGGCCGAGGGTGCGTGATCTCCGCAAAGAGGAGCCGCCGCTTCCCCTCCTCTCCGAGCCCCAGTTCTGCCGGTGCGAGCGTGATCCGTGCGGAGGGCGGGGAAGGGCGCAGTCCTGTCCTTGAACTGCCCGTTCTAACGGGTCCTTGAGAAGGCAAGTGGCCGTAAAACAACAGCCCGGCGGCTGGAGGACACGGGGACGGGGCGCCGGCTTGCGCGGCATTTTCCAAGCGACTCTTGTTATTTTCCAAGAGCAGTGGGCAGGTAGGGCGAGAGGCCTGAAGTGGAGACGCAGGACCAGCAACCCTCCTCCCTGTCCCCTTGCCCTCCGCTTTCTGTTTAAAAAAAAAAGCCCCAAACCCACCAACTAATAAAAAAAAAAATCACCGGCAGCGGGGTCTGACCGCGATTTTCGTTGGGGGTAAGCGCTGGCTGCGGCCGCCCCCGCTGTGTCTCCCGTGGGGTGGGCAAGGGCACGGGTTCGCTTCTCAGGGTGTCCCCCTGCCCGGGCCGGGGGCTGCCCGAGGGTTGCCGGCGAAAGGAAAAAAAAAACAAAAAAACCCAAAAGGGAATGAAAACTGCAATTGCAATTATCGTTCGCCTTTCGTTTTGTTTTTTTGATTTTTTTATTATTTTTTTTTCCCGCCGGGAGCCGCCTCCGACCCTCTTTTCCCCGCGGGTCCGACTGGCTTTCTTGGTATCCCGACGAGAAATCGGGCTGGGGAAGAGGGGAGCATTCCAAAAAGCAGCCGCTCCTTGCACCGCCGCCCGTGGGTTCCGCAGCTTAACCCCGACGAGGCGTTTTCTCCGGGCGGGGAAGCATCATCCCGCGGCGGGTTTATTGCGGGAGCGCGATCGGAAGGAAGCGGGCGGTGTGGGGCTGCCGGAGCGGCTCCCTTCTGTCCCAGAGAGCCGGACCGGGGAGCGGCTGATCAACTGACCGCCGCTGGGAGATTGCTTAAAGCAATCCCCCCCTCCCTCCCCAGGACCAGGAAAAATGCAATTTCTGACCCTAAAGGTTTATATTTTAGCGGGGAAGGCAGTGATTGCTGCTTGCCCCTGTGCGGCGACACTGTGGCTACTGAGCCCCCAGGATACTAACCAACAAGTTGCGTAGATAACGTTTTTTCCTACTATTTCCACCCTCCCGGTTTCGTTTATTGTATTTTATTTGGACCTGATTTACTCCTGATGCTACCCTTTGCCAGCTGCTGAGCTCTCCGGTGCTAGCTCGGTCAGCCTGGAAAAGAGGGGCTGTGTTTCCCCAATACTCACCCTGCTCTTAGGGCATAAAATGGACCAAAAAAATCTCAGTCCAAGGGTGTGTTTCCCTGCTAGCATTGCCAAGCAGGGACCAAACTACGGCTTCAAATAAATTAGAAGTTCTCTGAATGCTGTAAAACTTAATGCCGTTGCGGTGAATTAGAGAGTTTTAAAAGTATCCTAATGTAAGAAAAAAAAATATACCGGGTAAATTCTCCCTGGTTTATTGGGCAGAGCTGTCATCTGGGCTTTCTGGGTCTTTCACTGATGCATTTGGCAAATCCCATGATTCTCTGTGCCTCCGTTTCCCCACCTATTGCAAGTGTTTTGTGAAGTGTTTTCTAATCCATGCAGGACAAGGACTGTGTTGGATCTGGGCAGTGCAACAGAGGTATGAGCTTTTCTCGGTGAAAAATGAGAGCTGTTTCAGTGGAAAAGCTAACATAGGGCTTGGTTATTCTCCATGTTACTAAGGGAGAGAAGGTAAAAGCCATGCAGAGAAATTGTGGAATGTTTCAAGAATACCAAAAATGTTCTTCCAACCTGAAAGTCAGCTAATCCATTACTGGTTTCTGTCCCAAACTGAAGTGAAAAGTCAAATTATTGGTGCTATTTTTGTTATCCAAAATTAAGGGAAAAAGCTTGACATGAAAATGACAAAAGGTTTTATTTAGATACTACAGATAGAAGGAACTGTTTTCACCTGTAGTTCATTGAAAGACATTCAGGAGAAAACATTTCTGTTATTAAAAAGAAAAAACCAACATCCCTGGGAGTAGCTGTGATTGTAATATTTACAGGGAGAGTGTATTAAGGAGCTGATTTTTCAGTGGTGCTGTGAAGCTGTCACTCTTATTGACTTTAGTTTAACTTGTAGTTCTTGAAAGCCATACTTTAAAATGTGGTACAAATCACAGCAAACCTCCATGCCTCTGCCGCTTGGCCAGGAAGACTTTAGAGTCCAAGTTCCTCTTCATTGCAAAACCACCTGTTAAGGTACAACCAACTCTTGCATTGTAGAAGGACTTTCACTGACTCTGGCTAAAACTGGGATGAAAATGTGGGTCCCAGATCAACAAAGGGGATCCCCTCAGCTTCCCAGAAATCAGCTCCTATTGCTTCCGTGCCCTTTAGGGGTAGCAGAATCCAGTCCGGTGGTGTATACGTTCCTAGAGCACTTGCCTCTGAGCAGAGTTAATTCTCCAGATCCCGAGCTGGTAAGCTATTAGGTTTTTGGTTGGTTTGTTGTTTTGGGTTTTTTTTAAAATGAAGATAGCATTTTTGACCTCTGCTTTTTTTGGTGTGTTTGTTTGAGCCTTGCAGTTGATGGTTCATAAAATGATGCAGAGAAAGCATGAGCCATAAAAGAAAATTTGTTCTGCTTGGATTTCTTTTGTGAGGAATGAATAAACTCCGCTTTGGTCCAGTATGTCCATGAATTCTGCATTTTGAATTATTACTGGCCTTTAATTTCTCTTCAGTATAAAAGCGATGGCAATTTGGGGGCCACAATTCTCTCCTAGGCTGGCAGATTACATCGGGCTCTCAGGGCTGGTTTGCAATTAAAGCTGAGGCGAAGGCTGCCTGTGGCTCCCCGCAACTGCTTATGTTTTGGTGGGCATCATGACTCTTCGGCACTGCTGCTCCTTCCCAAAGCCTGCTAGAGTAGCCGGGAGGAGGTGAGTTTCTTTGCTCAGGTTGGCTCAAGTGGAGCATCTGTGCTGGCTTCAGCCCCCTCTTCTCAGGCAGTGTTGAGAGTGTGGGGAAGGGCCTTCTCAGCTTTTTGATTGGCGATGGATCAGATTGCCACAGGGTTTTGAAGAGATCAGAAATAGAGATGATTTCAAGAAGAGATATGCAGGGAGGACCGAGGATGTCTCTGCACTGCAGCAGTGTATGGAGGCAGCATCTGGCTCAGGGAGCCGCGCGTCTCAGAGACTGGGAGGATGAGCTGGGGCAGAGATCGCTCCATTGCTGCCTGGGCTTATACCCTCCGACTCTTGTCTTTACTGGCAGGCTGCGACAGGATCCTGAGCTGAAGAACCTTTGGTCTGCTCCCATATGGTAGTTCTTTATGCTTTAATTGCCCCTTTTTAATCAGGACAAGTGAGGTTGCTGTAGGAGTAGAAGTGTGTGTGTAAATATTGAATTGTTTCTCTTTTTTTTTTTTTTTCTGATCCTGAGGTTGTCTGTGATATTCTGCCTCCCCACCCATCACAAAAAATCCCAAACGTATACCTTTCTAAAAACAGGTGGAAAAGCTCGGCCACTGCTTTGAAATGTGAAAAGTGATTCTGGGCTGAGTCCGAATGGAGGTTGAACAAATGGAGGGTGAATGTGAGGGGAAGTGCTAGGGACACCTGCAGGGTTTTCTTTGCAAACTTTTGCTTTATCGTGGAACACTAAGTGGCTCTTTTGTTAGTAAAACACAGCCCTTACTCCCAGAAGATGCTGAGACTGTAGACCCCAGGGATGTACGAAGAATAGGAAAGAGGGGGGAAAACACAGGGTAAATTGGTTAAATCTAGCATCTATTTTCTTCCTTTCCTGCATAGGTGATGGACAAAGGGAGAGTCTGCTGGGAGCAGCTGGCTGCTGATATTCACAGGACACAAGGGTGAGGGGTGCCTTTAGCCCTGCGGGCAGCAGTGAGCATTCTTACAAGGTGCTGCCAAGAAAGACTTTCCAGAACCAACCCTTCTCTTCCAGTGGCTGATGTGGAAAAATTGAGGATCAGATCAATATTATTTTTAAGGCACTTGGTTATGTTATCTATGTGAAAAATACAACAGCTTGCTTTTTCTTCCAGGAGTAATCTTTACTTGCGCGAGTTGTCCTGCGTGTATCCTGGAGGCTTCTTGCAGGAAGAGTGATCAGTGTTCACTTGAGTAAAGGTTGAATAACATACAGATAACTAACCCAGAGCAGTTGTTAGAAATGAGATTATTTTCTTTCCATTTATGTTTCTTGGGCATATTTCTTTAATTTCACTCTCAGGCTGGCTGGTGCCTGGTTATTCCAGCAAGTATCTCACAGCGTTCAATATGTTTCTTAAATCCCTAAATCTGGCAATTTGAAGTGGAAACACAAGTTGTATTTTTCACATGAATTTCTAGAGCTTCTGGATGCAGAAGATGGAAATGTGACTCCATCACAAACCTGGAGACTTAAAAAAAAAATAGGACTCCCCAAAAGCAAACAAAAATGGGCTACATAGCATTATTAACAAAGGAAAAAGAGCCATGTGAATTTGAAGGAGCTGACTCAGTTTGCAAGTGCTGGCCATGCTGCCCGCCCTTTGAGGATCGAAACTAGACTTTTATTTGTTTGTGAGTTTCACTTTTTTGATCATAATCAGTTTTGCTTCCTGGTTCTCATGGGCTCATAATTTGCTGATGGTACTTGTGTTTTCAATCCATCTGCACAAAGCTTCCAACTTTTTAATTTGAAAAATATTTTGCTGAAGGTTTTTACTGTTGGTTCTCCCCCCCTTAAAGTAATGAAAACATTTCCATGAAAATTAGATTTTGAAATCTCTAATAAAACTTAAAGGTTTGGTCTAAACTGCTAGAACGCTTTTAATGAACATCAGCTTTCTGTCATCTGCGCCGAGTTTCCACTACTGGCCAGTCTATTTTCCGTCTTTTTGATGATGTATACAGCAGTGATCGCATGGGAAAATATTATCTCAGGGTTAATTTGTTCAATCCTTACTCATACCATTGCGTGCAATTTAATGGACTGCTTATATGTATATGCCAATTGATGAGTATTAGTGTTTAAAAACTTGATCTGCGGCCTTGAGTCATGCGAAAAACTTTTTTTTTTTCAGACTGGTGTGTTAGGTCCCAATTGTTGGTCCGGGAGGGGTTCGTAATGATTCTGAGAATCATTTGGTGGAATATTTCTGTGCAGGCATGAAACAGTTTTGCTGCTTGCATTCAGGGCATGATCCTTTTAACTTTCAGCAAAGGTGCAACATGCATCAAAATATGTGACATGAGGAAGCAGAGCAAGAGCTTGGACAGAGTATAAATAAGCAGGAGGGGCTGGGACAAGGCAGGCACAGAATTACAGGGTCATAATTCCTTTGAGGGTACATTTCCCCCCCACTCGGTAACTCCCATGGTTTTTGACATCACCAGAATGGCTTGATGGAATTATAGGTGTTTATTCCTGGTTGGAAGTTGTTTATGATATATTTAATTGTTTTTGAAACCCATATTAAGTAGCCCTAAGGGAGCTGTGCTCCTGCAGGGCCTCTGTTGCATAATGAAGTACATCACAAGTATTTACCAAGTGTCACAATATTCCAGACTTGAGCCTCTGTTTCTGGGGAGGATGAATCACTGCATTGCTGGTTCCCCACCCTACTCGCATTTCCTAAAGG
Organism: Scolopax mira; assembly: GCA_004320125.1. Lineage (NCBI taxonomy): Eukaryota > Metazoa > Chordata > Aves > Charadriiformes > Scolopacidae > Scolopax > Scolopax mira. The sequence goes on from BJBW01002566.1 coordinate 166,575, forward strand.
AGGCTTGGATTTCGGGGTGGATTATGGAGATGTGAAGTGAGGATCATCACAGCTTGGCTGGAGGAGCTGTTGTCCAAGGCTCTGATTTGACTTTCTGTTTGAACTGTCCTCACAAATTTATGCGCAGGGCACAGAAAGGTTTCAACTTGTGCTCTGGTGGTGGAGCACAGAGCATAGGTTTTTAGTCTGGTACCCCCAAGAAAAACCTGTTATATTTACCGCACATGGGAAAATATCTTCTGAAACCACTGGCTGCTCTGGTGGGAGAGCAGACAACTCAGAGGGGTGTGAAATCCCAGTGGGTGTTACGGCAGTCCAGTGGGATGTAGAGAAGGATGGTAGTAGTGCCTCCCCATGAGAGGGAGATACAGCATAAATGCAACTTCTTACTAGCCACTGGAGAGTCTCTGAGGTGACTCTGCATTACCAGTAGAAGCTCACGTGTGTATAGATGCAGGTGCCACCAGCCCTACAGCATGGGTTTGTAGGCATTTGTCCTTTGTTCCCTTTCATCCTGTGTTGTGACTGCAGCAGTCTTACAGGCAGGGGTCCGAGGGTCCTCCAGGGCAGTCCTGCAGTTCTTACTCCTAGATTTACTGGCCCTGCTCTCATTTGTCACTCATGCATTGATCTGTAAACGTGTGGTGTGTTATCTGCTGTTTACTCTTCTGCACTCTTTCTGCTGGACTCGGCTGGTCACTACTGTGTGGCCCTGGAAGATGCTGTGAGATGGGGGTGGGTGCTCAGCAGAGGTGCACTGCGTGTCTGCTGGGGCTATGGTGACATAATTTTGAGAGAAGTTTCTTTCAAATGAGAACATCTGGAGGATGCTGGTTGGGAAAGGAAGGAAGCAGAGGTGCTGAAGCTGAGTGCTGAGGGCCACCTCCTGCAATGGAAAGCCTGATATCTGCAAGGATGAGTCTGTGAAGGTCAAAGCTGGGAAGAGAAGCCTGATGAGCAAGCCAATGAGCATCTATTTCATCTTACATACCTTTCTGGGCTCCTGTCTCACCCCCAGAGGCCGAGAAAAGGTTATGCCAGCGTTTAAAGCACTGTTCCAGACAGTCTGAATTTGTTGTGCCTGTCAGAAGTGAACATTTGTCTTGGAGTGGCAGTCTAGTACCTCCTGGTGCCTTGTGTTCCTGGAAGGGAAGGGTAGAAGGGAGGTTAAGAGAGCCAGCTGTGCTGTTAACAAGTCACTACATCCTATTGCAGCGTTCAGTTCATATTCCACCCAAATTTTCCCCCATTTCTGGATAGAGAAATTTTCCTACAGGAGAAACTTCAGCCAGTCAGCAAGACTGCTGGGCAGGGCAAGTGTCCAAAGAGCCGCTCAGTATCTGGCTAGGACCATCTCCACATCTAGATGAGCTGCTCAGGCAGCAAAACTGCTGTTGCACCAAGAGCTGGAAATCATCTGGACATTGTTTCCTGCTCTGAGACCATCAGCAGATAAACTTCTCCTGTGGCCTCCTTGACCAAAGAAAATCTGAAGTTATCCATAGCCCTGGTGCATCTGGGGAGAAGAAAAAATTGCCAGCCACAGCCGCTGAGTGAGCAGACTTGGAGAAGAAAAATGGCATCCTGCTCTGAAGAGGACTAGGGCACTGGGAACAAAGTGGGATGCTGGAGGTTGCTGGAGCAGAGTGGGTGGCTACAGAAGGCAGCATCCAAGTAGCTCCCAGCCCTCTCTTGTAGCCAGTGTAGATGCCAGACCAGTCACGGCTGGTTAGGTTTTGATCCCATAGGGACCTTCAGTTGTTTGCTGTTTGCTCTTGGTTTTGCTGTGTTTGTTACTGCTGAATGAATGGCAGGTGAGTTGGGCTGAGCTGCAGACCATGTGCCAGTGAAGCCATGAAGACCCGCTTAGTGCTCTGTAAATTGTCCTCTTTTGGAGGCATCTGATACGACCCACTTTTGGAAAAAAAATCATGCTAGGATCTTTCAAAGAGACGTCACTTCACGTCAGCTCAGCAGAGTCAGGGCTCTGCAGGGGTGGATTGGACTTTAACAGGGAGAAGTGCCTGAGCCGTAAGAGTGAAAAGAGAGTGTTAATGCTCTGGGCTGGTGCTGCAGAAAGGGCTGCCCTTGCCAGTAGCTCTGCAGGCAGCTCCTGTCCCCTTGAAGTCTGGGCTGCTTTCCCATAAAGCTTTACAGCACTCTTCCCACCCCATGGGTTGAAACGCTGGTAACACTTCATACCTGTTCTCCTTCTCTGCAGTGCTGCATTTCCCCCTGGGTGGAAGGTACAGAGCAGAGGTTTGTGAACCCAGCATGGAGTTCTGCTTGGGATGACTCCCATACTGACAGTGCTGGAGAAAGCTGGTGACACGTCTGTATCTCTTCTCTGAGTGTGTTTGCTCCCATTTGGCACTGGGAAGGCTGTCTCTGGACATGGGCTGGTAGCACAGCCTGTCTGATCTTGAGTACTTGAAGTTGTTAGAGCAAATGTATTGGTGATTTTGCAGTGAAAGACAGAAAAAAAGCTTTCAAGACCAATCCAGAGTCAACCTCTACATCCTGCTGCCTTCATTCTGAATGCTGATGGTAGCCTGGACCTCTCCATGGATCAGGGATGAGGAGACGAAGTGGTGATGGAAACACAGGTCTGAATTTTATGCACACACACAAGGCAGCCTGCTCAAGAGGGCATTTTTCTGCTTCGTGTGTCCCCCAGGCAGTGTAGGGCCACTGTGCTTGCGGGTGCTGCGGTAGCGTTTACTGATGATGGGAGCACCCTGCTTAGATTTCACAATCTAAGCTGAAACCGTGGGGCTTTTTTTCCCTCCAAACATCAGTAGAGATGACACAGTAGGATGATCCGCCCTGTCTTTCATTGCTCCAAAATGCTTTAGTGCCTTGGCCACAGGTTCATGAGGTCTTTTTTTCTTTATACTTGCTGCCATAACTTGGCGAAGTTCACCTTGCCATCTCTCAGTTTTCCTACCCATATAACTGGGTACAATCCTGGCCCCTATTTAAGAGCTTTGAAATCTGCTGGATGTGTGATATGTAAGAGCTTGGCTTTAACAGCAATTCAGTAAGATTCTCCTCCCTCTGCATTGCCCCCAGCAAATACTGCTATTTCATCTGCCTCTGTTTCTGGAATTGACCACCTCCTGTGTTAATTAACTGATTAGCACTGAGGAGATCCCCTTCTATGAACTGGAGCAACTTCCAGCAAGTTTGTTCCTTCAGGGAGCCCACCTCCTGCTCGGGTGCACCTGAGTGCATCCAGTGCCCTTGGGGCGAGCTGTGTTTGCTGCTTGAACCCATACATGGGGTGAATCAGGTTTTGGTGGCAGATTTTAGCATGCGGACTCGGATCTACTGGACATCTTGAGATCCTTGTGCTCTCCACAAACCCAAAGGATGCAGACGTGTGCCAGTCAGCTGGAAGGGTCCCTGAAGTGTTTGACAGCAGGCACTGAAATTCCTAGTGGCTGGTTGGGACGGGCGCACTCTTTTTCTTGGCTATTGCCTTGTCCTGAAAGTTTGGCCAAAAAGATCTTTACTTACAGTTTCCTTTCATTTGGACAACTGCTGATACGTTTTATGGAAATTGCTCAGGATTAAGTTTTTGCAATGCATTGCTTGTTGGTGATTTGTTTTTCATTATTTCTCCTTAAAAAAAAAATAAATCAGCTAATCAGTAAAAAGAAACAATCACCTATAATTTAGGAGTGGTACCTCTTATTGTAAACAATAAATTAGTGTCGGGAGACCAGGCAGACAGAATGGTTGATGAATATCCTGCAGGCTGAAAGTTGTTTATCAAGCCTGTTTGAAGACTTATGACTAACAAGCTCATTTACAGAGTTTGGAGTCTGTTCATGAACCGTTCTCCAGCTGGGAGGATGTGGGAATCATCAGAAAATGTATTCACAAGTTACTCGATCATTTAAAAAAACGGATCAAACAAAGGCTGGTTTTTGGAAGGGAACTGTAAATTCCTCCTCCCCCCCACTGGGCTTTCTGAGGCATTCCCCTTAGGAAAATGAGGGGCCTGGAGAAGAATGAAGAACCCCACGTCACTCACTAATGACCTATTTTGGTGCTAACCCTTCCTCTGAATGCCCCACCACTGGCCAAGCTCTCCAGCTGCGGGAGAACTGGTCCTCTATGGGATGTGCTCCATGAGGTCTGGTCACAGGCGCCCAATGGGATGGATCCATCTTGTCTCCGCCAATTATTCCCAGTGGGGAAATTGGGCTTCTTGGGGAAGTGGCTGCTCTTGCTCCTCTGATGAGCCTATAGAGCAGATCTCCTGCATGTCACAGCCCAGTGCATTTCGGCATTGTGTCCTGTAAAGAAGGACAGCACGGGAGCCACTGGTGTCAACCTACTGTCTGTAAAGGGTCTTGAATTTGGTGTAAGTAGCCTACACTGGGGGCCTGTGGCTCCATGTCCTTTGCAAATCATCTCACCTGGACTTGAACCAGCTCTCCTGCTCAATGCAAAATGCTGCATCTTTCTGAGGAGAGGCAGATGTTTTTCACCTCCAGCATCTCTTGTAGTTCTGCCTAGTTTGTGGAGTGTCCTCTCATTGTGCTCAGCAGTGGAGAGGGCTCCAAGTCAGCTCTGTCTGGGGCAAGCTGCATGTCGAGGAAGATGCAAACTGGGTCCAAAAAAGTCAAGAGAAGAAAAGCAGTAAGGAGAGCTCCAGCATCCAGTTTAGGAGGAAAGAAGAGGTGCTTAAGCTTAAGAAAACAAGAGTATAAACTGATGCCCAACTGATTCTAAGCCAGTTTACTTCTGTTCCAACAAAGGATATTTAGTGAGGCAGAAGGGTCTACTGGCTCTACTGAGGATGGAGACACTCTGGAAGAGATGGTGCGAGAATGGTGTGGAGACCCCAAGCATAAATCTGATGGAGACAAATGTGAAGGGATAAACAGAGCTCATCCTGCTTTGGGAAGCGAGTCCATCCCCCAAGTTTCAGTGGCTGCATGAATTTAGTAGGAACGTGCCTATGTGCTTAACCCCACATTTCATACATACTGGCCAGCACAATGGTGCTACCTCAGATTTTTCCCTGCTTCCCAAGTATGTTGCTGTGCTGTGTTCAACTGGGTGCCTGTGGGGCAAGGGGGAGCCATCCAGGTGAGGTAAAGCATGTCAATAGGGAAGGGGGACACTCTGGGGGTGACCCAATGCTGGGAAACCAGGCAACAGATTTCCTAGGCGTGACTTTTGGCTTGGGTATGGAAGTAGTGGGTGGGCTGGAAGTAGCTGGTGTGATTGAAAAGACAAACTAGTTTGTGATTAGCAAAAAAAACCACCCCCAAAAGCTGCCCTGGTGCTTCTGCAGCTGGAGACAGCCTGTGTCTGGAGGGGATTAGAGCAAGCAAGTGAAGAGGATGTCTTGTTTTCGCAGGGTCGGAGCACCCTGGGTACTCAATCCTGATTTTTCTCGCTGGCAGGGGTGGTGCGGGGCTCCCTCTTCTCCCGCCCCCTCTTGCTGCACACACAGCGCTGCTCCCCAGGCTTCTTTGGAAGGGTTTAGCCCTCTGCTGTGCTTCCCCGGTCTCTATTCTGAGCGGGAGCTGTTTTGCTCATGTGACATATCATGGTCACGCAATGCCAAGAGTCGTTGCAGACATGTGTGATGATGGATTTGAATCCCCATTTCTGTGGCTTTCTAGGAAGATGTCTTTCTTTCGTTTCATTTTGTGTTTTTTTTTTTCCCCTCTCTTCATCAGAGAAAGGTGGAACAAGAACCAGTAGCTGAGCGCAAAAGCCAGACATGCGTTCAGAGGAGGTAGAAAACATGCATCTTTTGAGCTGTGAGATGCTGTGTAATCACTAGAAATAACTCTGAAGGAGAGCATTGGCTTCTCCATCCCCGAATGTCTGGAAGCCCTTTTGGAAGAGATGCTTTTTTCAGTTGTTGAGTTATTGGTCTCGCTAGCGGGGTAACTGGGTGAAACGCCGTGGCTGGGTCTCGCATAGGCAAACTGGAGAGCTCGGCTTGGCTGTGGGATGGGTGGACGCATTGCAGCATTCCTGTGCAATTCAATGTTAGGGATATTCCTGCCAGGAAATTGGATCACAGGACCAGATGGAGAAGGCAGATCCACTTGTCGTGAGTCTGTTTACAGGTTTGAACCAAAACATAGCAAGCAACAAAAAGAAAGAAAAGCAATGCCCTCATCTCTCTGATCCTAACTCAGACTCTTAAGTGAACCATCTGCCCCACTCATTTATAGGACAATCCCCTCCACAATCCTGCTGTTAAGAATAGCAGAGATAGGGAAACCTCTGCAGAGCTATGAGAGGCAAACATCAGACACGGAAATAGCCCAGCTCCTATTTTGCGACCTGTTCTGAGTTTATGGTGGCTTTGAAGAAAACAGGCTGTTGCATGAGCTTTCTGGTGTCATTGGCCAGGTTGAGAGTCTGTGTGAACGTTGTCAATCGCTTTCGGTAAAATGAGGAAAACAGGGAGAGCTGCAAATCTAATCAATGGTGGGGAGGGAGATTAAAGCTCTTAGCATCCTGGTGGGGCAGAGGGGCTCCAAACTGGTAAGGTGGGCTCCCTGGGAAGATCAGAGCTGACTGTGCAGGGCTGGCACCAAGAAAAGGGAGCGAAAGGGTTTGCAGCGCCGTGATAGTCAGAGGCATCTCTTGCTGTCTGCGTCTGCACTCCATTTTACATTCACTTGTCACCATCCAGGGAGGAACGCACTGAAATCAGGAATAGCCAAAGAGCTACAGAAAAGCATTCATAGCACAAAGCTCTCGTGGCTGGCCCTCCGCTCTGCTGCTGAGCCCATGGGGATGGGAGCCTTCCTCCACCCTGTCAGGCTGGGCATTTCCCAGCACCGATGCTCAATGCTCACAGCCATGTGTCCTCATGGACACTGTGTTGGCCAAGGAGCATGGAAGCGCAGAGGTTTCCAAATGTGCTCAATTCCTAGAAGGGCTGTTAAGTAAAAAGTATGTGGAGAAATGGTTTGGCAAATGGTTTGGTTTGGAGGAATTATGCTTTGTTCAATATGATTAATAATGGGCAATGAGGGGAAAAGATCAAAATAATTGAGCTCCTCTTAAAACTTCACTGAGCTGAGCCACATTCAAAACTCAGTCCCGGGTGTGAAAAGTCAGAAGTATTTGCCCCATATTGACTCCAGGCAGGATTAAAGCTTCTGAAAATAATATATGTGCCTCCATGAGCATGATAAAGCTCCCTCAGGCAGAGCCGTGGCCATGGCTCCAGACTGTTTGGCATCACTGCGCAGTGCTCGGGTACACCTCATCATGCTTCACAGCCAAGCTGGGGGCTGGGGGGGTCCTGTCAGGGCTGCACCAAGCCTCCCTGGAGACCACCCTCTTCACCTGAGTCCTCCTTCTGAAAACGTGGCTATTTACTGCCACGATCAGGAGGTACCAGAGAGCATGGATGTGAGTAGGGTCATTCTAAATTAGCCATGGCATGGATGGATTTTGCTGCAGGCTGTGCCTGGATTGTTAATCCTGCTTTAGGTCAGTCTCTCTGTAAAGAGAAAAATTCTTGTGTGCAAGAAACAGGCAGGTACCTCCTGAGGGAAAACGTCCACCCCAACACAAACTGGTCCTGTTGTTTTGAGGGAGCTGAGAGGATGCTCAACCCAGTGGGGTCGAGGATGCTGTTATTAGCTAATAGCAGAAGCTGTTTGGGAAGAAGTACTAGACTTCCCTTTAACAATATCAACAGTTACAATGGCCAAAAAAGAAGGCCACCTTCCTACCTATAAACATAGCCCGGCACTTCTTGGGTGAATTGCTTCTACACTGAGAAATGCAGATTCTGTTCAACTGCAGCAGGTAGGAAATTTCTGTTGGTTCCAGCTGGAGGAGAGAAACCTCCTCCAAATTAAAGCAATTATGGAGAAAGCAGATGCTTTGGGTAAATACTTTCATTCTGTTTTTCATTTAAAAGCAGCATCTGTGGGGGGTGTGTGTGTGTAAGTTTTTATAAGCCTCAAAATGGAAAGAAACCACTGTGACTTTTTTTTTTCTTTCTCCTGAATTTGTTTGCTAAAACTTTTAGAAGTCCTGTTAGAGGTCAACTCCAAACAGGGTTTTAAAGTAGAGAGCCAAAAGCCATCTGTTGCTGCCAGTGCCTCCTACCCAGTTGTGTTCGGGGAGAGAGGGGTTGGGGGTTGGGGGGTGATGGTGTTGCAGGAGCACTTGGGGAGATGCGGAGGGCAGAACTGGAGGGGCTTTTCTGTTATTCTGGTGCCATCTACTGGCCCAACCCACAGAAAGGTCTGTGGCAGCGGGAAAGGGGAGGGAAACACGGGTGGATGGTGTAGTGTGGCCGGGGTCCCTCAGGAGCGTGGGCTGCTCATGTTCCCCACGCAGGGCACACGGATGTGGCCAGCGCTGCACTTTCCATCACCTCAGTCTCTGCTTTCTCCAGGTTTAATAGTTAAAAAAACAACTGGCACAGACATACCGAAACGTCGGGCTCAGGCTGCCCCTTCAGAGCCTTGGGCTCTTCCAGTTCTGGCCTCGATGACGAAGGTGAAGGGATGCAATGTGAAAAAGGCAGCTGTTGCCACTTTGCACGTCCAGGTTGAGATCTCCATGGAGCAATCAGGGCTGAGCTCTGCTGGGATTTCCCTTCACTTTGTCAGAGCAGCGGCGTGCTCTGGTCTAGGTTCTCGTGTGTCTTGTAAGAGCTTGAGCTTGCCCAGCTGCTTGGTCTCTTGCTAGCCAACATTGATAACACCTCTTTCTTTTTACTGAGGCACCAGGTTTTCAAGAAAATTGTAGGAGCTGAATTATGTTTGCAGTTCCTGTTCAAATTGTCAAGTTGTGGTTGAAATAGGCCAACAACTCAAAAAAACGCCAGGGGGATTGGAGGCAGAGTTCCTGTCACGTTGTAAGTGATTTTTCCAGAAAACCCGGTTGAAACCAGCCAGGGAAGCTGGGCTGCCCTTTTGTAAGGCACCTCCAAGGGGTTCAGTGCCCAGAGCATCCAAGGACACAGTCTCCTCTCTGGGTGCCTGGATCCCGTGAGAGGCTGGTGCAAGCTCTGGCCCGTGGCTTATCCTCTGTTGCTGCCTCTCTCCTTCCACACATTGCACGTTGGCTTTGGTGTCCTGGTAGCCGGGCCAGCCCCATGCGGCATGTTCCTGAGGAGAGGATGTTCTCTCTGTTGTGGCTGCTTCAAAGGGCTGAGGCCCATATTCAACTTGGTTTGCTCTAACGTGTCAAGCCACGCTCTGAGCATGAAAAAGACTGCCTTGAGCTCAGCTAGCACAGGGAGCAAGGAGGAGGTAAAGCCAGGAGAGAGGAAGGGTTGTTTTCTGACAACTTTTCCCACTTTTTGTAATTTTACAGTTTGAAGGCAAGACCCACAGCAGGAAACATAATGCCTCAGGAGCACTATCCCTGCTATGTAAATGTATTCTCTGCTCTAACAAACACAAAGGAGGTATTGCCCTTTTGGTTACGATTGGTAGTAACTTTTTTAAGTGCTTGGACTTCAAGCCTAGAAATTTCTCGGGCTCACTTTCTCTAATGACTTGAGAGAAGTTGAAGCCCCCTGTGTGTGAAAACTGAAGGCAAGGGAGTTTTTGGTGACAGGCTGTATCTGGAAACTGGAAAGGCTAATGCTCAGGTACCAGAGGCTGCCAGGAGGGAGAGGATACCCCAGAGCCACCTGGGCAGTTTCAGGGATTCAGCATTGTTTTGAGACAGCCTGGCCTGTTTCAGCCAGTGCTGGTGGAGCTGGTAGTGGAGCTACAGGGCAGACTTGTGGTTAAGGTGGGTGGATGTAGGCACCCATGTCTCTGGGCATGGCTCTGAGTGAGGGCAGCAGAAGGTCTCCCACGTGAGCATGGACTCTTGACCTTGGCCGTAGGCTGGCAAGTAACCAGGGAAAGATGCATCCTGTGCCCAGGAAGGGGTGAGGAGGTTTAGTATTTTATTACCTCTGTGCCCAGGTGATAGATCCAGTTAAACTGCCACAGCAACTACAAAGCAAATGCCTGAGCAACAGAAGAGCTTTGTGTGAGAAAACTGCATGTCCTATCACAGTCTGGACTAAACAAGCAAGAGGACTTAAAGTCATCTGTGTGTAAATCATAATCATCGTGAGTGCTTTTGACTCTCCTGTTCATGTAAGGCAATATCAGAGTGTTGTTAGCCAGAATGAAATGTAATATTTGTTTTAGTAACCCATCCGTCCTTCATTGGGGATGAGGGGATGAATTCTCCAGCTTAAAAAGAGCTTTTCATCTCCAGCTCCTGCAATCCTTCTAATGCTGGGAACAGATTTGTTCAAAATATTATTTGGGTTTAATTTATGTGAAGACTTGGGTTTTTTTTCCTCTTGCTTTTGATTCATGAAAGCATGTCTATTCATCAGGGGCACTTAAACTCTCTGCAAAGGAAAAGCAGTGTCTAAGCTGGGATCAGTCCCGGCATTCGCTGTGAATTCGGCAGGCACTCGCTCGGGAACAAACCCGTAGCAGCAGATGACATGCGGCTTGATACGCTGCTTCCTGTCAGACTTTGGGAAATAAAACATGATTCCCACACAATCACTTGTGGTGTTAGCTTGGTCTCCCTGTAAGTCTCTTAAAGAGAGTATATTTAAAAGGCCTTTTTTTTTTTTCCCTCTGACAAAAATTTAGGAGAGGGTCCGCTCTCGAAAATGCTGCCTGAGTTCTGTCTGGAGCAGGAAATGGCTGAGATTTTCCTATGCAGTTGCCCCCAAGTTGGGCCTTTCAGCCTGTAGTTAGGTGCCTGTCTGCAAGTGGCTTGAGCATCAAAGGTCTCTGCAGATGGGTTTAGCTGTCACACGTAAGCTTTTAAAATTAAGCCAACTGGCTAATGATAGGCCTTTGCTACCAGGATGCCAGGTTTTGCCTGGCTTGCTAGCAGAGCGCCTGAAGCCTTTATGGGATGACTGTCGCTTACCACATGAATGTGCCGTGCCAGTACAGTGGGACCCAAGTCCAGTCTCAGCATTGCTGTAACTCCTTGAAGGACCGTGGCTCTTAATACTTTTTTATTTTTTAATTATGGTTTTTTTAAGCTCCAGATTCTGCAGTTCTGTGAAAACCTGGGGTTAAAAAAGTACATCTCTGGCAGTGTGTATAAGTCAGAAAGGTTAAAAAAAGAAAAACAACCAGAGGGTGCCGTGCACCAAGAGAAGGCACAGTTTGTCCAGAGCCCGTCTCGATGCCAGTTAGCTACAGAGGCAATCAGCACTGTGCGATTCTGGGAGGGTCCAGTTTATTGTCCGTGAAGATTTAGGTTGGTGTTGCTTTGGGGGCTCCTTCTGTACATGAACAACGCTGAGAGGCACAGCCAAGGCAAAGCCACCCCCTCTCCCCCAGCCCCGCAAGGGCTCACAGACACACTTATTTCAAGCCAAGTGACAATTCCTGGGCTTGCAGGAGTAGGAGTTAACCCAAAGGCTGCAGATGCCGTGCAGGCGTCTGGGCTTTACAAACGCTGGAGTAGTGTGTGCTAACTCAGGGCAGGCTGCCTGCCGCAGGCTCTAGCAATGCATAGAAAGTCTCCTTTTCCCCCATCCATTTTTGTTGTTGCTGCACAAGTCCTGTGAGTGGCTAAATATCCTTCTAGGGCAAAGTAAATGAAGGGGCTTTGCCCAATAAACCCCTATCTTTTTAGGTTTGCTGTAGCTGCACCTCTCTGACTCGGGCTGGGGAAGGAAAACAGTGAAGTTCTTGCAGAGCATAGGATCGGAAGCATTTTGCAGCTCACTGAGTGGACTCTGGGTTTGTGTCAGGAAAACCTAGCTCAAGCTGACATCTCCAGAGCCCACTCTGAGAGCCAAGGCAGTGATTGTTTCTGGACCGAGAATCTCCATTGCTTTTTCCAGGTTAATGCTGGCCTGGGTGATAGCAGGGGATGAATGATGTTCTTTCCTTCCCCGGGAGTACATGCTCTCCGCAGAACATTTCCACATGCGCTCCTGCATGGATATTGTGCTTTTCCTGAGCAAACACCAGGAAGGTTTTCTGACTCCAAAGTTTCCTTTTCTGGAGCACACGGCAAGCCAGAGTGGAAAAAGGTTTGAGGGCCTGGGAAGTTTGCTAACAGAGTTCTTTCCTCCTCTCAGAGAGGTGGGAATAATCCTGTAGGATATGTCTCTCATGCTGGGATGTAGCTGAGCTGTGCTGGATCAGAAGGTGATGGAGCTCCCAATCACCACCTTGGGCACAGAGCTCACTAACTTTCCCGTTGGGTTCCATGCCTTCCTGAACCATCCATGCTCTTGACTTCAGTCTATCCCAGCTGAACATCCAGAGGAACAGGGCGCTTCCCTCTTATTCCTCATTAGCACTGATGAGCCGTGGGGCTAAAAAGCTTGGGATACTTTGCTCCAAATGGAGCGAGCTGCTGCTGTATGTCTCAGAGGTTCTTTACAGCCTGGCTAGAGCCAGCACAAGCCCAGCTCTGCTGGTCGCCCATCCATTGGTTCTGGAAAGCCCCTGCAGAAATCAGCCTGCTGTGTCTCAAGCTGAACTTGGCAGGCACATGAGCCAGAGAGTCGGGGAGAGGGGTTTCACCAGTCCTAAACCAGGCGGGAGCCTCCTGAGAAGGGGCAGGAAGCACCGAGTCCCTGGTCCCCACGTTGCACTGGCAGCTTATGACGAGCATTGTAGCTGAGCGTGTTTTCAGTGTTTTATGGGACATAATCTCTTGTCATCGAAGCCTATGGCAAATTCCGTACTTTCTGCAGCTGACGCTAAGTAGGTCTTTTGAAGGTTGTAATTTCTCGTTTAACTGATGCCAGTTGCAAATACTTTGTGCTGAGGAATAACCCCTGAGTGCCAAATAAAATACAGTGGAAGTCTGTGGCATGTTTTTCAGCGTATTGTTAGTTACAGCCCTCCTGACAGAGCACATTCTATGCCAAAGATAAATGCTTGGGAGCCTCTTGCCAATGTTTGTCTGAAAGGGCTTTTCTTGGATGTCCTCTTCTCTGTGGAAAATGCTTTTCTGTTTTTCCAGAAAACATTTAATGAGCTGCGCTTGAAAGAAAAAGAGGACCTATTTCAGGACCAGACTGTTCTGCTTTAGTTCTCTCTGAGCTGGTTTGTGACTCTCTGGATACTCTGATCTTTGTTACACGACGTTGCATGGGAATGGTCTTTGCATAGCAATAATACATGTTCCAGGACCTGCATGGGGGATGTTTCGGTCCACCCAGCACCGCCCTGTATTTGTCTCTCATGCCCGAAGTTGAAGGGTATTCCCAACTAACCTGCCTCAGAAAACCCAGGCTCCGACTAGGCTGCAGGTACAGTTGTTGGCATATTGGGACACGGGATTCCCATGCTGGGATCTCAGTCTTTCCATTTGAATTCAATTTTTGTGACCAAGGGGGAGCATGTGGAGCTGGTATGAGTGGCCTGGGCTGGGTCAGAGGGACGTGCCTGCAGGGATGCAAGCTGGCAGTGGCCCGTGGCCAGGACCTTTGTGTCTGGCTACCCACAGCTGCTCATCAGTCCTGACTTGGCGTTGGTACCAGCACTTCCAGCACATAGCTGAGACCTGAGGCTGGCAGGAGAGGGCCTTCAGCCTGAGCAATGGTGTCCATCCCTGGTACCTATTTCTGGGAGGTGTATGGAGGGCTGCCTGAGGAGGAGGGAGGAAGCCACCTCTGACAGGGGGTCACCTGCAAACTCACTAATACATTTGCTCCTTTGACCAAAGAGGTTGGCAGAGATTTTCTAAGTGAAGCCAAAGACTCACAAGATTTCTGTGAGCAGCCAGGAGCAGCTGGGCTTTCTTTCCTAGGGAAGAGGTGATTTCAGAAGTCCACTCAAGGAATACCACTGGTGGAGCAGAGTGAAAAGCTCATCCCATGGCCACTTATGTCTAATCAACCCAGACATCCAGGCCCTGGGAGGATGGTTTGGTAGGTTGATGAGGCAGAGGGAGCCCCTGCACTGCAGCACTGGGGAAATCTGCGGCCCTGTGCAGGTGATGCTCTATGCTCACCTGCCATCACAGATAGGGGACTGAGCTTGAGCTGCAGGAGCTGTGGGGAAGTCTCAGCACAAGGGCATGATGGTGCCCATCAGCTGTTGGGCTGCCATTAAACCTTGCTATGGAGCCCTGTTAACGTAAAATAAGTTGTTCTGACTTCATTTATGATTCAAAAATGACAGTTTTTCTGCAAAGGGTTAAAAGCAGAACCAGCATCGATGTGGAGCCTCACTGTTAGTACTGATGATGGCTAGGAAATGTGTTCTGCAATACTCACAAATACACCAGCTAGCATTTGCATGTGCAGCTGAAATGGAATCATTGCTGTGTACCTTTGTACCATATATTTGGAAAGGGTTTAATTATTCGCTCATAATTTTTTCTCTGTGCTGTGAGGCTTAACAGTATGAATGGCACAATTGTAATGTGAATGCATTCCATTTCTGGTTTATTTTGAAGCACATCTGGCTCCTATAGGTTTTGTTCAACAGGTTTTTATTATTTAAAAAATATTTTTTTCCCCAGATTTTTCACTGCCATTCAAATATTAAAATATCACTGTTTCTTGGCTTTGTACTCAACTTACTTTGTTTTTACTTTAATTGTTAGTAAAAATGGACATAATGAAATAACCAACGAATGATTTTGCCAGAGCATTGATCAAAAAAACATATAAGATGTTTTCCTAGGAGAAAAAAAAAATCTGTTTAAAATATCATTGAATGTAATTGACGTTTCTGGACATGACTGACACTAGGAAGTTTGAAAAAATGCCCATGCTAACAGGCCAGGGGACGGGAATTTGCTGTATTTGACAGGCTGTATACAAGAAGGATGCAGCACGGCAAACTTGGCAGCACAGCTTTGCCAATGTGTCTAGACAGCACATCTCCATTGAGGATAGAGAAGTTAATTTGTTGGACCCCATCCATCTGTGACTGCTCCAATTAGAGAAGACTAGTTACTGGTCTCCTTTATTGATGGAGACTTTGTGTCAAGCTTTGGGGTTGTGCTGAGCTTGCTCAGCCCTCGTTACGTGGTGACTGTTCATCTTCATGAGCTGATTTGAGGTCCCGCAGCCGGTGGGATGCGATAACTGGAGCAGGGGACCGAGGCGCAGCATGGGTGCATAGTTAGTTCTGTTTCTCCAGCTGTGCTACCTGGGGTGAGCCACCAGATCTTTTGCTGGTTTTGAGATACTCCTCTGTTAAGTGAGGATGTGCCTTGTCTGGCAATGGAAGTGATTCATTAGCTTGATCCTTTAAAAAGGCTTAAAGTCTGTTAAATTGTGGTGGAATGGCAGCATTCATCTGCTAGCCCTGCTCCAGACTGACAGTGGTACTTTGTGGCTGAGATGTCCTGTGTCTCCTTACAGCTCCCCAAAATTGTCTGATCCTCCACGTTAGAGCATCCGGCATTTCAGCCAGATTAAAGGCAGCAATAAGCAGGTATCATGTAATATATTCATCACCTGGAGGCAAAGATTATTACTTAGTATTAGAGATTGTCATTTCCAACATATCCCTCATTTGCCCCAATTCTCAGGAGCTCTGACAATCATTATTCTGCCGCCTCTGCTGGGAGTTGTGCATTTCAAACTGCAGTGAACTTTGTGGAAATGCAGAGGTTTCCATTTTTCAGCCTTTTGATTTAAAATCTCGAGATGATTGTTCAACTCTGGCAGGGAACCATTCAAAATACATTCCAAAATATTCATCATTCCAGCAGGCTAAGAAACATAAGATATAGCAATTTATTAGCTAATGTGAAATGCATTCGCCATCCAGAAGAGGCTAAGGATGGAGGTGGATCTGAGCCCAATTTCCTTTAGCATCCTGAAGAGCTGGGGTGCAGAGCACAGTGGAGCCTGTGGTCCATCCCATCTGCCCTGCTGTTCTGTTGAATGTCCCTGTGTCCAGCAAAAAAACCCCAGAGCCCAGCAGCAGTCTTGTCCCTTATCCCCATTCCCTGGCCCTAGAAGAGCAGATTTTCACTGTGGACTTGGGAAGGTAAAAGGGTTGTTTTGAAATGTCACTACACTCTCTTCTACACTACACAGTCCCTTCGCGTCCTGTAGCGATGCAGGATGTAAAGGTCCTTTATCCCCCACCCAAGGAGCACACTCCTGGTCAGAATGGTCAACCCTTGGAAGAGGCAAATGGGCTGGATGCTGACAGCCAGGCTCAAGTTCTGTTATTTCTGGATCTCAGATGCCATCGTTTTTCCAGTTGTGATGAAGAGCCCATAAAATGCATTAGCAGTCAAAATCTGTATTTCTAAACAAAACTCTGCGGCGGCTCCATTCCAATTTGCTTGGTAGGGGCAATGGCAGTGGCGGTCTGATTTGATCAAAACACATTTGGTTTTAGATGCTAGTGAAAGGGGAGAGCAGGCTTTAGAGAGCTGGTTTTGATGTTCTCGCCGTCCTTTGCACTTCCCCTTCTCCCAGCCTGTGGTGCTCCACAGTGCCGGCAGTGTCGTTTTGTGCCATGCAGTTTGCAGTCCTGGATGTTTAAACAATAAGCAGATGAAATATCCATTGAGAGCAGCGTTTCTGCCTACTGGTGGGGCCAGCTGGCGTGCGCGTCCCACTGGTCATTGTCTGTCTGGTTGCTCAGGTCCCGCGTACAAAAAAAAAACCCCACATCCAAGTGAATTTCCATATCCAGTCGGGATGGAGCTGTTTAGATAGTGGCACTTCTCAGCAGCATGGTGGGCCTCCGTGGGGACCTGAACAAGTGGAGACATTCATGAAGCCGGTCAGCTTGACACAGTGTTTCCCGGCGTGGGCGGGAGATTGCTGGGTAACGTTTGCAAGCTCTTGCGGCTGCCACAGCATTTGAAAATGAGCCAGGTGAAAAGCCCAAACTGCCATGTGGTTCATCTGCAATGAACCGAAAAAAAATTCCCCCCCCAAGCAGCCCTTTTCCACCTTGGCAAAACCTTCTTTTCTCTTTTCTTTTTTCTTTTTTCTTTTCTTTTCTTTTCTTTTCTTTTCTCTCTTCTTTTTTTTCTTTTTACTGCTTCTTGCAAAAAATATCTCTAGTTTTCCCCATTAGAAAGTTTTTCTAGATGAAGTTCATGAGGACTTTTTGCCACTTCTTTTAAGTACAAGAGAAAATTTAATAAAAGCAGCATTGCCCAGAGTTCAGGTGGGTGTGCAGTGGGGGGGGGGGGGAACACACAGCAGCATCCCCACTTAGTGGCTTCTGGCTGATGCCATCCTTCTACATGAGTACTAGCAGGGAGGCTCAACCTTCTGAATTTGTGGCAATCAGAAGAGGACGGAAGTGATTTCTATCTGTTTTGGTCTCAGGGACTACTCTGAGGGCTGGAAAGAACTTGCAAGGACTGAAATGTACCATCCTGAGCAACCGTAGTGTTGTCTGTGTTGTGCTCCTGGCTCCACTACACCCCATTAACCCCTGGTCCAAGTACCAGCACAGATCAGGTTTGCTCTCTCCTAGGAACTCCTTCCTATGGAAGGAATCAAAATCGTCCCTACTCTTGGTCCCTACAGTAGAGGAGTTTCCTTAACACATTCCGTATTTTATTGTTAAAGTCTTGTTCCAGCAGCTTGGCATCAAAGGGTGTATTGATCCCTGAAGTCTGGGGCATAGGTGACACCTTTTTATGATTCATGTCCAGCTATAGGTCTGTGGGTCACCTCTGTACATAAAGAGAAATGGGATGCCAGTTAAATCCAACAGGGAAGCAGGTGGCAATAATACTTTGTGCCTTTCATATAAAGTGTAACCCTACAGAGCTTGACGCAGAGGGATATGAGTGTGGAAAATAAATTAATAACCTGTCCTTGCCTAATTGTCATGATGATTTATTGACACTGTCTTCGAGGCAGCTGGTGGTATCCAGGCGGACATGGATCCTGGGCTTCCTGGTGCACCAGTCTTCTCCTGCATGGGAAGTTCTCATTACATGGTCAAGCTAAGAGCAGTGGTGATTCTTAAGAATGCTCTCAGCTATTGTGCTGATTTGGATGTACACCATATGCATGTTAGAGTTAAAAGGGGCAGCGTCACACAACTCTGCTTTTCAGGCCTTTGTAGAAAGGACAAGAAGGGGTGCTGGATAGGAGTGGAGAAAGATGTTATCTGGAATAAACTAGGGCAGGGAGGGGGCCAAGAGCATAGAGAGGCGGCTTTGGAAATGAGAAAATACCAATGGAGCAGGGCGGAGGTTAGGAAGTTTGATCTTGGCTGCACGAATGCTGTTCCTAAGATGAAACATCAGGACACACGGCATGAGAAGGAGAGATGATGGGAAGAGGATGTGGGTGTTGGAAGTCATACCCCTGACCTTGCAAAGCTGTGCCTTCACACTTGTTCAGCCCTGCCAAACACACTGACCCCAGGTCTTAACCAAGAGTGAGGAAGGGGCTGTGAAGGCTGAGGTGCTTCAACTCTCCAGGGAAGGTCTAGTGGTCATACTGGCACCAGCAGCTGGAAATCATTGCAGCTGAGTTCTGTGCTGGGAAGCACAGACCCGTTTTGGATATGATACCTTTGGGTATGGTGGTGGGGTTTGGCTGGTGGAGCTGTGCAATTGCATTTCTGCTCCTCTGTCACAGGTCCAATGCTTCTGCGGCATCAGGCTCCCTTAATGAGGGATTCGGAGAAGGGGGGACTACAGCTTCCTTGGATCCTGTCCCCTCCTGAGCCTGTTAAATCCACCCTGCTGGATCGCCGCCACGGTCTGGTGGTTTGGTCTCTTTGTCAGTTACAAAGTGCAGTCTCACAGAACACAATTTGCTGCTGGCAGGCTTTTAAAATATGTGTTTGCTTTTGATTATATTTTTTTTTAAATTAATTTTCCAAGGATCAATGTGGTAATGCATATAAAAATTACAATATGTAAAACAAAGTATAAAAGCATACAAGGAATTCCAAACACATAACATACTGTGCCTTGGAGCTTATGAGATCCATACAGTGCTTATTGTATTATGGGAACACTCTGACCCCAAGACCCAGCAGAAAGACTTGTTAGAAGAGCAGGACTAAACCATGTGCCTTATGAGCTGTAGGATGCCCAGAAGGAAAACCCTAGTGAATATAAACGCAGAGCTGTTACAGCAGAACTCAGACTGGTTTGTGGGATCTAGGGGGACTTGCAATGGCTTTGTACCAATTTCTAGAGAAGGATGTATACTTTTGCCCCTGCAAATATTGTTCTCCCAGTAATTAACACTTAACATCATGTCTTTCCAGAGAGGTTCCCTGGATTTCCACTGGCTTGTGATTACTCTTTTTTTTTTTCCAAACTTCAGTTCTTCTGTCAGCTCTAGCAAGTGGGAATGTTGACGTGGTTAGGGAAGGCACACATCGTAGCTGCTATAACCGCCCATGTGTTCTGCAGGTTCCCATCAGATGAGAAGCAGAGCACTAGAGCTGAAACCACCCTCAAAAGTAGTTTTGTCTTACATCTGACATAGGTCAGGGCTCTTAGCTGGTAGAGGGGAGCTCATACTGGCCTGTCTGCAGGTCAGGAGCCGAGCAGGTTGAGGTTGCAGGGTGACCTGTTCCCCAGCTCTGCAGACCTGTAAAAATGCAGAGAGCAGAGCAGAGCCTCTGCACTCAGGTCCATGCAGCACCCATTTAAGGCCGGGTGAAGACTATTGAAATTCTAGAAACTAGTCTTCAGGAGCTCAGAGACATATACAGGTTCTCTACCAGGAAGGTGACAACCCCAGTGTCAGGAGTTGTTCCCAGTGGGCAGGAGTCTCTGGCTGGTACTGTGCCTTGAAACCCACCTGAAAATGTCTCTTTTGGCCATGGTGCAGATGGGAGGTCCCTTTGCTTCAGCATCTGTCCTAGTGGAGGACAAGGAGAGTTTCACTATTGGCACTGGTGAAGCCGTGGTTGTACAGCACCTCAGTCTGGCAGGCAGAGCCGAGTGCAACAGGGGACCATAGGCATGCTTATCCATGCAAAAGCTATTCACAGCTCTGTAATGATATGTAATTGTTTGTATGCGGTCAGCTAAAAGTTATCCTGATAGGTTCCACATTGCAGACACTTTGGGGAGGAACTGCTGGAGTCCCGGGGGTAATGCTGAAAATACACACACTTTTCCGTTTAATATTAAAACTCATTTTTTTGTATGAAATATTCAATATCGCCTTTCTAAAGTTCTGTGCTCATGCACAAAATAGCTTATTTTTTATATGTGAAAACTGAACCTGAATAGTTTACAAGACATTCAAACGCAAAGGCTTTTAAAAGAAATATAGCATCTGGATTTTTGTTTCCTTGTTGTTTTTTTTTCCTGTGTTCCTGGTGATCTTAACAAGACTGGAACTTCAGATACTTGAATTTTCTGTATAATTTAAATAATTTAAGGTCTTGTGCACAGATGGTGCAGAAAAAACCCAAACAACTAAACAGCAAAGGTTAGAAAGAAGCTCAGCTAGTGTTGTGTAATGAAAGAAAAATGATAGTTCAAAAATCTCCATAATCTGACCCATGATCACAAATACAGACCTGCTGTTATCACTGCTTATCAGGGCTAGCTGCAGTACATGACTTAATAGGCATCTTTCCTACCTTAACACATTTAGTTTTCTTTTAAGTGTCATCTTCCTTCCATATTGCCTACATTTGTGATGTCTGGTGTAAGGTAATTACAGCTTCTTTCTGTAGCATTTACATACCCTGAAGTTAAATGTTATTTCCATTTGAAAATATTTTTCATGGATGGAAATATGGATAAACCAGAGTTCGTTCTCTCCTGGGAGCTTTTAGAAAGATACTTCAGGCAGAAACCTTATCCGTGTGGGTCCTCTTGTCCTTTTTCTGTCCCTGCTCACATTTTGCAAAGGCAGCGGTTCTTGGAGGAGCCACGTCCTTCCAGGCGATGCTTGGGAAGGGAAGTTGCAAAACCAGCAGTGGACCTGGCTGTCCAGCCTGGTTAAAGACATGGAAAACAAGCTGAGAGAAAATAGAGGGGTGATGCTTTTCCCCGTTTTCTGCAGAAGTGATGTTTTCAGGTTGGAAAGTGGCTTTTCAGGTTGAGATTGTCTTGTTTAGGGTGAGCCTTGCTCTGTCCAGGCTCAGCACCAGCCGCTCTTGGTGTCTTGTATCGGCAGTTTCAGATCTGGTGTGATCTTGTCTTTGCGCGAGCGATGGTGGAACCCCCTGCCTGTGGGGACCCCCGCTCTGCTCATCTCCAGCATCCCACATGAGTGGAAAATCACTTGAGATTCATCTCAAATCTGTTGGGGCAGGGCTTTGTCACCAGGCAGATTTTGTGTCCCCATCTCTGTTTCCCCCTCCTTTCCCAGTACCTTATTTTAGCTTTGATTAAACCTTTTGGGCTTGGATTTTGGTTTTTTGCTTTTTTTTTTTTTAAATTATATAAATTGAGGAAATTTCCCTGCACTCAAAGAGTTACAATATTTTGGAGGGATATAATGAATCAAAAGCAAAGCGGAACGTGAATAGAACTGGAACATGAGCCTGCAAAGGACTGTAACTGTCTGGATGGCTGATGTTGGGGAGAGGAGTCTGCCTGGAGCCAGGGGGGGACCCATGGAAATATTTCTATTCCGCCTTCTTAAATTTTAACTTTAAACCCCTGTTCTTTTTCCTTCTATTACCCTTTTTCCCTTCTTTCTTCACCACTCTGAATAAAACTTTCTCCTTTTTTGACTTTCAGGGTTTTTTTTTTTATTTTAAAAGAGGGTTTAGTTGATGGGTTTTTAGTTTCTAGATTATTATTTTTTTCCCTATGAAATAATTTGTCTTATTTTTTCTTTAATCTGTGTTCAAACATTAGCGATAACTTCTTATTTTGAAGGCTGTGATTATAGCATGATTCCTTATTTTCTTCCTGGAATCCTTTCTCAGTTTATAGTTTATATAACTGATGTGACAAATCTTTCCTGCCTTATGGTATGTGATGTTGTGGTTAAATGTTAAATGATCCTCACTTAATTAAATCCAATTGTTTACTTTCAGTTTGGATCCAGTGAAATTACTATAATAGCTGATTGTGGACTTAATGGAATTGGTCAAAACTTTTTAAAACTGCCCACACAATGTAAATCCCCCCTGGAAATTATTTTTTGTTCTGACCTGGAATGAAAGCAAGTATGCACAAGCATTCCTGCAAACTGGAAATCCAGAATATGTTGCAGTTGCAAGTATTGGTGGAAAAAATACTGATCTTGTAACTTATATATAGGTATTTAATTCTCAACTATGTTTTGCTTTATAATTCATTATATTTTCAGTGTGGTTTCCCAACAGCAGCCATCTGGTGGTACTCCAAGTGATAGTCACAGACACTAGGAGAACAATAAGGAGCATAGATCAGTGTTTCAAGTATGTATCTGCCATATTGCAAGAGGAGACATGATGAGCAAGGGAAAAAAGAGTAGGATGTTTCATACTGTATGATTTAGGAGCAATTAAAAATTCTTTAGTGCATCCCAGAAGCATGTTTGTGTATGACACCAGGACTGAATGTTGTGGGTGAATGTATAAATAACACAGGAAAACACAAATGTGGAAACAGGAAATAAAATCCCCTAGCCCGACGTGAAAGGTTGGGATTGTGCAATGCAATTCCCAGATTTTCCAGCATTGGGTTCCTAAGAAGAGAACGTGAGTTTCCATCTGTCTGGGGGATGCCTTTGCAAGCAGCACAGCTTTTGAGAATGCCGCTTGTAATAAAATATTGCTGATTAAAAGAATGTTGATGAAAGACTTCTGACACATCTGAAAAGCTTTAGAGCTGTTTTCCTCTTCTCTCCGTTTCTGCTGACTCCAGTCACTAGTGCTGTCAACATTGTTTAGGAATACCATTTTTTAAGTGCTCAGTATTGTTTCCTGATAAAGAAATAGTGGCAAGGGAAAAAAAAAATTACCCTGCTGACACGTTGAAGGCAGACGGTTACTGCTGTGAGCAAGGTGACATTTGCAGACACCTGGAGTTTAGGTGTCTGCAATCCCTCGTTAGTTTGTAATCAGCATATGGCATGTCTGCATGGCAAAACACAGAGTGATCAGCCCAGCAGTGCTCTGGACTAATACAGCTATTATTTATTTTTCTCTCCTGCTACTCAAGTAATTCCTGTAGACATTTGGATCTAGCTATGTTGTGCCATTCCAGATCTCAAAATCCTGACTCACTTGTCGCGGGCTGTGCTTTGCCTGTTGAGCCACCTCCATCCAGCTACCTCCTGGAAAAAGGGGGTGACTCACGTCCCTGCTCTGTGCCAACCAATGCTGGAGGTGGATTAGCCAGCGGTGACCCCACCGTGAGTCACTGCAACATGGCCATTGCCTGCAACTTTCCGTTCTTTGGCCCTGCTATTTTTGGGTCTGGTAATTACGAGCTGTGAATCACCGGTGTCTCGCTTTACGCAGGGAGGAAACCAGGCAAATTGTATTAACGTGCTTGGCAGGAGGGATTCATGTTCTCCAGTGTTTTACAGGCTTTGGCCCTTCTTCTTGCTCCCTAGAGTGATGTCCTCACCCTTCCTCGTGTGTGTCACGCAGGATCCGAGCAATGCCCAGATGGCCTTGGGCTTGTTTTCCTCCAGCTTTCCTTCTGGGTGGGAACTAATGCTTGAAAGGCCTGGAGGGAATGCTCAAGGGGTACCAAAGGCTTTTATTGGTTTGTTCACCCCATCCATGTAGGCAGGATTTAGATTAAAAAATAGCCACAAATGGGTAACTCGGAAAGAGGCCAGACGCCCATGTTGACTTTGGCCTCTACGGCAGCTGGTCTTGCAATGTTTCTGCCATTCAGAGGGATGATCATGCTCTGAGGCTTGTTCTTCACTCTTTGCTGTGTTATGTGGTGCACAGCAGCACAACTACAGTAGAGCCAAGGGGGAAATCGCTGACCCTTTCAGCAAAGGCTTTGATGATGTGTCAAGAGAGGAACGTGCAGAACTTTTCTGCTTCTTTGTAAGGCACAGACCCTGTGACAGCACTAAACCCCCCAGCAGTGCATGGTGTTCTGCACAAGCAGCAGTTAAACCCCATCCCTCTGCTTCACCACTTTGCTTCCACCACCTGAGCAGGATGGATTCACCTTGTTTTAAGGTCTAGTCTTGTTTTAAGGTGTATTTTTGCACCCAGGAATCCCCAGGCTGGAAGAGGCTCGTCGGGCTGTTGGAGACGGTTTGGGTATGGAGGAGCTGTAAACCTGCAGGAATCTGAAAAAAACTACTTTCATTTAAGAGGAATGTCCTTCTGTTCCCAGCTGGATGGGCCTTGCTCCAAAGGCATTCAGGTGCAGTTACTGTTACCAGATAGGCTGTGAAAAGCAGCACAAACAGGTGGTGAGGACAACAACCATAGACTTTAATTTCTTTGTCAGCTTCTCCCTGTGCCATACGTACCCCCTCAAGAACAGGAGGATGAGGGGAGCTGTCATGTTTGTATACAGTGAAAGGAATGAGTGTCGAGGGGATGTTCTGCAAGTGTATATAGCAGGTCAAGCGCTTGGGCTCTCAGTGGTGAGACTGGGCCAAGGTCTGCAGTGATTAAATATAATTCACTAGCTCGTGAATTGTGTCTATAAAGACACAACAATCATAGAATTATATGGGGTTGGAAGGGACCTCTGGAGATCATCTAGTCCAACGCCCCTGCTGGAGCGGGTCTACCTAGAGCACATTGCACAGGAACATGTCCAGTTGGGTTTTGAATGTCTCCAGAGAAGGAGACTCCACCACCTTTCTGGGCAGCCTGTTCCAGTGCTCTACCACTCTCACAGTAAAGAAGTTCCTCCTCACGTCTAGGTGGAACTTCTTATACTCTAGTTTGTGCCCATTTCCTCTTGTCCTGTCCCTGGGCACCACTGAGAAATGTATTTTAATCAATGTATTTTAATGCATGCTGACATGTATATTGGCTCAGATCTTCCAAGGTGTAACTATTGCTCTTCCACAGAAGACAGTGGGACCACAGGGGCATTGTCCACCTGGAACTCTGCCCAGTGGGCTGCAGGAGCATGAGAAGCCTTGATGGTTTTGGTGGGACCCCACGCACACTGGAGCACTCAAAGAGGGATGAGTGTGAGTTGATTGCATACCAGTCCTGCAGCCTGAATGGGGCTGTTTTACTGGAGCAGCAGTGGCCTCCTGCCCCTGCAGGCTGGTACCTTGCTCTCCACTTCCTTCAATGTGGCTCCCCACAGAAACCGAAGTGTTTGGTGTGCTGTGTACTGGTGTGATGAGTGAACATACTTTGGTGCATACTTTGATACAGGTAGAATAGAAGCAAAACCAGTGTCCTAGCCTCCAGCTTGTCCTAATAAAGGGCATTCAAACCCTGGGGTTGGTGCTCACTGCTTGCCAGTACCTGCGAGTGCCTGTGCATCCATAGCTCCGTTGCTGCTGCTACGCTGGCACTGGAAAAAAGGGAAGGTGGTGCAGAACAGATATTTGCTAAGAAAAGCCATTGCATAGGTATCTCAGCACTGGTGTTGCTCCAGCGACCGTAGGCACAAGCAGCTGTGATAAGTCTGACTCCAGATGTATGGATGTACTTATTTATTGCTGGAGTAAATACAAACCAGTCACAGAACAGTACGGGCTCTTATGGGATGCATAGTTTGTTGCTCACCACCTTGCTGGCCTGGGCAAGGCAAGGGTGGTGCAGCAGAGTGCACAATTGTTCTTCGACGTGCTTATCAATCTCTCTCTTACCGGGTTTTTGCTTCTCCATTACAATGATATCCATGTATCTGACTGTATTTCCATGTCCTTGGCTTGCAAGCATACAAGTGAAACTGGCTTCTGTACTTATCTGAATCAGTCATGCTTCATTTCCACTACCTGATACCTCTTTGTTCACAGCTCCCCATCTCTGCTGGAATTAGTGCCTCTCAGTCCAGATGTGGGGAGGATAAGAGAATGCAGTCTTCATTTAAGCCAAATGGAGCCACATATAGAGAACGACATTACCTTGTCTGTAGTCAAGCCTAGAGCAATAGCAATTTCCTCGTGATTTCCTTACCCAGAGACAGGCACACCTCCTCACAATCAGTGAGAGCTGGTGCAGGTCTCGCGCTGAACTCAGAGGGCTGTATTACATCTCATAAGGGCAGTCCTTGGAAATTTGAAGATGAGAGAACAGGGTTTCATGATTCTTTATGGTCAGAAAAGGTTTCTAGGATTGTCAGGAATGGGGAGGTGCCTATTGGACTTACAATAGAGACTTTTTAGAGATAAGGAAGCTGAGGCATGGGGTAGCCTGAGAGACTCAGTCTTATGCAGTCTATGTATGTCTTATGCAGTTGAGCTAGGAAATAAATGCCTGTTGTCAATGCACTGTCCGTGTCCTTTTTACATAGGGACTAACACAGTGTGGTTAAGGTGTGGTGTTGAAATTGTGCACACCCCTTCCTAAGCCCTTTCCATCTTGAAACTGTTGAGGTTATTCTCCCCATTGCTGTGGGCTCTTGGCTTTCTAGCCTTTCACATCCCCAATTATCTCTCCTAGATGATCAGCTAAACTCAGAAGAGAAGAAGAAAAGAAAGCAGAGAAGGAACAGAACTACCTTCAACAGCAGCCAGCTCCAGGCATTAGAGAGGGTCTTTGAGAGGACACACTACCCCGATGCCTTTGTACGGGAAGACCTTGCACGCAGAGTCAACCTCACTGAAGCCAGAGTTCAGGTAATCACCACAGCTTTTATCCAGACACACCTCACCTTGGGGGTGTCATCAGGCCATTCGAGTACAATGGTAGAAATCCTTGAGGTCCGCATGGCACAATAGGGTCACCAAGCTTCTGAGTCATGCTGTATTGCAGTCCCAAGTGTGCCATGCCTTGAGGAGGACTACCAGGCTGATCTGCCGCTGTACTTTACTACCTGCCCAGTCAGACATGTTCATATGATTTGTTCAAGGCCAAGATGCTGGATGTTCTGTGCTTGGGCTACTCACATTATCTTGAGCTGCTCAGCTTTTCACTTGCAAGCCTGTACCTTCTGACCATGAAACTTGATGTGTTGGACAACGCTCCCAGGCCTTGCTGCCTACAGCACAGGGCAGATCTGGTCCCACAGGGACCTGACTGTGCCAGTTCCTCATATGACGGCGTTGTAGTTTGCACTGGGCTGGCCACTAAACAAATGAGAGATGCTCTCCAGGCTGAGCTGGACACAGCAGTTGGTTGGTATCTTGTGGGCATCTTTCTCAGGTCTTGTTATTAAAGTTTCCACTGACAGGGATGCCAAAGCAGCCTTCTTTTAGAGTCCTGTCTTTCCCAGCAGGGCAGAGGTAATGTGGTGAAAGTGCGAGTGTCACAGCAGAGCTGGTTGTGATGGTTGGTGGATTTGTGTGCTTCCCACCCCAGGTGTGGTTCCAAAACCGGAGAGCCAAATTTCGCCGGAATGAGAGGGCAATGCTGGCCAGCAAAAATGCCTCTCTGCTCAAATCCTACTCAGGGGACGTGACCGCTGTGGAGCAGCCCATAGTACCTCGCCCAGCTCCAAGACCCACCGACTATCTCTCCTGGGGTACTGCCTCGCCTTACAGGTGAGTGAACAACCCCTCTGGGGCTGACCAGTTTCTGGCACAGTATAGAGCAACTTCAGAATGGCCCTTAGACAGCTCTAATGGCCTTTTTATATTAACTTTCTGGCAGCCACCTCCATGGGAAGTTACAACTTCTTTTTTGGTGGTCTCTCTCTGCAATTCATGAATTTTCGAAAGAGGTTCAGGTAGAAGTACATGGAGACAGAACAGGCTGCACTTGCATCTAGTTTAAAGCAAGGAAGAAATTTTCCCATGGGGACAAATCCAGGGGAGGTGATGGCAGAGGTCTTAGGGAGGATCCGCCACCACACAGTGTCCAGAAGAGGGAGTTCTGTGGCTGTCCCATGACAGTCACTTGTTGGGATGCAAGGAAGGGCGGGGAAATCACTCCATGCATGTTGCTCCCAATCCTACTCTCAATGGTCAGTGCTGAACAGGTGAGCAAGTTCTTTCTGGTTGCTCGAGCACAAGCACGCATACAAGCTGTGCTGCTGAGCTGTGCTGTGGTTTGCCCTCAGTAAAGAACAGGTGTCTCTGGGTGGCAGACTGGTGTTCAATGTTCATCTCCTGTGCTAGGGGTGGCAGGAAAAAAGTGTAGATGTGGCAACCCCTGTCTGCTCGAAGGATCTGGGGGATGTCCATGCATGTCACAGGCTTCCCTGTACTCCTCCATGCCATCCACAACCCAGAAACTGTGTGTGGACACAAGATCCACAGGATATGCTGGTTTCTGGGGAGATAGCTGGCTTGTAGGCAGTTAAAAATTAGGTTGGTGGGTATTTTTTATCACAGTGTCTTCATTGTTGGTCAGGACCTTGGAGCCTTTGGCTGGATTCCTTCCTTTCATCTGGCTTGGTCACAACCAGCTTCCCACTGGCTTTTGGGAGCCACAGTGTGCCCAGGACCTCTCTTCTTTCGTCACTTTGACCCTCTTTTTGCACCCCAAACATTATTTTCACAGTGACGTCTGGAAACAGATGGCCTTACTGATGGTTTGTTGCTTGTCAGTGCTATGGGGTTCTCTTCATCCACCCTGCAGCTCCCAAAGAACAAGTCATAGGTTCATGCACTCCAGGTGAAAAGGATGTTTTTAAGACCAGCAGTTTGACAATTGAAATGGCCCTTATCCTTTGGATTTTATCTGAGGACTGCTGTCTGGTGAAACCCCCCTTTTGGGGTTAAAGGCTTTCTCTCTGTGAAGTGCTCCTTGGTATAGCATCCTAGGGAGAAGTCTGGGTGGTGAGTTCAGGGGAGAGAAGCACAGGTCTTTCCCCACCCCGCTGAGAATGCTCTTCTCACAGCACCAGATCCCTGCTGAATGCTTGTGGCTTATTTCTACCTCTCACACTTTTAAAAATAGATCGTCCCTCCCAAGATGTTCACACAAGGGGCTTCATAACGGCTTCTAAGAGAAGACCCTGCAAAGGTAACTTCCAGGGCCACACTGGGAAGGGCTATCTGGGGCAACAAAAAGTCCAAGACATCTGGGATGTGCAAATGAGGAGAGCAAGGGAGAAGGGAAAGCCTTAGGGATGTTTTTTCTCCCCCTGAGGTCCAGACCTGGCTGTGCCTCCTCACGGTGCAAAAACTTCCTCACTGTCTCGATACCTTCCCTTTGTCTTAAGCCAAGGTGTTTCATTAAAGACATTTGCAGCAAACATCCATCCCTGCTGGCTGACATGTCAAACCATGTCACCATCCTACTGCCCTGCAGAAGGGTAGAAGGCATTAGCAGAGGAGCAGAGTGGCTGGCTTCCACAATGTGGGATGGTCAGGACCCTCAAACATTTTGTGCTCCCCAGGCTTTCTAATCCTGTGGGTCATCACTTAGCAATCACATTCATCTTAATGGGCACCTGGGCCAGGTTGTCACAGCCTCATTAAACCTTTGAACTGAGTAGGATTATTAAAATATTGAACATTTGGTGGAAAACATCCCTGCAGAGTGTTTGCATGGCCCTCTGCCCCCTCCCTATCTCCCCAGTGCTGCTATACCAACCCCTCATTCAAGGCTAGTCTGGGAGAGGGCTGAGAGCTGTGCGGCCAATGCTGTTTTTACTCTTAGATCTGGAGAAAGTTTTCAATCAGTGTGTTTATTTTCCAAATACATTCAGCCACAGGTCAACCAAAGCTATTTGCAGATCTGTGTCACACAGATAGCCAAGTAGATACTATTATTTTTTTGAAGTTGAAATGTTTTGCTTAGACATTTTTTAGCATAGGTTACTAAGAAAACAAGTCTAGCAGTCGCACTGTCAGCCTACACTTCCCACTCTAACAGCTTTTGACTCCACAGGCCATTGAACACCATATTTAACAGAAGGATTTTAGCCCTCAGAAACATGATGTTCATCTGTGTTTCATGAAATCAGGCAGCTGAGTAGAGGAAGAAGACTCTTTCTGTGCCTGAATAGGGTGGAGGGAGGAGGCAGCAGGGTGACTTCAACCTTTATTAGCCCCTGGAAAGTGTCCGGAGCAACCCTCAAACTATACCGATCTTTGGATACAGCTTTCTTGCACTCTGCTCCTGTGGAATAACTTGCTTAAAGGGAGTGTTCATGGAGATTTTTGGTTTAGCAGAGATTTCACTGGTCAAAGATTTTTGGTTTAGCAGAGATTTCACTGGTCAACAGTAATTTTCACCATATCTCTGGTGAAAGCTCCAGAAAACTGGAGAAGCTCCCTGGAGTTTTTCACCAGCAGTTTGGATTTGAATGGGGGCAGTTTACACCCAACACTGAAAATACCTATTTTATCTAATCTAGACTATTCTTGAGGCTCTTTTAATTTCTTCCAGAACAAAAACATGGGGGAAACACACCCTGTGGAAGCAGGTGGGAATGGGTGCTTAAGTAGCCACCAGCTGTAGACCTCACCAAACCGCAGCTCTCAGGTTTCTCAGGTTGCTGCTGACTTCTGGGGGAAGAGAGGGTGAAGTCACCAACCCAGCCATGGAGGGGAAACTGAGGGGGTGTGCAGCCAGCTGGGGAAGGCTCCAGGCATGCCTATCCATCACATCCTGGACCCCAGCAAAATGCAGCTGATGCACCCCGAGTTGGGCAGAACTGAGACTATATTTTGATATGTGTATTTTAATGTCCATCCTCTACATCCTTCCAGTAGCTGTTAGAGACACTCAAAGTATCTTAGATGTTTGCGCACCTGGGGAAAGGTTTTGGTGCTTTTCCCTGGATGGGTGTAAGCATCAGACAGCTTGATGCCTACAGGTCTTACCTGTCCTTTCCATGTGTATAAGCTGTTGTGTTTCCACCGGTCCTGATACAAAGACGACAGTTCCTCTCTGAAATTCTTTTCCCTCATTTTAAAGTGAGAAACAGGAGTCATTTGGCCTGGGATGGGACCTACTAGTATTACCTGGTCTGGATCTCCTGGAGGCTGAGATTGCATTTAAACTCCTGGCAGGTTGGCACTGCCTTACAAAGTCAGAGATATCACCAGCACTTCGGGGCAAGTATGCATGCCCACAGCCGGGATCTGTTTGTGCAGCAAATGTCCTCTTTCTTCAAGGGAGATTTGCTGTTGCAAAGACTTTCCCAGCCATGGAGGTCAGCACTGGAAGAAATTTTTTTTAAAAGAAAGAGAAAGGAAAAAAGCAAGCAATCTTTTTTCTTGAGCTACGGATGGAGGAGAGCATTTCACAGAGCCTCAGAGTGAGCCACCCAAGCAGGCAATTGGAAAGGTTCGGCATCAGACCTGAGTTTACCCCCAGCAGAGCATTTGTGGTTTCCTCCTGAACATGCTGGCTGCATTAAATGGGTATCTCAAGTTCACTTGGTGGTTTTCAACTGGTTTTGATCTGTGGACCCATGAACAGGAAATGCAATAGGTCAGATAGTTTGCTGGTTTTGTGGGCAGTAGGGGTTGCTTTTCACAGAAACCTGGGACACATGGGTTAAACACGTTTCCTAGTGGTCTGGAAAGCAGATTTGCAAAGTTTTGGTAGGATAAGAAAGGACTAGGAGACCTTTGTTCAGCCTCTGCTGCCAAAAGTAATGTTTTTCATGAATAAGGTTGTGATTTGAAGAGAGAAAAAAATTTTGGGTTTGGTTTTTTTTTTTTCCCTCAGCCTTCAAGGCATGCTCTTTATGATCAGCTGAAGTTTTGAGGGAAAAAAATGTGGAAATTTTAATTCCAGAGGCTGAAACCAAAATGCATCACAATTGTTGAAATGGGTTTTTCCCGGAGTGTTTCTTTAATGTAACATATGTTTCAGAAGTGACGTGATTTCACAAGCAATAAAACCAACAATTGCTTTCATCAAAAAGACATTGCTTCCAGTGGGAATACTTTTAAAGACAATGGTCTAACTGGCAGGCTGGGCACCCTGACCTCATTGTAAACTTTCTGGGTTAGAAAATAGGAAATGGAAATTTTCCTATTGACTTCAGCCTGCTTTGGCGTTGGCCATCCCTGGGTAAGTGAACCACAGGGAAGAGATTTACAGGAGTGTTAAATAAAAAGTAGTGACAATTCTCCACTCACGTAGAAAATACATCCTGCAGGTATGGAAAGCCCCAAGGGTTTAACCTCACTGTGGTACTCTCTGTGCTCTCTGTGTGGTGTGAAGACCGCGTCTGACGTGATGTTTCTCTCTTTCCATCCCATAGCGCCATGGCCACCTACTCTGCCACGTGTACCAACGCCAGCCCGGCACAGGGCATGAATATGGCCAACAGTATTGCCAACCTGAGACTGAAAGCAAAGGAATATAGTTTACAGAGGAATCAAGTGCCCACAGTCAATTAACGACTGGAGGCAGCTGCCTTGCAGAAGGAGAAAATCACCTGTCCTGCTTTGCAACTTCTTTGTGCTGAAAGAAAAAAAAAAGAAAAAAATCCACAAAAAAAGGACAAAAAAATAAGAAAAAAAGCCAATCCTAACCCAGAATTGAACATGGAGACCAAACTGGGAGCAAACTGAACCGCTCGTGAGTGACAAGGTTCCTCCTTCCTTTTGGGATAATGCCACCATTTTTTTTTTTCTTGTTATTGTCAGGTTTATTGCTTCTGCTCAGTATACTACGAGCTTCTTCACTAAAGGACAGTCTCACCCTTATTGGTTTTCATTTTTGTATGGGACTGCAAAAAGAAAACTCTGCCAATCTCAGCCCATGGGCATGTCCCACCCACCATCATGCTGAGATGCAAAGCTTTCTCCTCTCGCCCCTGCCCCAGCTCAACCTAGAAGAAGTTGTTTGGTCACCGCTTTCCGTTGTATCTGCCTGACCCTCCATCCCTCCAGTCCCTTGTCCCACAGAGTTAGTCTGGGAGACGCCTGTTAGTCCAATGAGATGGGGTCATCTGCCCAGGTTGCCTGGACCAGTGCAAGACATGAGGAAGACCTCTTTGGGCATTGCAGCGCTTCATTGCTTTCTTGAGTATTCCTGGCACTGCTGCTATGAAAAGCCAAAGAAGAGAGAAAAGCCAACGTGGGTGTGTGGGCGGTGGGGGGTTGTAGTGGGAGGGATCGCTCTGTAGTGCCAAGAATAGAACTGTTAGGACACTCCTTTCTATGCCTTACAGTTTGTGCCCTAGGGAAAGGCGTTGTCCAGATGCATTTGTTTTATATATACTGTATATATTTATATATATAAGATATACATGCAAGCTTGGTTGGTGTTTTTTTATTAAACAAAATAAAATCCATTGAAAATGTTTGGGATGTTTGTGCTGCATCCAGGTTCCTGGAGCATGCATTGAAATTCCAGTCGCAGCTCTCTCACCCTTGTCAGGGCTCTTCCCAGTAGCCTCGGGCAGCGCCTGAAATGGCCAGCTCACATCTTCCCCTGAGAAATCCCAAAGAAGTGGAGCTGGAGGGAGCCACACTCCTATGCAGAGCTACTCCATGGTCCAGGCTGAACCGTGAGGGAAGGAGAATGACACTCAGTCATGAGGGATACTTCTGGTAGAGTGGCTTAGGTCTCCATCGTAGTGTTTGCTGCAGACATGCTGGGCTTATATAGATGTCTGACAGTGGGCTTTGACAGTCTAAAATAGTATGTTCCAGGAAATGAGAAATAAATCTCTTTAAAGTGAAGGAGAAAATTAAACTGGCAGAGGATGAATGGAAATCCAGCCAAAGTATTTGAGCTAGCACCAGGGAAAAAGTCCCAAATCCGAACTGGTGTAAGTTGTGCCTGTGATTGTGTGTGTTGCTGCTGGAATTTTTTTGTCTCTCTGTGGATATTTTTGAGGGGGAAAAAAGGAAATATAATTGTGATCAGGACAAAAACCTTAAAGTTGCAGATTACATTTGCAGATAGAACACCACCAGGGGAAGCAAGGCTGGACAAGCACTGTGTTTTAAGAAAATTATGATGTTCTGTTTGATCCCTTTTTTTTGGCCTTTTCTTCTGTAGTCTAGAAAAGCTAAGATCTCTAAACCAAAATATTTCTATCACAAGTAGTGTCATTCCAGCTTCTAGAGCCAAGTGATCACATTGGAAATCTCAGCCTTCCCTTAGAAACTCACCGTGCCTACGCAAACAGAAACTCTTGAAGAACATGTCCTGCACAATCAGAAAGAAAAAGGACTTGGTGCAATGTAACATTATTCAGAGGTTGAACCAGTCATTGAGTACCTTAGTCTGGTGCTGTCCCCTCTCCTTGCCTTGCTGCCCTTCTCTGCAATCCACCAGCATCCCAGCAGTGACAGCAGCCTGAATGAACTCCCCCATGGTGGCCTGAGGTTACCCAGGTGTCCACCCTGGAGGTTTCAGCTGTTTCCTTCAGCATCTTGCTGCCATGTGGCTTTACCCTAGTCTTTGAAAACTGTTTCTGCAGTTAGAAACATGAACAGCTTTCTTTAGTGGCTGTGTACAGGCATCCATTTCTGAAGTTAACAAGGAGGTAGTTCAGAGAGCATGAAGCTCCTGGTACCTGGTTATCCATCTGTGGACCGAGATATCCATCCCTACCCCCATGCTGTGACATTTACATGAAGAAGTTCACATAAATGCCTGTGCAAGCCTTTGTTCACCCTTCTCACTGCATTTGTGTGAGGGATTGAATTGACTTCCATAGGGCTACTCCTACAGGAAGGTTGTGTAAGCTTTTGCACTTCCAGTTTTAGTTGGGTCTTGCCTTGGGTTGGGCTACTTGGTTGGGGATGCCATCACAGCTGACTGAGCTGTTGTCTGTTCAGGTGAGACCTTTGCATCACCTTTGAGCTGGACAATGTCAATATCTACACCAGAGCATCCAACCCAATATTACTTCGTTTACATGGATTTGCTAAACAGAGTCCAGCTGGAGGAATGGACAGGTTTTGTTGTTTGTGCCTTAATTGTTGATGACTTCAGCCAACAGGCAGTGTCTAGTTGTCTGTCGAGCCAAAGTGAAATTTTATGATTGTGTATGTTTAATCTGTATTTTATTGAATCATGTAAATACATGTGCAAATTAAGGGCTTTATTCTGAAAGCATGGAGTTTTCCAGGGTTTTAGTAGGCTTTCAGTTGCCAGGAAGTTGCCATGGTTACCCCAGTTAGCAGTAAGTTTGAGCACCATTCAGGGGAGAAAATGGTCTTGAGGCACTTTCCTCTTGCCTGCTCTGTACGAACACTGTTTTCTCAGCCCTTCCCCCCCTTTTCTCAACACAGAAATAGGTGGCTGATTCCCTCAAAGAGGGATTTTTGAGCACAACAAGGACGGAGATTGATGAGACTGATGGAGCTTAACACATGAAGCCACAGGAGGGATTCCTAGATGAAAATGTATCCTGTAAATTATCTCTTGCTTTGTGATGTAAAATGTACAGTGTTTGCACTAGAATAGAAATGATAATTTTCAATAAAAGGGGGAAGAGTCTCCCCAATCCTTTCTATAAGCTGTCGCATATGTGTTGCATGTTGCTGCCCTATAGCATTGGCAGGGGCTGAGAATGTGCTGGAGCCTTGGCTGGGAGGACAGGGGAACTGGGGCCAGCAGAACAGGGCTTCGGGGTGCCTGGCCAGCAGGCTTATCCTGGGGATGCCACGCAGCCGACTGGAGATGAGGACCCTTCTGCACCACGTGCTGTGTGAGCCAGACAGGGAGTCAGGTAGAGAGAGATGCTGTGTCCAGAGCCCTTCCTGGACTACAGCGTCTTTCTGGCAACATAGAGAGCTGCGAACGAGTTCAGCAGAAGCATAAGGCAGAAAGTATCCACAAAGATTTCTCCTAAAAGAAGTGGTTTTCAGGAAGAGGCAAGGCACACCCATGGCTTTGGCCCTGGCTCCCTACATCCCACTGGGCTGGTGAAACACCAATGTGGAGCTGAAAGCTGGGCAGGGGGGGTGTCCTTTCAGAGAGGGGAGGGGAGGGAGGTTTGGGAATCCTTATGTGGATGCTGGAGGTGGGTGACCAACAGGGAGGGACAGGAGAAAGGAAGCCACAAATTAGGAGAGGATAAGCATTGAGTCCCACCACCTGTGCAGGAAGGAAAAAAGAGATGGACTCTGTAGGGAAAGTTCCACTGCAAAGCAAAGGAAATGGTCAGAAAGAGCGCAGAGGTTAACGAGGGCTAGTTAGTGCAGGCTATTAAAGTAGGGGTTGGTGAGACACCAAGTTGGGCTGGAGTTGATGAGTTGTGCTTCAGAGATCAGTTCTCTGTTGGGAGCTCTTGTTGGTAGAGGTAGATGGTGGGGGTCTGGGGCTGGTGGGTTTCTGCAACTTCCTTTCCTGGTCTTGAAGTGATTCGTTCAGTTTTAAGTCAAATGTTAGGAATCCTGAGTGTGTCTGTGTTAGTCTCCTGTTTCCCTGCTGATCTGACTTTTGGCCCTACAAAGGCAGCGTGTCCTAGGGATGTGAACCAGGCTGACTGGAAGGAGCAGACAAGGTTCAGCATCCCAGCCCCTGGGGAGACCACGTTAAAGGGAGATGGGTATCTCTGCGAAGCCCTCAGCAGTCAGCCAAGCTGCTTTTCCTTGCAAAGCTGATTATTCACCCCTCTGAAGCTGAAATAACAACAGTATCAGTCTCTTATTATTTCTTGGTTGCCAAAAGAAGGAGACTTGCAAATAGCATAGCTTCCAAGTTGGTTTTGAGACTGGAGTGATTTGGAATAAGTTAAAACAAGTCTTAAATGTCCACCCAGACCTGCAGCCAGCTCATCTGAGCTCACTCTGGGCAGGTGTCCATCTCCCCACCTGGCACCACTGTGCTGTGGCTCATCACCTTATGGATGCCAGTCACCAGTGAGGAGTTACAACCCCATGGAGCTCCAGCTCCCAATTTGGCCTGGATTTCCCAGCAGGACCAATAAAAGATATGGCAGAAGCAACATGCAGTTCCCACTGTGTGTAGGGAGGCTGCCGCATGTTGCTTCTGTAGATATCTGCTGAACATCTGACCATACATCATACATAACATCTATTTAGTATTCCTCTCCCTTCCCCCCCACTTGCTGCTAAGGAGTGGCACTCCTTATCTTCATCACAACTTCTCTTTGGGATCAGGAGGAATAGAT
Organism: Scolopax mira; assembly: GCA_004320125.1. Classification (NCBI taxonomy): domain Eukaryota; kingdom Metazoa; phylum Chordata; class Aves; order Charadriiformes; family Scolopacidae; genus Scolopax; species Scolopax mira. Next base: position 203,523 of record BJBW01002566.1, read on the forward strand.
CCAGTCCCATGTACTCTGATTGTAACAGGTGTTAGATTAGTTTTCAGCTGGAAAGTAGTAATGATAAATATGTGGATGCAGGGGCTGAACATGAGGCTTCTTGATTGAGGTTTCCTTCCAGTGAGAGTCCAACAGCTATGGGAATACTGAAAAAGAAACTTGCATCAAGGTAAGTCCTTGATCTTGTCCTGGGGTGGTTTTCTTTCCACTTGGGGAGCTGAAGAGCTTCTGGTCCCAAAGCACACCATGCCCCTGGAAACCTTCCTTCTTGGCAGCATGGCTGGTCCCTTCTAGGTCCAACTGTCTGACCAGTGGCAGCTGCTTGCACCCACCTGGATAGGCTGTCCTAGCAAGCCAGCAGCTGAAGTTCTGCCAGCACTGCTCGTATGGTCTTGCCCAGCACAGAGTCTTTCCCAGGAGGCTGTCTCCAGCAACGTATGTGCATGGATTGCATCTCTTCCCAAACTTTGGCATGGCTTCCAGCTTACCCTTTACAGTGTGTTGGAAAGATGTGGAGCTGCCAGGTGAAGCCATGGGGGCCCTTCACCCTCTTGACTTTCTCTGCAGCACCCCTTGCTGCTTCCAGGAATATTTCAAAGTGGTGCAGCTAATCCCTGCGGCTGTCTGCCAGACTCCCTATCCATCCCAGAAAGACATCTTGGCTGTTCCTGTGGAGGGTTTACTTCTCAGTCCCAGTAGGGAAAGAGAGGCTGGTCATTCTTCAGACACGGCTGAGACTTGCAAAGTGGATAAAGCTGTCCCTAGCTGCTCTGGGTGCTTACAAAAAATCCCTGCCCAAAAGTGACTCCAAACTCAGACACAGGCTCCCCGCCCCACTGGAAAACCTGCATTTCCTAGCCCCATCCCCACCCTCTTGCAGTAGTGTTGAATGGGATGGTGGGACTGGGAGTGCAGAGCGGTTGGAGAGCTGTGAGATGTGGGAGCGTAACCTTTCCAGCTTAAATAATCCCTATCCATGCTCAAATTTGTAAACTCCATACATCTAAGAATTTGAGACAGAGCTTTTCAAAGAGGCTTGAGTGACTTGGACCCCTGTAGTCTGAAAGTCATCAATAGAAATACCCCTATTCCCTTTAAAACACAGCTCTGGCTCAAAAACCATTGCAGCACACTGGGCAACTGCTGTCCCTTGCTCATATTTTCCCTGTTTCTGGAAAGCCCCCAGGTGTCTCCATGCCTGAGGGTTTGTTCACGGGGGCTTTCCTGCTCATCCTTCCCTGCTTCTGCCCCTGCAGTGAGATCCCAGGAGCAGCTGCCCAGTGGCTTGGTTGGGTCTCTGCAGCCTGGATTTGGGGCTTAACACCAAAAGTTTCCCTTTTAGCCAAGTGCGGCTTGAATGGATTATTCTGTGTGATTCCTCCTGCTCAGTAAATGTAATGAAATCACATGAAACAGCAAACTTCAGGAAAATAGAAGAGTGGGGAAATCCCAGCTCCTTTCTTAAGCCTGGAGCACCTGTGTTTCCTACCAGCAGGTGGTTAAGGGATGCGGTGTGCAAAGGAGGTTATTCAGAACTAAGGTCTTACCACAAAAAATAGCCTCTGGTAGGTCAGGAAGGCCAGAAATCACTTTCTGGAGTCTGGTGGGGACCATAAGGTCCTCTCTCACACCCTGTGGTGCCTGCCCCAGAACAGGGCATCTATAGGGCTGCTAGGACCAGAGTGCCCTGAGTGGGGGGAACACCTGCAAGGTCTTGATTTTTTTAAACAAAGTTGAAAAGTAAGGGATTGTCCTCTGTCAAGGTGGGGCCAGGAGATGGCTGGGCCTTGTCCTGTGCTCCCCTGCAGCCTCTCAGACCATGTGCCAGGGTCCAGGGGACAATACTGGGGTGGGGCCCTGAGGTCTCTAGCTGTGAAGATGAAGCCCAAATGACTTTAAGGCAGGAGGGATTGACATCTCCATGTCATGGCAGGGAGATGCATGGTGGGAGTTAACAGCAGGCTAAAGGATGACAAACTGCAACCGACATCTTACAATGTCTCATCTTTTCTTTTTTTTTTTTTTTTTTTTTAAGATTAGAGTTACTCTTTCCAGTGTCTTGGCCAAGTTCTGTGCTCTGTGTAGCTGGAGTCCCTTGGCAGCCTCGACAGACGCTGTTTTCTTTCGGTTCCTGACTGTGCTGTCCAAGCGATGCCAGATGTTGTCTCACAGCTGCTGTTTTCCAAGCCCAGAGGTGGTTTCAGCGCAGGGCTGGGTGGAGCCTTCCTTGAGAATGGGAGGTGCTAAAATTAGCCACACTATAAACACATCTCAGGACACCACAAAGCACCCCATTTTGGGGGGCTGGGCTGCCCCAGGGCTGGGTAGTGAGACCAGACTCACTTGCCCAAAAAACAGCTATGTGCAATGGAGGTGAGAATTCCTACATGGCCAGCCTCAATGAACAGAGGAGGTGGTGAGCTTTCCGCAAGGTGAGTGTAGGACATGTGGGTTTCCTATGGCTCACTTCTCCCATTACAGGGCTGGCATGGAGGGTGCTACCAGCAAAGCTTGTCCCTGGACAGGAAAGGTCACGCTCGTGCTTCTGAGATGGGTCCTCATAACACTGCTGAGCTAATGTGGTGGCTCTCCTTCCAGCAATTATGCAGGTTTGGGACTCTCCTGGTAACGTGTGGACTATGATCAAACTAGAGACAGGATTAATCTAATGGGATGTAGTTCTATGAGAGGCCCTCTGTGGTTAGTGGAAAAACAAACACGGCTCCAGAACATGCTTCATGCCCTGCTATGAGGAGAGTAAAGACAACTAAGGTTGTCTTTCTCTGCAGGAGAGCGAGCTTAGAAGAGCCGTCCTGCCTGAGAAGCGCTGCTTGGCATGGACCGGAAAGGTGTGGCTTGACCAGGAGGGTAAACCAAGTCCATGCCACAGGGAAAGGAGTTGACATCCATGGTAGGTGTGTTGTCTATGGGACTGCACTCCACAAAAATGCCTGGCTGTTGTAGCAGTGCATGTAGAAACAGTTTCTGCAGGAGCTGTATTGGTGAGTCTTCAGTGGACATGTGGGTTGATGTGGCTGAGCCGAGGCTTGTCCTTCTGCAGAGCTGGGAACTGAGCTTCTTCCAAGCTAGTGCCAACGTTTCCTCCTCTGCCTCAGCAGTAAGATGTGAGTCTTGAAGATTCGAAACCCTCAGGGAATGGGGCTGTCTTGGAGGAGAGCTGATGAGGCATGGTGAGAAAGCTGAGGTCTCTACTCCTCTGCCTCAGGAGGGCTGGGCAGGACAAGGAGCCAGGGAGCTCTGCCACTTGTCCTCCCTTGCTGTTGCCTCCTGTCAGAAGCAGTCTCTTGTGGGAAGTTCCAGTCCATCCTCAGAAGGGTGGGACAGCAGCACCTTCCCAGGCCAGCTGGGGGAAAAAGACCTTCTGGATCATGTTGGGCCCTTATCTGAGGGGCAAGTGCAGCTTTCCAGGCTGGCAGAAAATTTATCACCACAGCTGAAGGCTGGTTGAAACATGGAGTTTCATTTCCTGTGGCAGCTTCCAAGATTTTGCATATTTGACTTCATCCCAAATCAGCCCGAGGAATGGAAATCTCTAAAAATACTGTAAAGAAAATGTAAATATGTGCAGGCATGGCCGGAGCACTGACGATAGATTTTCCAGATTTACTGAAGTGGAACATGTTGAGCCTTTGGAAAACAAACTTCGAGAAAGCTGTTGCATTTCTGCAATGCCTGTCTTTGTGGTGCAAGTCAAATGTCTGAACTGGATGCTTCATGCTTGGGAGGACATATGCTGTTTTCTCTAGCATGTCTGCCATGGGCTAGCTATAGGTATCTCCTTCAACTGTGCAATGTGCCCTCTGGTTAGCCCAGGTGGCTGGATCTTGCCCATCAGCTCTACAATAATTGTGTGCACAGAAAAAAACTGCATTGCAGGTTGAGAGCACAACCTGGATGCTTGCTCCTTCCCCATCAGCCAGCTCATTTAAGGCTGTGTGGGGCCCCATGATGCCATACAGATTGAGACACAGGGCAGGAAGAGCAGAAGCCCAGGAGAACAAGCTGCCGAAGATCACATGGACTGTGCACTTATCAGTTCTTTTGGCAATGCCTTACACTTGAATTTTTTTCCTTTTGTAAGCTGTTTGCCAAGGTGGGGTTTCAGTGATGGAACGCAAATGTTCAAGAAGGTTTTCAGAGGTAAATAAGGGGACTCCTTCCTATAAAATGACTTGCCTGTTCTGTGAGAAGAGAGATGAAGGTGCTAAGCACATGCAGCAGTAACTCATGCCTTATACTACAGGATGACTTCTCCCTCCTCAGTTGACATCTGTGAGGTGACAGCTGTGACCACCGTCACTTTACCAAGGAGAGCTTGCTGGCCAAACATGGCAGCTTTGAATAATAAATAATAATAATCTGTCTTTAATTTCCTCTCTCTTTTTGGTGATGAATGGCTCCCATTGCAGCGTGTGGAGGAGAAGCAGCTGTTGACGGGGAGCAGGGTGGCTTCTCTAGAGTTTATTGTTTTAATCATGGCCTGAGTGAAAGTGACAGCCTGAAGATGAAATATCTGCTGAAAGGAAATCATAACTCTGGGTGACTCCACTTAGCTCCATGACTATTAAGAACTTATTTTTGTTGGACACAGAGGAATGTGATGGCAACCAACTATGCGCTTAAACACCGCTTCTGTTTGTGTTAATTCTGTTGGGTTTGTAACATTTCTGGTGCCCTGGTTGGGAGCTCTTAGACCTACCTTCATGTCGGAGCCTCTGCAACCCTGACAGGTCTGGTTTTTCAGTTGATCTGTGCTGCACTAAGGAATGAAAGCCATGATGCTGAATAGGACTTTAAAAGTGGGAAAGACAGTGGGCACAATACTCACTGCTCAAGGGGAAAGACCCTCCCAGTGGGGGTGAAGGATGCCAACAAAGGAAGGGAATGCGTTGAGTGACCCCTGAACAACTTGCGTCCACCTGGCGACTATACCAAACAGCCACTTCTTGCTCTGCCTGGGTTCTTATGTCCCTCTCTGGATGTCTGCAGCACTTGGCACAAGCAGACCCTGCTTTCTCCCTGCTGCTGACCCAGAGCCAGCACCAAAAGATGCATTTTTGGGCTGGATGGCAGTGCATGGTGTCATGTCCTGATGGTGATAGTCTTGGTGTTGGGTGCTGCAAAGATGTATATGGATGGATGGTGAGGAAACAATCCTACAGTGAGCGTAGTCATCCCAACACCCAGCCACCAGACAGGGACTTTTGCACTTTCCCCCTCTCCATGGCACAGATGGGGTTAAGTGGTGCATATTGCTGCAACGTGTTTAAACTGGCGCATCTTTCCTCCAAGCACCATAAATATGGGGGAGAACAGTTAAAAATAGCATCTTCCCTGTTCCTGAAAATATGTTCTCATGTGCTCTGCTGGCTGAAGCCACTGTTATGAAACAAAATATTTCCCATCGACCGTCATTGGCCTTCGAGTCTGGGCTACGATGATGTTTATTACAATAAGAGCCGTTACCGAGAATGAAACAGGATTAGAAGAGAAAAGTCAGCAAAGTTATTATTTTCTTAATTAAAAAAACACATTGTAGACCACTAATGGTGCCAGGACATTCACTTTCCATCCGCTGGATGGGAGCCCTGGAAGCACCTTCATTGCTGTGGTCAATCTTTACCCCCTGCCATTCTGGTGAAGGTGGCACAGGGAGGATATAAGCACGGATGTGCCCAGGCAGCCACACGCACATGTGTGTAACCCCTCGCACACAACCCAAGGAATCGCATTCAACAACTTTCCTTTGAAGAGATTGTTTGCTGCATGGGCGTAACCTAAAGCTCATTTTGTTGTGTGCATTGTCCTTGTTGAAACCAAAGGGGAGAAACACGTGCTTAATGGCAGTGGGAAGGTGCCTGTGCTCAAAAGGATGTGTTTGGAGAACGTGCGTTGCACATGCTGCACACAGGCAACTAATCATAGAATCATAGAATTGTCTAGGTTGAAAGGGATCTTAAAGATCATCTAGTCCAACCATCAACCTAACCCTGACAAAAATCACTAAACCATATTCCTAAGGACTACATCAACCTGTCTTTTGAATGCCTAAAGGGATGGTGCCTCAACCACTTCCCTGGGCAGCCTATTCCAATGTCCAATAACCCTCTCTGTGAAGAAATGTTTCCTAATATCCAATCTAAACCTCCCCTGGTGCAACTTGAGGCCACTGCCCTTTGTCCTATCTCCTGTGACTTGGGAGAGGAGACCAACCCCTTCCTCTCTACACGCCCCCTTAAGACTTAATGTTTGCATGTGCTGCATTAACACCTGCAGAGTTTCAGGTGTAGGTGTGAGAGTCAGGAGAGGGGTGGTGAGATCTGATTGGGTTGGTTTGCATATCTCCTCTCCCTCAGGCTCTCATCCCACTTGGAGGAGCCCTAGTGGGACTTGGCAAAGGACACAGGCTGGTGTGAGCAGTACATTTACAGCAGAGCACAGGCATGCCACACTCCTTGTGTTGCTGTATGGGGGGTGGTTTGCATGTGAACCCATAACAGAGCTGTGACATTGCCTCCAACTTGGGCCTCACAGCACTGATGTGCCTGTGGTTGTGCTCCGAAGGTCCAGGTTCTGCTCTTCCATCAGGCTATGCCACATGCCCTTTTCTTCATCAAATGCTAACAGGTAGCACAGCTCTACCAGGGCAGCAAAGGAAGAAGAAGAGACGGAGAGGAGGTAGGTCCTAGGGAGAGATGGAGTGAGTGTGAGCAGAGCCTGGAGGGAGGGTCTGCTGTGTGTTGGAGCTGGAACCATGCAAGGGCTTGGGGACCCTACTGGAGAGAGCTGGGATGAGCCCTTCTTTCCCCACGCCTAGCTGGGACAATGGGGGCTTTTTTTCTCAAACAGCCATTTTATGGATGGAATGAAGGATGACTTTGTGTTAGTGTTGTTGAAAAGCTTCTTTCTCTCCATGGTTTTTGTTCACTTTCCCTAGTTTAAAACAAAGAAGAAGAAAAAAGAGGTGAAGGGACTTGTTTGAAAAAAGTGGGGAAAAAAAATGTTTTTCCTGGCCAAAAAAGATACTGAACAAACAAATCCAAAATCTTTCAAGAGAAGACTGAAAATGTGAAAACCCCCTCCAAAACTCTTATGTACTCAGACATCACTGTTTTAATGAAATCTAACATTTGTGGTTTATTTGATACTGGGTGACTCTGCCTGTGCTTGTTTTTCCTGGGATACCTTCAAGGTATGGGTCATTAAAAAAACACTGCTTGAAGAACCTGGCCTGTTGGCTGGTATGGCAGCATGGTCATCTATGTCTCATTATGAATGAGTAACAGGGTCACGTATGCTTGGTGATTAATTGCAATTCCCACATCAACAGCAAAAGCAATGAGCTTTTTCAAAGTGTGGTGTGCCTGGCTGGCTAACCAGGGAATGCCAGATCCAACTGGTGCCAGAGCCTGCTCAGAGCAGCTGATGAAAAACTGGCCAGCAAGGAAGGAGATTTTTTAATGTTTTTATATTCTTTCATATTTTTGGGTTATTCCTAGGAGATGTAAGTTGTTTTACTCTGTCTCTCAGCATCTCAGGATTTGATGTATCCATCCTGGTGTATTCTGATGTTGTATGGATGTATCGAACCGTACAAGAAATTTCTTTCCTTCCAGCTGAGCTCTGGCAGCTCGGTGGAGGGTCTGCTTGAAGAATACCCGGACAATTCTGCAATTAGTAAATGCTACCCTCCAGCCAAGGGCTGCTGAGGTGAGTGGCCAAAGCATGTCTTAGTCTCTTCTTGATGAGGCTGAAGAAGTCATGGTGCTGCTATGACTTTGTTACAGGAAATTCAGTGTTGTTATTTGCGAAGTCAAGACCAAAGTTGTCCTAATAATTGCCAGGGGTGAAATAGCATCTAAAGGTAGTTTAATTCTCATCAAACCTGACCTATTTTATTCTTTCTCCATTGGAGCTGGAAAACAAAGCTGATGCGGCTCACAGCACTGTGGTTCTTCAGTTTAGCCACTCCAATGCTCTGCTCTGGAGCCTTGTTTCTCCCTCCAGCACCTGCTTCTTGGAAAATCAATTGCTTTATTACAGTTGTTTCAATGTTATGAATCTTGCAGGTGATGTATGTCTCGTCAGAGACCCAGGAGGGAACAACTTCAACCCAAAGAAATTTGTCTTGGGAAGTGCATTGGCTGTTGGGATTCAAGAAAAGTGATGCTACAGAGCTTATGTCCTGGGGTGCAACTGAGCCTCTCACAGCTCTACCACACTTTGAGAAGTTTGCACAGACTTTGCCAGCAGTCCTAAACAAAGGAAAATGTTTCCAAGGTTTCTTTGGCTTGATTTCTGTCAGGGAAATTGCAAAGACACTGGTCAAACCTGTAGCAGTCAAAAAACAGTTAAGGAGGCTGTCCCAGCAGAGAGAAAGATCTCCTGAACTTGCCGGAGATGAGGATTAGTTTCCTAGCCAGTGTCCCTTGGGAAAGCCTAGACAAGGGACTTCTGTCATACCAGGACTGCTCTGGAAAGTCACCTGCAACACTGAAATTATGTTTGTAATGCAGATTGTTCCTAACTCATACAGTTTACACTTAAATGGCAATGTTGTGAAATGTTTGAAGAATGATTGGGAGACATGGTCCTTCTCCATCTCTTATGTCTTATAGGATGTCTTATAGCCCTGCTGCTGTCTCCTGGGCTTCATCCGTGCTCCAGGCATTCTGCTGCTGCCTCAAGGCTCTTGTTGACTGCCAATTCTGACCCTTTGAGTGGCAGCTCCAAAGGACGATGTGGCAGCAGCATGGTCACCCTAACCTCTTCCCAGACAGAACAATAGCCTGGTGATGGGCATGGCCCCCCTCCTGGGAGTGGGTTACTATGGGTTCCCCCCACACTTCCTTGCCCATCATAGAGCTGGAAGAAGGGAAGCACATTTCAAAATCCTTTCCATGACCAGGCAGCTCCCTTAGCCCTTGTGTTTAGTTTTATTAATGAAAAACATTAGCAGGGCAATATGTCAGCAGGCTACAACGCTCCAGGACTTGGTGTCTCCAAGGAACCACCCTTGAGCAGTAAGACAAAGGGCTCTTGGTGTCTCTCAGATGGCACCTCCTGTAACCCTACCTCTGACAGGCTCTATAAATCCCTCTTGGATTGCTGATGGGACATAAATCTCCCCAAAACCACGATGCTTACCAAAAGTTATTGCATTATAAATCCCACATCAGCTCAGTGAAATATCTGTGGCTATTGAGTTAAACAAGTCAAGACAGCTACTTAACTATTCCCAAACATTAGCTTATTAAAATGCAAGTAAGGAGCATATGAGGAGCAGCACAGAGGAGATGTTTTCTGAGCAGCCATTTATCATGTTTGTACAACAAGTCATAAACAGGTCTACAGCTTTTGGCTGTGCCTTGAATTTCCAGGAACAGAGATGTGCCTGGGAAGAGCAGATAAGGGTGTCTCTGTTTAGATGTAGGATGGGGAGTTGGGGAATCAGCCTAATTGCTGCAGAAAGGACCATTTTTCTGCTGCAGCCAGATGGTGCTATGGCATTTGCAGCTTCCACTTCTTCAGGAAAGAGGTGGGGGCTTCCTAGGAGGGGAATAGAGGTACAGATGCACAGGGAAGGTTTATGAGAACCAGACAGCTCCAAAAACCCACAGTGAGGCACAAAATTAAGTACTCTGTACCATCATGGCTAAGAAATAATGGAGAATTTTGGCATCTTGTGTAAGTAAAAAAATCGAAAAAGAAAAGCCTTTCTGTGCCATATTTTAGCACCCTAGGCTGCAAATGAATCCTGTTTTGAGCTGGAACATGGTCTGTACAGGAGCGCCCAGGCTGAAGCTGTGAATCGGCCCATGGACTGCAGTGGCCCCTCTTCATAATGGGGAGGAATTACAGGATCTCCTTCCCATTACCCTTTCCCTCAGCAGCTGCAGCAAGAGTGCCCTTCCCCCTCATCTTGGGAGACTTCACCATTTCTCACACTTTGCCTTTTCTCACAGTGGAGAATATTTTTTCCCCCTGAAGTGCAGGTGAGACCATTATTCCACATCAGCCTTGTGACCCACCATCACTTGTGACGGTGTCCCAGGGGCTGGTGGTGCCCGGCAGGCACAGGCAGGCTGCAGTGGGGGATCCTGGCAGCCGGTCTTTCTGTAGGCACTGGAAACTGAGCCCGGACCATGAAGCCTCTTTGTACAACCAGCTGGAGGGATCTCCCCACAGGGAAATGAATCAAACCCGTCGCCAACTTGGACAAGCCAATTACGTTGTGTTTGCTTGAGGTCAGGGGCTGGGGAGAGGAAGATTTAAAAGCCCTTCTTCTCCAGGATGCGGAGCCCCATGATTTGGCTGCTCCAGTGGCTGTTACAGTCCGTGACAGTGTGAAATGTCAGCACGGCTGCTCTGCAAGGCCCGTTTGAACCGGTGACGTGGGAGCATCACACAGGCGGGCGCCTGAGTCAGCACCCAGCACTGGGACTGTGCCCAGCGTTTATGTAAACTCTGAACTGTGTACGGCCGCCGAGCCGAGCTATAAATCTCCTGAGAAGTAGCTCTTGCAAGGATGCTGGACTTTCCAGGGGAGGCTGGAGCTGGAAGTAGAGGGGGAATAAACTTGCCTGCCAGTCAGCGCTGTGTGGACCTGGACAGAGAGACCTCTTGGGGGATGTGCGAGGAAATACTGTCTTTGGAGAGTCTGTGTTTGGAAATGGTCCAAGCACTTTCTCAGGTTGCCTCGGGGTAGAAAGCGGCATCATATTAGGAGTCAACCTATCCCATCCCCAGAAGTCCATGATTTCAAAGTGAACACTTCGCACGTGCAAGCCATCAAAAGCAACAAATGCTTCTCTTTCCTTTGCAGTGATGCTTTGCTTCTCTCGAGAAACATTTGCAACACTATTGGAAGAGCTCAGAAGGTCAACCCACCAGTTAATCCACTCAGTAGTATGTCCAAAATATGCACCACCAGGTAAATGAAAAATTTTGTGGGCTCTGTTGGTGCATATTGCCACTCTGAATGTTTGAAAGTGAAAAAGGACTTTTTCTACAGAAAAAAATAAACACGAGGACTGATAATAGATGATAACTTAATTTGTTCTTGGGGTCCCATCCATTGCTTCACATCCTCCTTTAAAGGCTCTTTAAAAATTGTAACATAAAAGCAAAACATCTTGCAAGTGCTCCAAGAGCTTTAGGAGACTGTTTTCAAAAGGAAATTTCTCTTGGGAGATGAAGTCCTTTTAAGACAATGTGCTCAAAAATCAATTGCTTTTGAAAGTGGAAGTTTGGCGTCTGTGAAAGGCTATTAAATAGCAGTCAGAAAACAACTCCCTGGTCCCAACAATATGTCTTAAAAGGAGATTCACGTCGTACTGCCACTTCCTTAGACCAAAACTACAGTCACACCCTTCTGGTCTGGACCAGGTTAATGCCCAACCTGTTTGCACCCTACAGACAAGCAGTTGTTGTGCTTCATCTAGTAAAGTCACCTGACAGTGCAGCCAGCTGGGTGGCCTGTGCCCAAAATCTAAGCATCACACAGAGGCACGAGCCTCTCCATGGTGTTGGCAGGAGAGACACTGCCTTCTCCCTCTGAGCCAAGAGCGAGCAAGTGAGTCCAAACCTGTAATCCCAAGTGGAGGAAAAACCCAGGCTAAGGGATGTCATCAAATTAATAAACTAAGCTGTTCCTCCTCCAAAAAACTCTGCTGACTTCTTCCCATCCAGCTGGGCTTTACCCTGTGGGCTTGATCCCTTTCCTCAGGGCTGGAGTTCAAGTGACCTACGTCTAATTTCTCACCGCTTTCTGATGAGTGTTTTCATAACACTTTTCTGCTTCCCAGATTTGGGGACCTGCCAGAGCTCAGCCAGAGCTGAAATCCTTCTGCTCTTTGACATCTAATTTTGTTCTCTCCAGGATATTTCTTGGAGGGCATATAGGAGCCTTGAGAGAGGCCACCCAGCCCCGTGGTGGGAGGAATCAGTGCTGACAGGGATCTCAGTGATGTTTTGTGGTCTCATAAGTGGTTGTCAAGCACCAGGAATTACTCTGGACCATGCCAGAGATAGTATAGAGCACATCCATCAGCTGATCAATGCCTGGCAGTGATGAAGAGTGGCTATGGTATGAGAGGGGAGGAAGGTGGGCTAGGGTGAAGGAGGGTAGCACATCTCCTGCCCAGCCATGTCCTCCCCTCCTCTGCCAGTGGTTGATTGATACAGGATTGTGGGCCAGTGCCTGTGTATGGACCTGGGACACTTGAGGCTGGTCCTGAAGCCCTGGCTCTGCCTTTCCCCAGGAGGGATGGCAAAAGGCTGGATGGGAGCAGCAGGAACAGCTGGAGATGCACAGGAGAGCTGAGAGAAGAAAGGTGGAACAACAGCTCTTTGGAGAAGAGTTGGGGAATAGGTCATGGATGGAGGTGGGGACAGAGACGGACCCATGACCCTTCATGTCTGGGAGGGGGGCAGCAGAAGTGGAAACTATAGAGCCACAATGTGAAGCTCATTGCTGTGCTGGAAACCAGCTCCAGAGAGACTGGAGGGAGGTGTGTGTAGGAGGCTGACAGCTGCCATCCTGCTGGGTGTCCTTCTCTGGGCTGTGCTGCCTGTCATTGTGGGCATAGGGCTGACCTGAAATCACTGGAAGTGGCGTCAGGGGCTCCATGAGAAGATGATGGATTACCTACAGGAGAACTGATTGCACTAATGATGACTTGGATTTTATGGGGGCTGGAATACTGCACATGGAAAGGAGGCATTTCTTCAGCCTTCTGCCCATGCTGTTCTTTGCTTGACTATCCATTTCCCCCCCCCATATTAGCAGACATACGTAGTTTTGGAGTCTTCGTGGCTGAGATGGAGCCCTCTGAGCCTCTCGTGCTTCCTGAAGTCTACAGCTCTGGAGATATGAAGCACTTTGGGTAACCCTTTGGGTTATGTACCTCCATCAGCACAGAAGGTAGCCCACTCCTTACAGCCTTCTCATTGCCCATTGTTTGCTTTGTGGGACAGGGAATCTGTCATGTATTCCATGGACCCAGCTGCCATGTACTTGGAAATGCCTCTGGCCCATGCACATGGAGTGGAGCCATCTGTTGGTGCCTCTGCTTGTCAGATATCTCTCCAGCCTGTTGACACTCCTCTTGCTTACAACAGTCTGAGCTGGTGCCAATAGTCCTGCACTTTGACATGGAAGTGGCCAAACTCTGTTTTTGGTGTCCTTGGCTCTGTTTGATGTGTTGCCTTGCTGCCCCAAGCTTACGCACACCAACGCATACTATTCCCCAAGGTGGACCCCTCTTTCTCAACGGCCATGAGAAACATCCTCCTTGCGGTGTTTCCAAAAGGAAAAATATGTCCTTGGTTGCTGTAAATAGCGCAGAGAAATGATTTCTCATGATCCTGCTAGGACCAGCGTTTCTGTTGCTTGAGCCTCATAAGCTCCCTGGGCAAATGTCATTGGAGAGCCCTTCTCACCACTCTGTGGCTGGGCTCTTCCCATGCCATTGACTTCACACAGGCATTTAGGAGCCCCTTTAGGAGCCCCTAGGGAGCCAGGAGCCTAGTGTCCCAGGTGCTGTGAGAAACAGCCCTTTCCTCTGGGACATCAAGCCCTGCAAAGGGAAGATGAATGTGCCAAATTTGCACATGCCAAATGAAGCTAGGGGGTCCCCATCCTACTTGGGTACATTATAGTGCCTGAGTCACTCAAAGACTCATTCCTTCACATATTTCCCCAAAAAGCAACTAAGATGTGAGGAGAGAAGTACCCTTCCAGTGTGACTGCTGCTCTTTTCTGCCCCACATGACCATGGGTTTCTTATACTCCCTATACAATGGGAAAGGTGGGGAGTAAAAATAGAGTAAAATTGTCTTACCCTTTCTGAGTCCACTCAGAACTTCTGAGTCTAGTCTGCTTCTAGTCTTGTGCAGAAGCTCTACATCTGCAGCCCCAAGAAGGGCTCCCAGGCAAGGGTCACGGATGCTGCTCCACTCCTGTGATTAGCTCCAGCTTCATCCCCTTGCTTATGGTACAGCCTGAGCTATGAGAAGCAGAGACACGGGGAGGCTGGAGACAGCATCTTTTTACTATTGCAGTGATTATAGCAAAGCAGCAGCATCCAGGCCACCTGTGTGGCTGCTGGCAGAAGAAACTGTCCTGAATTCACATCTGTGGGTTTGTGCAGTGGCAGAGATACAGCAGCAAATTGCAAGGGTCAGAGGTACAGCTGGACTGTCCCAGGAAAGCACACAGACCAACAGAGACACCACTCCCTCCACAGAAGTGTACTCCCATCCAAAGGCAGTGGCAAGGTGTCCCCAGAGCACCCCAAGTGCAGTCTAGTAACCAAACAAGTCCCTCTCAGCATGTTCCTTGCATCTCAGGCTGCCCAGTGCATCACTTCCAGGCTGGCACAGAAAAAAAAAAACTGGCCAGGAAAAAAGGAGGGTATTCCCCATATAGGGCCGTACAAAGGGAGCTCTGCTTTGAGATGTCAGTGCATACGCCAGTGCATACTTCTTTAATTATATCCTGCGCTGCCTGTTTCCAATGAAAGGGCCCTATCTGTTTGCAGTTACTGGCCTTATGAAAACCAGGCTTGGGCCCAAGTCAGAGGGAACCAAAATAAGAAACATTTTCCTTCAGAGGCATCATTTGAGCTAATTAACTTTAATCATCCCAGAAACATCTCTTTGAGATTTCTTCCCCCTCCTTGGAGCTGGTGCACATCCAAGCATCCCCAAGGGTGAGGGCTGGTAGGGCACTGCCATCCTTTTGTCTCCTCATCCCCAGGTGCCAGACCCTGTGACAGCCCTTGCTGATGCACTCTGGAGTGTTGTCTGGGAGAGGCAGAGGCTGGCAAAGCAAGTCAGTGGCTGACCAGGCCTGCAAAATCATAGCCTGATGCAAGGGAAAGAGAAACCCTCTTCTGGAGCAAAGCCTCAGGACTTTACAGGCAGTTTGAGCCGATGAGTTGGTTTTCTCCTGGAGTGGGATGGAGCTACCATACGAGGACCTGCAGCTGGAAAGAGTGTTTTTACAAACCTGCATTGATCATATTATGAAGAGGGAGCAACGAGCCACTGGCTGTGGCCACCATAATCTTTTGGAGATGAGGATCTGACCTTTTGGAGAGGGAGTTTTCTGGGTGGGGAACAGGTGATGTGCAGCAGAGTGATACACAAGCTGGAGCATTGCCAGAGTGAACGGGTAGGTGTTTGAAGGCCGAGGCTGCAAGAGGGGAACAGGTAAAGAGCAGGTGGCTGAAGGGGCATCTTTCCAGCTCCAGGGCAGCAGGTAAGCTGGAGAGCTGCTCCGGGCCAGGGCTGGGAGGTTTTGCACAGGCTGCTTAGAACAGCAGTGGCAGAGCAGAGCGTGGATACAGCGGCAGTTAATGACAAAGAGCATCCCCGTGCTTAAACAGGGGCTTAAATCTTAATGCTTTCACTCTGTCTCCATGAAGGTGGTGGGCTTGGCGTGATGCCGTCATCCAGTGGGGCGTGGGGATGTCCCCCAGTCTATGGGGCGATGGGTTCAGGCGCAGCCAGGTTGAGAGCGGGGTGGTGGCTCGCCCCGGTCCTCCCGCCTCGGCACAAGCCCGGGCACAGCAGTTCCGTGCTGGACCCCGGGCAGGTTCATTAAAAGCCCCATCCCGCCGCGGCGGTGGCGGAGCAGTCCCTTTGCCGCCCGCAGAGGGAGCTGAGCGCCCGCGGCTGCTGCGACGCCTCTGGCCCCAGCGGGGCTCAGTCCCGGAGCGAGGGGAGGCCGAAGAGCAAACCGGGTCGGGCTGTGCATCCTCAGATCTCCCCGCGTGGCTTAGCTGCGGTATCGACGTGGGTCTGGTTGTGGACGCTGCTGAAGGAGCCAGTACCCGGACCACAGCACCGATGGGGCGCAGCGTGCTCGGAGTGCCCGTGGATGAAGGAAGGAAAGAGGGGAAAGGTGGGTGTACACTCCATGCACTTTCCACCCACCCGTGCTTGGTCCCTGGACTGTGCGTGGGGTGGGATTCGGGGCAGACCTGCCAGGTTTCCTTGCAGTCTAGTTCCCACAGTTTTGGTCTCGCTCAGCATCATGGCTGCGGGCATCAGGAGTTTAGACATGCCCTGGACCACTGCGCCCTGTGAACCTGGGATCAGAGGACTGGCTGCATCCATGCTGAAATCACTGTGGAGCTTGTTAACTCTTCCTGCCAGGAGCATCTCTTGCTGTATCTGAGCTATTTTGGACAGGAGCTGGATTAATTTCATCAAAATACTTCTCATCTGCTGATTAACCTTTACCAAAATTAAGACAAGGAAGGAATTGACCTCATCAGCTTGAGTCTTGGGGCTCTGAGAGTGCTAATGGGCTTTAATTGTCCTAAGTAGCTTTACCTGGAACCTCCCCACTCCCCAACTCACAGACATGGGCCCAGGATTCCTTTTTAAGCTCAGGCTCAGACATTCACCTTCTTCCTGAGCATTTTCCCAAGACTTTGTGTTGAATTTTGAGTAGGGAAGGTCCAGTTTTCGCACCCTTCCTAGTGGACTTAGGTTCTTTTTTTTCTTCCAGTGGATAGGATGCTTTCCTAGGCTGGGGAAAGTGAGCTGGGATTTTGATTAAATTCAGACTGGATGGTATCTTGAATGTTCCTACTAGGGTGGGCTGTGGGCTCCAGGCCTGTCCTGGCTGAACCTCCTGCAAATTTAGTAAAGAGCTGTTAAAGCAACCAGCAATCCTTGCTGTCCTGTTCCGTGTCCGTGTGCTGACCCAGGCAGAGGCAGTGTGAGAAGAGCAAGTCATGAAGGGCAACTTCTGCACCACTTGTGGAGGGCTCCAGGCTCTTTCAGAGTCCAGAGGCAGACTTAAAAAATTCAACAGGTAAGTTAATTGATATCTTAATGGAAATTAACTCAATCCTAGAGGCAACATCAGCTCCTTAAAACCCCTGCAGAGGACAGCCCTGTCACCTTGCAGGAGGAGAGAGTGAAATCATGTAGCCAACCTGCAGGACTGGGAGCAGCAGCATGGGAGATCCGACTACTTGGAGCAAGCAGCATCAGCAATGTCTTGTAATGTCATGACAGGCTGTAGGTGGGGCTTTCTTACTTATTTATTTGTCCAGATGCTGAGGAACCAGAGATTACAAAGTGTCTACCAGGAAGGCAGCAGCCCCAGGAGCAGAAGGTCCTGCAGCCCCATGAGCTTCAGCACAAGATGCGAGCCTCAGACCTTGTATTACATCTGCCTAGCAGGTAGGGTTTAGGCCACAGTCTGTTATAAAACTGGGGGCTTTTCTGCCCCCAGATATCTTAGAGCTGCATCTTGTCAGGGCTTCTTAAGTGCCTGGCTCTCAGTCTCCCTGACTGGTCATCCATGGAAACCCAAGGACAGGAGACATTGGCTGTGAATAGAAACTGATGCAGGAGCTGGTACAGAAAGATGGGGAAAATATTCTTGAGAGTTTGTTTGCTGGGGCATTTAAAAGTAGTTACAGGAGCAGAAATGAGTGATTATTCACTTTGCTGACTGCTCCCTGTGCACTTGGAGAGATTTATTGACTGGTAGCAGAAGATCATACCCCCTGTTCCAGATTGCCTGTGCAACTGATCACTAATTATGGTTAATGGTCGTACTGAAGTGGATAATTTTTTTTTTTTTTAGTATGACAGCAAGAATAATATGATTTAGCAATATCCATGCAGCAAAGAGGCCAGAAATTGTTCTCAGGTTATTTCTGCAAGCTTTGCACAACAGGCAGAGCAATGGCAAGAAGACAATGGGAAAGGGCATTGGCATGGAAGGAAATCAGTGCCACCAATCCAGGGCTTGGGATGGGCCCAAGAACTGCTTATTTATCTGGGTACAGGAGAGCTCTCAGGGCAGCAAACCATGGGGAAACAGCCCCACTGAAGGTTTCCTGTGCAGAGCTGTTTTTCTCTAGCTTCCTAGGTTGCAAAGGGTTTACAAGCTCATGGATCAGAGGTCTGCCTTGTAGGGGTGCACACAGGAAGAAGTGACAGCCCCATAGTCCTCTCTGCTCGAAAGCAGACAGCTCCTGCTCAATAGATGTGCAGTGGAGAAAAAGAGGGAAGAAATGAGTGTTGAAGTGCAGGTCCCAAAGAGCAAGATGGCTGTGTTGTAGCCATTGCTGATCAAAACCTTTTGCTTTCTATCATGAAAAATTAGGTGGTTTCACTTCAAAACCAATCTGATCTATGACTGTCTGGGAATGGGCCATGGGAAGGATAGACAGGTTGTGGGTGCAAAGTTGAGCAAAATAAGTAATATAAGCATAAAGGCATCTTAATAGTAGGGATATTAGTTTTAAATATGTAATATAGGGGAGTTATAAAATATATAAATACATAAAACATCTTACAGAGTCATGGGGTACATGACCACATACAGTGTAAAAAAATAATGTAATAATGTAGGGCATTAATAAAATAACTAAAATGTAGACTAGGGTTCAGGTTGCCTCCCCTGGGGCAGCAGTGGTTTAGCATCCCAAAATGGCAGAGCTAGAGCTAGCTGGAATGCAAGTGTGGATATAAAAAACAGGATGCAAGGTGGGCTTTTGTGTAGTCAATCTGGACCTTGAATTGAAAAAGCATTAGGATTTCACCTCAAGGTTTTTCCCAGGCCTCCTGGCACAGACATCAGACAAAGTGGATTGTGTATGTGATACTAATGCCCGTTTAATCATCTGGATGCATTTTACTTTATATATGTATTAAGTATTTCCAGTATATGTCTGGGAGCTATAAATACTCCCATAGTGACAGTAGGTACTGCTTAGTAAAGCTTTACTCAGGTCAGGTTTAGAGCAGTCTGTGTACAGGAGTTACCGGAGGGAGATAGAGATGAACTTCAGGCTTTTATTTAAGGTGTAGAAGGGTCATATTTTCCTTTCATTTTTGGTTGGTGTGTTGTTGGGTTTTTTCCCCCACAATAGGGATAAAGGCTAGAAATCTCCATTGTAAAGAAAGCTGATATTCTTCATTTAACAGCTTAGCCCCTGAAGCTGGGTCTTGATCAGCCTTGCTTGAGGCAGCAGGCTGTCTCTTCTCAGAGCTGTTTTCTGTGGTTTGAAGCTCTCTCCTTACTTTTTTTCTAGTTCAAAATCACCTGCAAACAAAGCTCTAATTACCTGCCTGTCTGAGATTAAGATTTGTGAGTTGCTTTTTTAAGGGAGTCTGCTTTCCCTGGCTCCTGCTCCAAGCAGCTCTAGAAGTTGTGAAGTGTTTTCACTGGCCAGGTCTGGAACTCTTGGTGTGGGGAACACCCCTCTATGGTTCCCAGATGTGAGTTGGAGCCCTGGTACCCAGTCTGTTCCTAGACTGGGGGGAACTGGGATTGTGATCCCACCCCCATCCCTCTGCTCTCCTTCCCGCCCTGCAGATGGTTGCTGCAAGCTAGATACTTCTAGGAGGATTTGCTTGACTTCTCTTTTGGTATCCCTCATGAATGACCATGTCCACAAGAAATTTGTGCACAGGGAGAAGAAGTCAGTAAAAATTTTCTGCCTGCAGCTTGGGTGTGTGCCGTGGAGTTGGGCTGCTGCATTTGGAGACCATCCCCTGAGCACGTCATCTGGGGTGAAGCAGCCTTTCAGAGAGAACAGAAATTGTCTTCTTTAGGTGGGTTTCTTGCAACTGGCAATTACCAGAGCTAAAACCATAATGAGGGAACTTGATTCCCTGCTGTTGGGGAGTAGCAGTGGCCTGCAAAGAGAAAAGGGCACTTGTGCCATGCCCTGTGAGGGCCAAGCGTGACAACTTGACTGGACATTTTTCTCCTGCTCTGCATTTGAGAAAGCAGCCAGACTAGCGGTGAAGATATCCAGCTTGCAAGAGCTCATCTCCTCTGGCTCCTGAGCACCACCTCATCCTGCCCTTGGCCACAGCAGTGTCAGGGCTTGCACACTCCAGGTTTGCACCAAACTGCACCCTGGGTCTTGTGATCCCCATTGGTGGAGATAGGACAAGAACTGTCCCTGTGAAAATGCAGCACTGGAGGTGCTGAGCTTGATTAGTCTTCCTTCTTTTGCAGCCTTCATCTTACTGAATGTCCTAAACGTCTTGGCAAATTTCTCCACTGAAGCAAGGAGGGGATTCTTGCCTTTCCATGAGGCATTTGAACAAAATGCAGTGGTTCACTCTGTAGATGGCAACTTGCAATTAAACTCATCCATGCCACCAGGGCTCAATGTATGAGATGAAATCTTCTGTTTGCCCATAGACATTTGGTCTCAGGGTAGTCGCTGCCTTCCTGTTCCAGGGTAGTTAAACCAGATACCTTCTGCTGGGTTCCTCTCTCCCGAGGACAAAAGAGAAAGCACACTTAATTAGCAGGAATTATATGATCGTTAAATCCACAAAACCTGTTCCAGGCAGGTGTGGTCACAAAGCACCCCAGAGCAGTTTTGTGCTAAGACTTGAGCTGCTGGTGTCCTGTTCGCTGAACAAAAGCTGTGTTGTTCCTTCTCTGGTGGGGGTGTGCAGAAAAACAGCTGAAACCCAGCAGTCCCAATCTGGGACCTCACGAAGACTTGGGGTTCCAAGCAAGGCTTGTACATTTGTGATGGAGGACAGCCCTTTCCCTAGGGAGGTCCCTGCCAAAATACTGGCAGGGCAGGGGTAGGAGAAGCAGGAGGAGAAGGAGGAAGGGGTTTTCTTGAGGGAAGAGTAACTCTTGGGATGATTCCCATGTTTGGGAGCAGACCCCATGGGTTGTTGATGTCTGTAGCACCTCTGGCCCCAGATGAGCTGCAGTAATTGCTGTGAGTGTGGCAGCAGCCCTCTGCATGGCAAGAGCTGTGTAGCACCAGCTTTGCATGGGTTGTGGTGAAAGCATTTGTTGTACATGTCCTTGTGGGCCTCTGCCACTGTCTGCCAGGTTGTGTAAGGCTTGGAGGAGAGCAGAAGCTGGGTAAACACTTATGTGTCTTTGTTACAGGTGGTTGCCCAAGAAAAGGACAATCCTGTGTGATATCCTGAGAACCAGATACCTTCAAACAGCTTATGCTGCAACAGGGGTGGCTGTGGCTTTCCGTAAGGTTTTGCCTGATGCTCTCAGCAGTTCCTGATGCTCTAAGGATTCTGCCTGCATCTAGACAGCACTGCTGGAAAATAAGCACATGGGCAAGAAAAAAAAAAGAGGGAAGAGAGAGGATAAGGATAAATCACAGAGAAGGCATGGAAATGGGCAGGAGGACAACAGGCTCCAAGGTTGGGTTGTAGGGTAGGGTGAAAGTGTTTGCAGGAGAGATGTCTCTGAGATAGGGTAACATGTTTCACTGCATCTATTGCAAGGTGTAAGCAAGGAGATGTCGTGAGTTTGTCCTTATCTGGGAAGGTGACTATGGTGAGCCACGAAGCCGAGGGTAAGCAATGCCCTCAGAGCTCTCTCACCTCTGATGAAAGGCCGGAGATCATATCAGCTCCCTAGGGAACCACAAAACAAATTTACCAGAGTACCATGCGGGTTAAGGAGAGCAAAGAGACACTGTTGAACTTGCTCCCACATCCCAAGGTGCTGGCCCCCCTTGGGGACCTCCATCCTTCAGCCCTGCATCTAATGGGAGCAGTCCTGCAGTCCTTTCCTGGAAGGATTTTGCTCACAAAACAAAAATGAGGAAGGAGGATGGGGAAAAGCAAATGAAAAATGTGTCTTTAGTTGCATTCAAGAAAAACAAGAGCTGGCCTGGGAAGCACTCCGACGCAATTAAAGCAGAGAAAATGGGAGGTGAATACTCTTGTTTACTGCCTCACATTTTACGACTACGGCTGTGGATTTATTGTCCCCTTACCAGCTGTGGCTGCTGCAGTGCTGCTGGCTGCTCCGGAGAGCTCTGCCTGGCCTCCTGAGCATGGGGTGTTTCTCATTTCACACTTCAAAGATGGTTAAACAATGTAGCTGCACATGAAAGGGCTGAGCGGAGCCCAGGGAATGTGGGAGAAGATCGGGGTTGCCTGCCCCATGGGAGTCATGGGTGCCCATGGGGCGCAGGGCCCCGTCACTCCCCAGTTGGGCCAGCGGCACCTCTAGCAAGTTTGGTTCATCCCTGGCTGCCAATGGAGTCGGGAGCCCAGCTGCAGCTCTGCAGTTGTGCCAGGCAACACACTTGGGAAGAGATCAGAGGAGTCCCTGGCGATGTCCCCTCTGCGAGGATGAAGGCTGCTTATGGCTGGTGCAGTGCCCAGCTGGCCCCCAGCTGCCGTCAAGGTTCTGTGCTGGGGCTTATTCCCCTTGGGAACGCAGAAGGATTTTACTCTTCATGGCTGTTGTGATGGAAATGTTCCTTGGGGAAGAATCTGGCTCTCATGTGGGTGTTGCGTTGTATCCAGCGCCACAGAGCCTGCTCTGGCTGAAGCAGGAGCGGTGTGGCACCTGGGCAAGCTGCTGTCCAGCCTTGCAGCCAGAGTCTGTGCCAAGCATTCCTTTGGCTGTTGCCTCAGGGAGTCTTCATATGCAGCAAAGGGGTCAAAATGGGAAGATTTTTCACCTTCTGCTTTGCCACTGCTACCAACAGGAGGGTTGAGGGTGGCTTCAGAGGGACTGGCTGTGGTGGCCAGTGAACCCTACCCACCATCCGCACCAGCCCTCAGTTAATGAATACATGTGTCTTTCAGTGTTGCAGCCCTGATGGCAGCCAGGACAAACAGACCTGCAACCACATGAGCTGTGCAAAGGGCTGGGGTCACGGCACATACCAAGGCCTCTCACAGTTCCTGTCCCTGCAGGTTGTCCCCAGTAGGATTGCTGTTACCATGCTGTAACCCGCTCTGAGCATTGCAGGAAGCTATCTCCAGCCTCAGCTGTGCCACCAGCGTGAGGCAGCTTTGTTCTGGAAGGCAGCAGGTTTTTGTAGATGTGACTGCTTTTTCCTGATTGTTCTTGCTCTTCTGGATGTTAGAAGTGCTCTTCTGCTCTCACTTTCCTGTAATATGACAAAAAGTCAAGCAGGAGTTTGCAGATGTTGGGCAGAAGTATTTCTGGTTTAGAAGTGTTGAAGCTTTTGATTTTTATTTTTTTTTCCTCAGGAAAAGCCACCCTAACTTTTTCATTTGCCTACCCATACCTGCAGTTCTATCAGTTCTAGCTCCCTTTGTCTCTTCTTTTTCTTCTTTTCTTTTTTCTTTTTTTTTTTTTTTTTGAAGAGGGAGTCCAAAATCTTGTGTGTGGGTTTTCTGTTTGGTTTTTTTTTTTTTTTCCTCTTCCTTTTGAGGAAAATGGCAGCTAGGAAATGATTATTCAAGAGGTCCACGGCCTTTTCCTCTTTCAGATGCTTGGCAGCTGTGTCACTCCAGGTAAATGATTGACTCTTCCTGCACTTTTGTGACCCTCCTTCTGCCTCGGGTTTACCTTTCCTATTGCCATGCCAGGGCCAGGAGCAGGCATGATCTCTCACTGTGCATAGCTCCTGGGTTTTGTTTTCTGACAAATGTTTTAATTTATAGAGGTTCTTCTCTTCCAGGCTATGTCCCATACCTCCTCTAGGCTGGGAATCCATAAAGCCAGCTTGGCAGCTTGTTTCTATTAAGTCAACTTAATCATGACTTGAAAGCTGTTCCCTTGGAAAGCCCAATCAGTTTGGCAAATAGTGGAAAAATTAATGCTTTCCTTCTTTTTCACTTCTGTTGTTCAATTGTTTTTCTGGCATTCACTGCTCTATTTTATTTCAAGTCAATTTAAGCATGAATTAACAGCCCAGCTAGACAGTTTTAGAGGCTCCAGAAGCTTTCAAGCAGGCATACTCCCAGCTGAACTGTTCTCCCCCAAGACCTGTCTGGAGGCGGGGGTTTGATGGATGAACTCGTACAATGACACTTACATGAAGAGTGCAGAGATGGATTGGGATTTACGAATGGACTCCTCTGCACTTGCCTGCACTTTTGTCCTTCCCTGCAGATGTCCTGTGATGCACACTTGGCCCATTTATTAGAAGGTGTTAAAGCAGTCAGACACTTCAAACAGGAGCCTGCCTAATGCTGGGGTGGCTTGTCCTGTGGCGGCACTGCCAGTTGCCCTGTTTGCAGGGAAATAACTGTAATGCTGGGGTGGAAGGATGGGGCAAAGGTGGGCACCCTTGTCCTACCTGCTGTTCTTCATGACACAGGCATTGCTGTGCTGTTTTGGAGAGGTATGTGTATGCGGGCATATGAAAGGTGCTGCTTATCCCACAAGCTTCTGGTGGCTGCTGCTATTCAGTGACCCTGGGCTGTTTCTTGCAATAATCTCAGCCCAATGCTTTATTTCCTAATTTAGGAGCTCTGTGTCCACGGCTTCTCCTCACGTTACAGCTCCAGGCTTGCTAAAGTCCAAATAGCGCAAGTCGCTCATTGAAACAGCCCCTTGGCACTGGCCCTGCCTCCCATGCAACGTGGCATAAAAGAGCTTTGCTCTTCTTTCAGGGGAAGCTCCTCCTCAGCTGCCACTCCTCTGTATGAGAGAGCCCCATGGGTACCAGTGAAAGCTCTTCCACCCTGCCCAAAACTCTTCCCTGGGGGCTGTATGGGAAGCAGGTGAGCCAGAATCAGCAACAAACCCCTTAGGTGGTTTATGGAGCTGGAGAAGTTGTGCTGGGAAGGAGGTGCCTTGCTCCCATGGGGCATTGCCAAAGGCTGCAGACCCACCTGGGTGATCATGTCCAGCTGGTCCCCCCTCCATCACAGCCATGTTCTCCCCGAGACAGTACGGCATGGTGCAGCGTGTGGCAGTGGTGGGTGCGGGTGTCAGTGGGCTGGCAGCCACTAAGTGCTGCCTGGAAGAGGGGCTGGAGCCCACCCACTTTGAGCAGAGTGAGAACATCAGGGGGCTCTGGTGCTACACAGTGAGTGGCTTTGGCTGCCCAGTTTCAGAGCCGGCTGGGAAAACCTGTGTCCTCATGGCTGGGAGGCTGCATCCCATGTGCCCTCACCCTCTTGCTCTGCTTTGATAGCTACGTGTGGGAGAGCTTGGCTGGATCAATATAGGCCCGCTCCCTTGCCCTGGGGCCATCCTGGCTGTCCCTTGGCTTGCTGAGCCAAGTCCTCTCTGAACTGTCAGCACCTCTCCTTTGGGGATGGAGGGAGCCACCAGCTTTTCCCCAGTTAAGGGGCAGACAATCTCTCAGAGCTGCTCTGAGTATGCGCTCCCATTCCTGTTAAAGCCCATGGAGATAGTGACAGCTATAAAATGCAGGTCTACAAGCTATATAAGAGTGTCCTTGTGGGGCTGCCAGCTACACCACAGCTTGGGAGCACTTACTGCTACTCAGGATAGTTCTCAGTGGGCTTTTACATAGTAGCCATGCACTGTGGAGCTGAGAAGGAACCCAAATGAATAGTTAGAGGGACAGACCCAGAGTCACCTCGTGCCACATCCTACCTGCTGTCAGGCTTGGGCCAAGGGATCAGTTTGGAGTGGAATTGTGGTTGCAGGAGCATCTCAGGGTGCCATTAGGGAAAGGAATGTCTCTTATCTAGAGACAACCTATGGATGTGATCTATCTGGACTTCTGTAAGGCCTTTGACACGGTCCCCCTTGACAAATTGGAGACATATGGATTTGATGGGTGAACTGTTCAGTGGATAAGGAATTGGCTAGGTGGTCGCATCCAGAGGGTTGTACTCAATGGCTTTAAGTC
>BJBW01002567.1:0-43733 GCA_004320125.1 Scolopax mira
GTACAGCACCCCTGCTCTCTATTGATTATTGATTGGTACAGCACCCCTGCTCTGCTATCGATTATTGATTGGTACAGCACCCCTGCTCTGCTATCGATTATTGATTGGTACAGCACCCCTGCTCTCTATTGATTATTGATTGGTACAGCACCCCTGCTCTGCTATCGATTATTGATTGGTACAGCACCCCTGCTCTCTATTGATTATTGATTCGTACAACACCCCTGCTCTTTTACAACATATACTGTAATGTCACTGTCAGCACCTACAGTAAACCAACCTTGAAATAATCTCTTGTGGCAATGGTCTTGGGGTGCTTATTTATGCAAATTCTTCCATCTGTAATGAATCTGAATGATTCTCTGAATCCCAGTAATGGCAAATGTACAGGAGCAATTCAATAGAGTGTTCTAGGCTGGAGAACCAGCCTGACCCAATTTGGCATTAGGATTAGGACGGACTGTTCTGACACAAAAATTCACTGACACAGCCTTTACCCTTGGTGATAGATGCTACTCACATGTGTCATTTACCTGATAATTGTCAAATAATACCTGGGGAGCTGCGCAGCCCAACAGAGCTCTACCCTTGTGTAAGGTGTTCCCTCCTCACTGGTATGTCATGGTAACAACTCAGCTGCTGTAAACGGGTACCGCTTCGGTAAAGGGAATAGAACTGTCCTAATATTCAAAAAGCACGTATTTATAAATATACTTATCTATAAAGAACATAATATTTATATTTGCATGAGCAGATGTACCATGCTTTTTAAGCTGCCCCAGCAGCAAGTATGCCATGTAGGGCTGGGACAATGGGAACTCTCAAATTCCCTTGGTATCCAGGAGACCACGAAAATGGGCTGCATCTATTGATGCCACATTCTCAAGAACCATACCACAGTGAAATTACAAATGATGGCAAATTTCTATGAAAACAGAAACTGCATAGTGATGGCTAATGAGCACAGGGATTTACAGCCCGTGTTGGCAGCATAACTGTGCCTTAATTTACAAGGATAATTTAATGAAAAATCCTTTGGGAAGTCTAAGGTAAGGTTGGCTTCAGAGATTACCGAGTTCTATTTACCTTTATTGAATTTCACTTTTTAAATGAAAAACACGTACAAGAGGCTACTAAGAGTAAAAGCCACCTTCAGCCCAGACCCTCCCGCCTCCCACAGGCATCGCTCTGGTTCTGGTGGGAGACCCTCACCCACGGGGCTGCCCAAGAACCAGCAGGGCTCCTCTCAGCACAGACAGGACATCTGACAGAGGAAACACGGGCAGAATAAGCAATTTTATCTCAATATGAAAGGGCTGGAAAAGGAACCGCATGGTGTCGGTTTAGCAACAGAAAGATAAATCCACTCTAGAAGTACAGCAGCAGCACCAGGAAAATTGAAGAATCCGTGCATAAGCAGGCAAGATACTTAAAGCAACACACAAGTTGTGTGGGGTTTACGCACACTCCCCCCATTGAAATATTATTGTGACAACAGAGGTAAAGTAATCTGAGGGATTGGTGCAGCCCTAAGCAAGCATCATGAAGTTCTAGAATGCTTTCAAGTAATCCCACCAGCAGGTACTTGGAACTTCTATATAAACCAAGCTATTACAAATACTAACTGGAGAATAATTATTTTTGAGCATGAACCTATTTAGATACAGTTTTAAATATCATGGATACCTAACAAGAACCTGTGGAAATACTAGGCTTGCAGTCATCAATATACACCTGTTTATGACAGCGTTTACTATCAGTAGAGCCCAAAAAAGTCAAGATAATTAGAAATTAGTATAAGAATTTGTTTCCTAGTTTTTTTTCCATAAATACCTATATGATTGCCAAGTGATCTAGACATTTAAATTTAAAGATGCATAAACTCCCTGCGAGAGCATGCAGGAAGACACATGGCCCTTACCCACACAAAGCAGGTACCTGGGTGCGT
Source organism: Scolopax mira (assembly GCA_004320125.1). NCBI lineage: Eukaryota > Metazoa > Chordata > Aves > Charadriiformes > Scolopacidae > Scolopax > Scolopax mira. Next base: position 1,949 of record BJBW01002567.1, read on the forward strand.
GTGCCCATCTCCACGTGTGCATTCACCACGTGTAGGAAGCCTCCTCTTTTACACAGTATTTGATTTTGGAAATCACGATTCAGAGGTTTTACACAGAGCTATCCCACCAGTATGACAAAAAACCTGGCTACATAGATATTGTAAATGTAATAAAATAATTGTGACAAGTAGAGTAATGTTCAGAAACACAGTATTTCGAGCAATTACAATTTAACATTTCAAGCACCTGCTATCTGAGGCATTTCAATGGCATTCCATAAAGTACCTGATAAGGTATATATGGCTAAAAGTATATATTTTTTTCGTCTACTCTCTATTTCTCTTTTGTACTTAGAGGTATGCATCATAGCAGTGTTATTCATTAGGATTTTAAAATCTGGACTATTCTTTGCTGTATTGAATCTCTGTTACACATACTTTTCCTACACCTTCCTAACTGGGTGTTATGGTGCACAAAGCTCTCCCCAATGTCACCGAGTTTCTATCTATGAGGTCACTCCAGTGGGTTCTCCAGCCCTGAGCCTGTGGACACATCACACCTCACTCTCGGGACAGGAGTTTAAGTTTAAAACGGAATGTTTCTCGTGGACAGGCAGTGTCCTGCCATTGCTGGGCTGCCACTCTCAAAAAAATGTCCTGTTTGCAGTTACTGTTAGTGTAGGGCAGCAACACACCGGGAAAATGGGGCTGTGCTCTGAGACCCTTCCATGGGGACAGCACCGGTAACGCCTGCAAACTGGAACAGCTCAGGAGTTTGAAGAGATGAGATTAATTTTCTTAGGGTAAATCACTGTAGTGCAATAACCAAATTTATGACTAAGAAACGCACAAGGAAAATAATCCTGGGAGGGCTGGGAACATGAAACAATTACAGTAAAGGGCAACTTTATGGATTTCTGTTTTACAGTAGCTGTGTCCCAAGCCCCTGTGAAGGAGGCCTATTTCTGAACATATTTGTCGAGGGAAAGCTGAAACAAAGCAAACAACATCAAAGTACAGGGAATAAATACAAAGCACACTGCATCTGTGTACATAGTTGGGTAAATAACCTGGTAATCTGGGATAGGGGCTTGGCACGTGTTTGGGAGGGAAGACCAGAGCATTTTTTCCCAGAAGTAGAAATAAATCTGGAAATCGACACCACAGTAAAATAACAATTAATTGCATTAATCTCTTAAGTAACATGGGCTGACATCTGCAAATCTTCACATCTTTTTTAGGTTACTTTAAAGAATTAACCATCATTTGTCACGTCATTTTGAATTAAGAACCAAGACTGTATTCTACAGTTTATGGTCGGTTTGCTCGATGTGAAAGACCCTGCATTAAATCTCTGCAATAGGAATACACGCTACAGCAAGTGAGTTTATATCTCTAATGCTATTATTGATCACGGAAAGTATTGACGTCTCTCTTTCTCTCCACGGGGGAAAATACTTATGAAAGATGCCAGTGGAATTCAGTGGGAGTTAATGGCCTTCCCAACCAGGAGCAGCACTCCATCCATAAAGTGCCTTCTGCGGGAATCCCTTCACCCCACTGTCTAGTCTGAGCTGGCGTGGAGCACTGAGATAGCACACTGCTTTCTCCAGTTTCTGACAACTGAAAGTTATCCTAACATACCTAGAGCTTACTGTTGCACTTTAAATAATAGAAAAACTTAAACAAAAATATACATATGCTACAATGATGAAAATTCATAGCTAAAAACATAATCTCTCACTTCAGCTGCTTAACTTGCAGTTAGAAAAAGAAATCAGAGTAATTCTCTTTTACAAATCAATAGATAAAACAGTCTGTGTTCATCAGATAACAGTTAAAAGCATATTAAAAATAATCAGAAAAGCATTAATCTTCTCACCAATCTTTGCCTGTAAGATTTTTTTGTTGTTAGCTCTAACTTTAAGAGCAAATAATTTCTTTCCCATCTCCTTGCCAAAGCTCAAAGTGGTGTCCCACAGTTAAACGGGATTCAGCTGTTCAGATTTCAGGGCAGTGACAACGAATGACTTTTGGCTCTGGAAATAATTGGGTTTTTTGGAGGTCAACAGCCAAGGAATGAAGCTAAATATTTTGGTAGTGATCTGACACTTTTCAGTTTCTATCTCCAAGTCCTCAAGGTAAGAAAGGATTTCTTCAGGCACACGAGCAGTGCAAAGAAAAAGAAACCCACTTTTTCAGAGCTGGGCACTGGAAGGAAGCCCACCAGGAGAGGCTGTAGTGCCACAGGAGGAAAGTCTCGGCAGGGGACACAACCTGAAATAACTCACAGTGGGATCATTAGGAACACCCCTAATTAAAGACAAAATGCAGATCCCATTACTGTCAGAGAAAGGAGGAAATCTCTGAAACTTTGGGTGAACATTCAACTCCCCAAGCCAGCCACTTATGACAGCATCATTGGGGGTTGACTGAAATGAAGGCGTCGCAGGTTGTTTGGCTCATTATCTGTACAAACTAATTACTTGGCAGACATTAGCTAGAACTGAATGTAGAAGTAGCTGAAATCAGAAATGCCTTCCGAGATGACTCTCCCAGAAAGGAACATCAAATGCTTTCCTGAAAAACTAACCTGATGTGGTGGAAAGATGCTGTGACAGAAGGGACATAATGGAACTGCTTTCAGGAGCTCTTCGTGTCTCAAGGAGACTTGAATCAAAGAAGAGCATTTGTAAGAGCAGTGAATTATGTATAACTACTCAACTGGATGCATCTTAACTTCAGGACAGAAGAGCCATCCCAGTCCAGAGCATTGGCTGAAACTCGCTCCAGAGGAACCCAGGGAGCACCTGGAGCAACCTCTGCACCATCACTGTCAACTCCTGGAGGATGAGCACGAGGAGGGAAAATGTGGTACTTATTTTTATAAAATGAAGGAACGATTGAGGACTTGAGAATGTATAAACCAGTCCAAATAGACTAAATCCCCAGAAAAGTAGTAGAGTAAAAGAAAAAAAAAAAAGCCAACCCCAAAATATGACAGAAAACCCATAAGCAGCTGTAAAAAAACAAGTTGAGAAACCATCACACAGACTTGCCAACAGAAACCTATTGCACACAACTGAGTGTTCCTCTCGGACAGATTAACTGCCAGCTGGATGAGAGGCTGCAGGGCCGTGATGCACCTCTGCTTTCAGCAAAGGACCCTGACACTGTCCTGGGCCTCTCCTGTAAGGAGCACTGCCTGATGCTGCAGGACATAAAGCCCTGGCATAGACAAGGAACTTCACTTCTTGTTTCTCCGCAGTACATACCGACACAGACAGTCTTTTGAAGTAAAAATCAAACGCACAGATTTAGGGACAGGAAACTAAGAGTGGAGGGACTGGGATTCATTCACACTGGGGGAAGACACGGCACCGAGCCTGCAGGCGGGGGTACGGCCATGATCACCCAGACATGGAACAGTAACACTCTATCCACTGCCTTCCTACAAAAGCAAAAGTAACCAGGCATCCAGTGGCAAGAATTCAGTACATATTAAAAAACCCCCAAGCAACTACATGAGTATGGAGATACATGTGCAAGCACACAGAGTCATGGAGCTGTGGTGGGACGCAGCCACGGCGTGTGCCCACGGCTGTGCCGGGGAGATGCACCCTGTCTCTGGCAGCTCACCACCACGGCCACTAACCTAACAGCAGTGTCACAGGAAAATGGGGTGCACCATCTGCAGCTGGAAAGAAATTCCACCGTCCACCATTCTCTTCTCCCTTTCCTGAACCGTACCTATTTTCACCAAATTCTGCACATCAGCAGTAGCACCCAGGGAGGAGGAGAAAGCCAGAAGCAGGGAAATTGCAGGAGTTGGGATGCTCTTCCCTACTTTTCTCTCCTTGGTTCCCATCTTAGACTGCACAGACATACAGGGCTGGGGATTTCCATTCAAAAAGACCTGGCCTCCTGCAAGCAACGCGAGGGAGACCACAAAGCAGAAAAAAATTCCTCTGCATTATTTTTACAGCTTTCCCTATCCTTCCCTATCCCACCTTTACAGCCCAAAACAGAGCCGCCTACGCACCCCATCAGCCAACACTTCTCATCCAGTTTCCAATGGTTCTGGACACGCAGAAGGTAAAATTTGTAACTTTTAACAGGAAGAGAAATCTTTCAAACTCTGAGTGCCCACTGCGGGGGTCTCAGCATCCCCCATCCCCTGGTGCAGCACACCTCAATCAAAAACACACCTCCCCAAAACCCAACTGCAACACACTGGCCTTTGATATAGAGACATAAATTAGCAAAACAAAAAGTAAATTCAAAAGGTAGTAAACATAGAAACGTTGTTATATTTTAGGTATGATTTTTGAAAAAAAAAAAAATAGTTTCCAAATGAATTTTACGAAAGCCTGCGTTGACAGCCAGCATGTCTTTGTGAAAGGAACAGATCTGAAAAATTCTTGTGTCTGTGAATAGCAGAAATTCAGGGTGTGCAGGCTGGCAGGTAATCAGTTAGTCATTCCAGCCCATTGTCATCAACCACATTGTTCAGACCATTCAAACTGAGCAATGAAAAGATGACATCAAATGCGTACAGAACTAATAAGTGAAAATTTCTCCTTACTTCAAACATCATTCTGCCTTATTAGTCCTTTACAGAGAAACCAAGAAAGATGACAAAAGTGTTGATGATTATGGTGCCTGGACCTACATCTGTACTTACACACCAAAAAAACCAGCCAACTGATGGACTTCCTGAAAGAAAACTTCTCTAGTGTTACTTTAAGCTTTATTCTTTTCCGTTACAGACCTAGGCCATGAGATAAGGTTTCTCTCATACACGTCAAAACATGGGAATACAGGCAGGAATTTAGGCAGGAATTCAGGCAAACACAACAGGAACCTGCTCCAAACATACACACATTTTTAAGTGCAGCCTGGGAGATTTACATAAACATACAAAGCTACTGACACTAAAGCTTTAAATAGAATTTTGGTGACAATATTTGAACAACAAAGAGGCACAGGACACCAGGATGGGCATCACCAAGAAAGAAACCGACACAGCTCCGGCTGGTGTTCGCCACTGAAAGCCCAAGAGGCAGGAACTGGCCAGGGAACAGCTATTCTGGCCTCACAAACCAGCAGTGATCCCCAATACCCCTCTTTTTTCCCCAACACACAGATGCGACAGAAGGTTTAAATGTCCTCTCCTCCCTGCCTCAAAAAAGGACGTTTGTGCAGTGCGACAATTTACAGAAACAGTGGAACAAATACCACGAATGTTCAGGTCACTGCACTTCAGACAACGTAACGTTCCTATTTTAGAATTCACATATTTGCAAGTTTTACTACTTTTTGCTCACCATTGTGCCTTCAGTAGTCTGGTATTTTCAGAAAGAAGGTTTTCAAAGTTATTAAATTCTTTAGAAGCGGAACTTGATGGACACAGACAAGTATTTTTACTTGCACTACAAGCTTCTTCTCAAAGTAGATATAAGTAACTTTTTGTCATCCATAGCTCCATTATTAGTCTCAGTAAATTTACACAACATTCTAGTAAACAGAAGGAAAAAAGGAGAAAACTAATTAACAATGAACCAACTGCTTATAACTTTGATCGTTCCCTGGAGCAGAAATCCTTTGAGCAGAGGGGTGGTTTTGGGTACATGAAGAGTACTACGACCCCAAAGGAAGCTGCTCCTGTGAATGTAACAGTATAAGGCTTTCTTGAGAACAGAGGCTAAAAATCTCAAGCATTAAGCAGACAGTAAGGATTTCACACATTTTGTGGAAAAAGAAGTTCTGTTCTTTTTTTTTTCCCCGATACACTTTATCAATCCTCTTTTTAGCTAATGGAAGCCTATGACAGGGATTCTGGAGTTCTTTCATGCAGACACATTGCATTGAGGACTGACTGAAACTCCTACTGCCACAAAGATTTATATCAATTGGAGACTTACATAAGTAAACAAGACATTAATTTGTGCCTGGCTTAAGATTAAATTCCCTTCAGGACTGGGAAAAAAGCAAATGCCAAACAAAAGCTTCCTTCAGCAGGAAGTGGAACTGATGCTCACATCGGGTGGCTGCAGTCCCTCTGAAAATGCAAACCCTGACTGGATGTATCTAATAAATGCACCGACCAATTAAATGTGCCAAATCAACACCTTCATTCACCAAAAAAACCTCAGGAATCATTTTAATTTTCAGGAGAAAATTTTCAAATTTATTCTTCAGGAGTTAATCTATTTTGTAAGTTTATAACAAAGTTTAAGATGGACAACTGCTTCCATCAAATAAAATTAAAATCAAGTGGAATGAAAACTGAATTGAAATCTCATCCTGAGAATTCACCTCTCAGCAATTTAAAATAAAATTCACCCCTCAACGTGGTCCCAAGAAAAGGGCAACAGTGCAACAAACAAAAGCCTTTGCGTGTTACTGGGCTGCAGTAATTCCTGGAATTGTGGCCTTTCAGCGAGAGCTGCGATGCTGGGCTCGCGGCGGGAGGGCACTCGCCCACAGCTAGCAACATGTACTTTTTAAATTTTAATCATGAAAAATTGATACAGTTATAATATGACCTCCAAGGCTCAAGAAGTTGCCCTGCACAGAACCTTCGCTCTTGCAATTTATTAATTAGTCTAAAATGCATTCCGTATACTACTATTGACCTCATAAAGCTATCATTTACATTCATTAGCTTTAGTAGTGGATATTCTTTCTAATTAACAGTATAGCCTAATATAGTTAAACCAGAAAAAAAATTCAAATTTCATCCTTAGGCTCACTGCACTGTTAATCTCAATGACAAAGGGTAACAGCAGTTAATTCTTATGTTTTGAAGCTCTTTTACTAGTTTAGTCCTGAAAAAATCACCGCACAACCTCCCCAAAGATTTAAGGTGTTTTAACAATTATTCGTAATCTCCTGCTTTTTCACAAGTTTGAGCAAACCCTCAAAAAACTCCAAGCAAGCCCTGGTACTTTAGTATTGAGAGTATCCTCTAATTCTCCACACCTCGCAGAACTGTGCTACACAACATACTTTTGCCCCCAAATCTGTCCATGCTATTAGATTTTATTTATTTAATAGAGCAATGAAATACCCAGGACCTCCTCTGACCACCTCAGTCTTACAGTTGACCTAATTGTATTTTGCCCCTTCAGGTGTTTGCCTGAGGACCAGGAATGTGTGTTCCAAGGAGAGAAGCTTCAGAAGAAGAGCTGCCCCCCCCCGCTACTATGCAAGATTGTACCTTATATTTTCCTAAAGCCTCTTCAATGATTATTTGAATATGGAGCTTCATTCTCATGCCATTTTGTTACTGTGAGCGGGTCCCAGCGCCAGTCCCAAGCTGTCACCACCCCAGGAGGGGGACAATAATGTCTTCTCCAGAGAGTCACCAATGGCTGGGGGCTCCCCAAGAAGCCCCTGCAGCACATCAGACAAGTGCCAGTGCCACCAAGAGGTGAAGCTGCTGCCTCCTTCCTACCAGTAAATATGCACATGGTATTTCTTTCTTTCTAAGCATTATTTCCTTCTAAATCTGTGACAGAAAATGCTCCCTAAAGAACAGCTCAAGTTCAGCAAAAGCACTGGGGACACCACAAGCCACAGGAGACATTTTAAAGGAGGTTGTATAAAAAAAAAGCATCCTTACCTAAGGCTAATGATGAAGTCTCTTCTCAAAGTGAAAATAAATACATTTTTTTCCTGAGATCACAAAGCCTAATCTGAGGAAGAACTAGGCAGGTTGAATGTTCACCTTCTATATTTGATTGTATTCCCCTTTATTGTATTCCACATCTTTGACCACTCCTGGACATTAGTTATTCAAGCTCCTCCTACAGAACAGCCCCAAGGTCCATGGAGCTCTGCAGGAACAGCACCTGGTTCGTTATCTCAGAATACTTGTCAGCTGGTGGAGCACAGCAACCACTGCACCATGCTGATATAAATGGTAACGCACTACAAAGGGAAAACACAGTAATCACAAAAAATAAAATTGTTTCTATTTTCCCATATAATGAACACAAGGAATTTTTTTCAAGAACATTTACAGATGCAGCAAAACACCAGGAGACTGTTTCTCAAGGTCAATGAGCAGCTGCTGCCACTGCTCACTCCACAGCTGAAAAATCAGGATATATCCATCAGCAGGAGGAGGATTCCCTACACCTGGGCTCTTCGCCTTTCCTGCACATGAAAAGCACCCAGAACACACTTTTGTGTGTTTTTACCCACTGGGGGATTTACTAGAACACGTGTGTGGTGTGTCTGGGCAGAGGCCACCGAGGCCAGGAACATCGTGCTGATCACAGTTACTGCTGGGAACAGGCTGTTATAAACAGGGATCAGAAGTTAATCTAGGTCAAGGGGAGAGCATGTCTCCATGAAGTTCAGCCACACAGTGTAATGAGATTAAAAAATCTCAGTGAAATTCTTGCTCCTCTCTTCCTGCCATTTTTCCAATATGACACAGTCCTTATTTAACAGCAGGAAAGAAGCCACTCATAATTAACTTAGATTCTTCCCTTCATCCAACTAGGAAAAAAGCCCCATTTTTATTTCCTTGTCCTATAAAAGCATGTTCCCAACAGGGAATGGGCAAGTTCATCGCTGACTCTAATACACCAAATAGAATCCTTAAATGAAACTGTGTATGAGGAGGCTGAATTTTAAGTGGTGTATTACAGCTGTAAATATAAGCCAACGACTCCTGCTATATAATCCATTACAAATCTGCTAGGCAATCAGAATTCAATTAGATTTAATCCACTAACATTCAATAGACTTGTCAAAATCATGTTTATAACAAATAGCTAGAAATTGCTGTCCTTTGACTACCAATGAAGATACTTAGTCAAGGCAGAGTTATCAAAACCAAGAATCCATTGTCCAAATTGGACCATTATTTTGACTAATTCAAGTACTCAGTTTGACTTCAACTTGAAAATCTGGAAACCCTTTCATTACTTTTCATTTAGAGTCAGCAACATTACTGATTAGGAAGCTTTGTAAGCGATGGCTGTTCATTAGTCACTGGTATAATTACAACTCACATAATTGTTCAAGTGAGATTTGAGCAGTGTTATTTTAAGACAGCTTAAACCTGTGGTGTCAGTCCAGAGTCACTGCAGCTCAGAGAAAGCACTCGGGAATGGCATCGCTCTCTCTTCTGTGCCACATTTTCCATTCATGTTTAAAAGTGGGGGAAAAAATGTTTTAAGTGTCTGTAAACATTATGTGAATTTGCTGGTATCTACCAAAACTGCTCAAGGAACGTGGAACCCTTCAATCAGGGTAGTTCACTGTGTTCAGCAAAGAAAACTTACCAAAAACCTTTAAAGTATAGGCGAGCAGTAGAAAGAGTAAAAAAAAAACAAAAAAAAACCAAAAAAAAAACAAAACAGAAGAAAAACCTTAATAAACCAGCTATAGCACAATAACTACTTTGAGCTACATGAAGGAACGTGACTAGGTGGTAAAAACCATATGATTTAGCATTAAAAACCCCATACAGCCAGGTTTGGAGCCAGTGTAAGAGCAGGTCCCGCAGGGATTCCCTGGCTGGGGGCACCCAACTCACGTCAGAGGACTCAGCAGGACCCCGGCACAGACTGGTCACACCAGACCCTTGCCAGGGCCTCCTGCTGAAAAATCACTCAACACCCACCCACACAGCAGCGTGGGAGTATGTAACCTCCCCACACCTCCTCTAAGAATCACAGAATTGTCTAGGTTGGAAAGGACCTTAGAGATCATCTAGTCCAACCATCAACCTAACTCTGACAAAAACAAATAAGAAATAAAAATCACTAAACCATATTCCTGAGGACCACGTCAACCCATCTTTTGAACACCTCCAGGGATGGTGCCTCAATCACCTCCCCGGGCAGCCCATTCCAATGCTTGATAACCCTTTCAGTGAACAAGTGTTTCCTAATATCCAATCTAAACCTCCCCTGGTGCCACTTGAGGCCGTTTCCCCTTGTCCTATCTCCTGTGACTTGGGAGACAACACCAACCCCTGCCTCTCTACACCTCCCCTTCAGGTAGTTCTAGAGCACAAAATAAATTTTGTATTAGAATTCACTCCACAAATTTGGAATTATTTTTGGTCTTTGGAACCTGATAAACATGGCTGTGATCCTGAAAGGGGTTCTATAGCCTTGTGTAACACAGCTCCAACAGGCTCGAGTAAATGTATAGACAGTAAACCTGGATTTTACCCCTGATTTCCGAGGGCAGTCACGTGCCATGGGCATAACGTTAGTAACAGTTCTTCACACGGGAAAAATGATGTTTAAAAAGGCTTTAAACCTCAACTTCTAATTCTTCAGGGCCAGTCTCAGTCCTTTAAATTTATTTTCACTCACAATCCATTGAAGGCACAGATAACAGAATTTAAACAGAAGTAATCATTTAAGCAGATATATCCGATAGTTTGCCACTGTAATTACACATATAAAATTAGAAACAACCTTTAAGAAGGAAATATTATTAATAGAGTAACTGGCAGGGTCAGGAGACAGTAAAGATGGGGAGTGAGAAACATGAGCAATTTTTACACTTCTGATCTGTCACTGGTAACTTTTGCTCTGTAAAGGTTCAGCTCACCAAACCGTGGAGCAGACACACAGGTGCCCAGCCTGTGCTGTGACACGGGGACACCACGAAGCCCTGCTGGTGTCCGTGCCCCTGCACAGTTTCTCCTGTGTTTTGTTGCACAGTTATTGTCACAGTTTCATTCAGTAGTAACTGCACAGAAAAAGAGGATTATGCTTTCTGGAAGGAAAAAACAAATGGAGGGAGGTAAGGTTTGCACGGCACGACATGCTCCAGAGCAGCCCTAGCTCCAGTGCCTCTGTTAAAATATTTCACATAAGCATTACAGAAAGTTGACACGTTCTTAATGTGAACTTTACAGCCCATTCTACAAGGACACTAGGAAAAAGGTAGATGTCCATTGGACATGGACACACCTCCTACTCACAGACCTCCATGGAGCCCTCCAGCCCCTCTTGTGCTGCCACGGCAGGGAAAGAGCCACCACTGAGAAATGGTGAGAGGGGACAAAGTCCCTCTAGCATGAAGCTGCAGAGAAAGGCACACACTGACTTGTTTTGGGAAGGTTTGTGAAGTGGAAGAAAACCTGTTTTGCATCATCATTTGTACTGCTGCTGATACAGTCCACTACAGCTTTTACATTTTCAATACAACTGTGATGGTTTGGAGGTTTTATTTCACTCATTGGCTGCTTTAGTTTCACTCTACCTCACTTTTGTATGTACTGTAGATGACAGGCTTATAAATATCTACATACATTTTCTCAAGCCTGCTCATGCCCAAGATGTCCCCACCCTGTGCTTAAGAAGTTGAATATTTTTGTTATAAGGAACAGCAGCACATCCGTCCTTGCGAACTGCCTCATTGCAAAATGTGATTGTTTGAAACCTCAGGGTCCCTCCCAGCTTTTGGGTGCCCTGGGACTGACCAGGCACACGCTCTGTCCCATCTCCTGACCGTGGGATGGGGAGCCCTCAGCATCCCCACGCTGAGGGATCGTTTCACCTACACCGTGAGTTACTCGCTCACGTAAACGGCCTGTCTGAGGTTTTAGGCTGAAAAGCACACCTTGACACTCTCAGGCACAGTGGAAATGACCCACAAGAAGAACTGTGCAAAAGCCCAGCCAGACGCATTGCCAAAGGATGGCAGCGACGGCCTCTGAACTATTTAGACCAGCAATGAAGGAAAAATAAAATAGTTTAATCTCATTCAAGGGAAGCAGAAAACTCTCCTTGTTGATCCCCCAAAAAGGGATCAACATTCTCCCACCTTCCAGAAAACACATGCGTTCCTTCCATTCCCAACACTATTTGTTAGGTCTAAACATGCCAGCACTGTTGTGAGTGAGGACCACCAGCCCCACCACCAGCCCGTGCTGGTCATGCAGGACACAAACCCAGTGACAGGTTTATACACACACAACCCTGAAGGACCTGAAAAACTGTGTTTGCCAAAAAAGCGACTTGGAACTGTGGTGTATTTTACACACACAAATCTCTGGTAACTTGCTCTTTGCTTCCTGCTGTTGCTTTAATTCCTTCAGATCTTGCACTCGTACAGTTGATTACAGTTGCTCACAGTTACTCACAGCCAGCCATTCACCACCAGTTCAAGCATTTTCCTTCCTGTTATTGCCAGCACATTTACACAGGCGAGTAATTTAATTGCTCTTCTAAATTATTCAAATGAAAATTACAGGCATGGAAGAGGAGTGAAAGAGAAGAGGAGGAGAGGTCAGGCAGCAAAAGAGGCTGCCAACAGGCAACACTGCACTTGGTGGGGTTTTTTTAGTTTTTACATGACCTTGGTTTGGTTTTTTTTGGGAGGGGGATTTTTGGGTTGGTTTTGTTTTTTGAGCTCATCCCTGTCTCTGCATATTGTCTCGTCAGAGCATGAAGGGCAGATGATCCACAAGGCAGTGAAATCTGGAAGTGATGAATCCATGTTCAGAAATAGTCCAGGTCTGTAAGACTGATGCCATTCCTATGATTTTAATAATCATAACTCAATTTTATTGACTTGTACATTTGTGAGGAAACTAATTAACTTTTAAATGTAACATCTCTCCTTGGGGAAAAAAAAAAAAAGAGTGTAATATAGATAGAAAAAAATTATGATTCAGCGCTCCCACCCATGATGGAGTGGTGGTGAAATTAATGAAAGTGAAGACAAACAGCAGCAAGATGAAGTGAAACTTGGCTTTAATTCCAATCGTGTACTTAAGAGCCTCTCAAAGTCTATACCTCAATCCTATGAAGGACTAGTCTTTTTTTTTGGAAGTACAAACATTTTTTTCTTAAAAGTCCCAGATTGAAGACTCCACTAAAGAAAATGTGGATAGAGCTACAGGACAACAGACCATCGATCTTAAAGGAAAAAAAAAAAAAAAATCAATCAAGTTTATCATATATCATTGAAATTCTACAAATGGTCGCTCAAATGTACAGTATCTCTCTTTGTAAACAACATTTCCAAATGCTAACAATCCACACTATGGGGTTTTAGCCTATTTTAAAAATATATGTTTAAGACAGAAAATGTCTTCAAAGGCTCAACTCAAGGGGTCAAAGACAGCCTGGTATCAAGAGGGTGCACTGAGCTGTGCTGGGAATCACACACCCAGAGAAATGCCAGAGGGCGGGCAGGCATCGCGGCCAGAACATACACAAAGCAGACAGTTTCACTTCATCAATCAGGTATTTCCCAAAGGTTACAACTTTTCAGAACTGAATTAAGAGTCCAATTAAACTGACTGCAATAAAGATGACTAATCTGCGTGACAAATGGCAAAGCTGCAATATCCCTTTTTTCTCCCACCACAGCCAGAGCCCAAAGCTGGGAGCTGGTGGGAGGGAGCACTTGCTGGTTTCATGACCAGTTTCCCATTTCTCTGAAAAGTTTGAAATCTGTGCCCTGTTCTTTCATTTACTAATGCACTCTGGAATTAGATTAATAACAGGCAATTGCTACAAGACTTTTGTATATTTGTTTTCTGACAAATTCTGTTACTCGAGGTCGCTCCTACAATTGTATTTGCCTTGTGGGCAGGCGCAGGTGCCTGCTTTCACCGGGGAGAAAAATCCTCTTTTTCTGGGGCGTTAGTGCCAACAGGAATCACAAAGTGTAAAGAGATGCTCAGTAAAACTGTCACAAGGCATGACCTTTCTGTAGCCCAGCTGGCATTTGAGGTATTGCACAAGATTTCCGGCTAAAAACATGTTTATTTGGCACCTATTAGAAACGGGCTGTGTGCCACCCGTGCAGATGGCTGGAAGCGGTGGCCACCAAACTGCCCTGGAGCTTAACGGAACGTGAGAGCCAAGAGCAGGGTTTCTTACAGGAGAACATGAGCATGTTGTCATGTTCAAGTCACCAGTGATGCTGCTGTGAGCTAAAGGAGCCTCCAAAGTGGGAAACTGCACCTTGCGGACTGGGAGAGGAGCCCTGAGCTCGATAGAGCGGCCAATGAGGAGAGAACATGCTCCCAAATGCCTTCAGTGTCTTCTGTGTATGGCTCGCTCGCCCCCCAAAAGTTCTAAAAGTAGATACCATCCTACTTCATGGATGAGGAAACCAAAGGGGATGGCTTCCTAAGCAGGTAACGCAATCTGGGCACCCGAACCCCGGAGACGCTGTCACACCTCCTGCTCTGGAGGAGCCTCTCACTCTCCAGCTGCACCGTGGATGCTGCAAAAAGGCAGACTGTGCATGTTTCCACCCGTTTCCTCGTCAAACCAAGCCTATCCACAGAAAACAACCCACAGACATGCTCCTTGAGGCTTTTCCACCCGGTTTTCCCGAGGCTGCCGTGAGCCGAGTGGGACCGCGATGGGGAACCCCTGCCTGGCTCAGGCACAGGAGAATAACCCAGCATTTGAGTCCACCTGCACATAAAGGCACATTCCATCTCTAAGTCTAAAAAAAATTATGTTAAACTATTATGTTCACTAATGGCAAAACATGAAATGAGACATTTTTAAAGTTTATTCTATATAATGCTCTGTTGGAAGAAAGAAAAGTCAGGCAGGAAAGTATATTGTTTGTAGGAAGAGTTTGCCTATTCTGTGAACAAGGTAATAAGGCCCTTAAGCTGGGAATCTGAAGGAGAAGTTTCCAAATAACAATTTCATAAAGAGGACTGAATTTTTTGAATAATTTTCACAACAGCCTTGTTAAAAAAGAAATTTAAAGGAAAAAAAATAAAGAGAGACCCAAATTTCTCTTTCTTTCTGTGATTACTGATCTATTTAGTGATCTCCTAGAACTGCAACTGCTTGTGCCTCCCAGTCCCTCCCTGCAGAGCAGAGACAGTCCCACTGGCCTCCCCAGGAAAGGACTTCCCACCAGTGGTGGGAAATGCACAGTGTCAGAGCTGTGTAAAACAGTGCTGGGGGATCTCTGGCCACCAAAGGAAAACAGAAAATCAATTTCCACCTCAGCAGCTCACACCGTGCCCGCTTCTCCAGACTAACCATTTAGATCGTGCTGCACTGAATTCCTCTTGCAAAGAACTGGTGTTTGTCAACTCAGCACAGGTCTGCCCTGGGGAAAGGGACTGTGCCCCTGCTCCCATTCAACACTGGAAGTACGGATGGGTTATTGACACCCATCCCAGACGCGTCTGATGAAAAGACAAATAGCTCATTAGTATGAAGTCAGACTTCAAGGCTACACTAAATGACTGGGATATACCAAAGGATAAATAATATATTATAAATATTGGCCATTTGACTTTGCAATATTTGATAGTAATTTAGTAATTTCCTGAGAATTGAGTAGTACTTTTTCCATGGTAAGTGATATCACTTACCAGTTTTAAGTATGCCACCAAAATTTAAGATAGAAATCTTCTGAAAGTTCACAAACTTTGTCATTTCCCCTAGTCTGTTCATACAGCACCTTGTGAACTTATCAAGATTCCCATGCATGAATTTGTAATAATAATGGGCCAATTAATTTATGCAAGTCATTTCCGTTTGGTGATGGATTCACTGAAATACTCCAAGTCAAAACCTGAGCAGCACGGAAATAACAAGTTTCAGATGGTGCCCATGTGAGCGTGGCTTTTAGCTTCCCCAGGTGTATCATTTATGACACGTTTAGCAACAGGAATCAAATAATATTTTTAAAGACTCTCTAGTTTTATAACTATTTATAACTATTATAACTATAACTAATTTACTAATATAACTATAACTAACCTCCATGAAAAGTACGCTCAAAATATATGTGAGATATATACAATCAGATATCTATGTAATATTTCTTAAGCAAGTTTAAATATGTTTTAAACTGGAGCCAGCATTGAAAATAGAGTACTAGCAAAACCCACCCTCACAGAGGAGCCACAATCCCACCTGCTTAAACAATTATCTCCTTTTTAACACTTGAAACCCATTGCGCTGTTTGTTTTATCAACTACAAGTCCTCGATCCCAACCCTTTACTAAACTGCCATTCAATTTAAGAAAGCAAACCAAAAGCACTTCCTAGTTAATGTTTTCCTACAAACATACACAATTTATGTTGTAATTGATATACTCTGAGAGGAAATGGCAGTTTGACAACAGCTCTGCCTTTTTTCCCTGGAGGTGAGATGTGGACTTAATTTCATTTGTGTTTTAGAAAAGCTACGTATTTATATATCACTGCTCTTCTGGGATTTTTTTTATTTTAAGGCTTACCTGAATTTCATGTACAGAACGGCTCGCTCAGCGACTTTACATTAATGTTTGGTTTGCTTATGTGTTTCCTTTCACCAGGATGTGATTTTCAGCTTTACTTCCTGAAGTGCAAACTGGCCCCAAAAATTCTGGCCCCTGGAGCAGGACAGCTGAGGTGCTCCTCAGGGCAACGTGGAGCCTTCCTCTCTGAGCTTCAGTCTAGAGCTGGGAGAGTAACTGGGGCAACAGTTTTAGCTGTGCCTTTGCAACCTCTGGAGAGTGCAGGAAGGGGAAGAAGAAAGAAACAACTAAGGAAATAGAAAAATAACTATGACATTCTCTACTGCAATATTTTGTCTCAAAAACATGAAAGTGCGGTCCCTTTGATAGTCTTACTGGCACTTACTAATATATTAGATTTTGAGCAGAAGATCTGTTTAGGGAAACAGATTTTATGTTCAAATATGGTGCTAAAAGTTAAGAGAGTCTGATCTCTCAGTGAGAAGGTACACTTCACAAGATTGAGGCAAAACACTTTGAAATAATATTTTTTTTTTTTAAATGGTGTTCCCATGCCTAACAAATGTATAATTCGATGGGATTTGCATGTACTCACTTCCCATTTTGGAACTTCCAAATAACACTGCACACACATGCCTTCTGTCGGAGCCTGTACAAATGACAGAGTCAGTATCTACCAGTGACTGCTAATACTCTTTTTACACTCTTTCTCCAAGAATTCCCCACTGACCACAAGGTGTTGATCCAGCAATTTGACCTGGACAGTCTTCATGCTACATACCAGCTCCAGAAGCAGTCAAAACTCAAAGACATGAGAGCAAACAGCCACTTTGCAGCTTGAGGGGGAAACCCCACTGGGGTTAAATACCCCACATTATGCAAAGAATCCGCTCCATGTAATCCCAAACCCATCGCTGTTGGTGTTACAAACCTGTACTACTGTATTTGGGGTGGTTGGATAAACCAGAGCACCCCCATCCCCCAGCAGGGTCAGAGAGCAAAAAATAAGAGGCCACAGCTTCATTATCCTGTGTGACAGGAGACAGCGAGCGGGATGGAGACACACGGGAAGGAATCTGTCCCGTGCTGTTGTGCCCAGAGAGAAGGTGTGCCAGGCAGCCTCCCAGGGCATCAGGCCCAGTGCACCATTTACTAGATGGGAAGCCTTCCTGTGAAAGAGCCTTCCAGCTGCTGCACGTGTCAGGCTTAACATCGAACACACAATTACACACATCCATTCAGAAATAAATTATACCTATTGCTTCAAAGCACCTATAAGGAAGTATGCTTCATGGGACCCAAAGAGATTAATAAAAACCAAAAGATCAATGGAAACTTCAGAAGAACTAGAGAACTTATTCTGTACTGAGAAAGTATAGAGTGACCAGTTCATCTTTCCACTTCAGTTGGTTAGCAGTAACCTAATTTAGTAAACATATTTAGAATTAAGTAACGGAAGCTGTATCACATCACCACCAATTTCAACTTAAACAGGAAAATCCATATTATAATAGAGAAATCTGAAATCCTTTACCCGGCAGAGGGCTGGCACAGACAGGACTCTCTCAGAAATTCTCTCTGAGCCCTGCACCAGCCAAGCCAAAGGCAGGATGGGAGAACAGGAATGGTGAAAGGCCACAGCAGACCTCCAGTGGAGGTCACCAATGGAGAAGGCTTCTGGTCAGACCGCAGATTCCATCTGCCTTAAAAGTCCAGCAGAATGTTTTCCAGGTCATTCTGTCTTACCACAGGCTTTTCTAGAAAAGTGCTATTTAATCCCTCCCAAGAAGAAGTGACAGAAGTGTGGTAGGGTTTCTTTGTGGTGTGGGTATATTTTTTTTTGGTTTTGTGGTGGGTTTTTTTTAAGCAGTAAGATAGGAAGGGAGAGAGGTAATCATTGTGGTCTCTGGAAAGGGAGGGCAGTTGCTGTGCTTTGGGCAGGGTTCCACTGGTGCTTTTGTAAATGTACTAATGAGCCATTGTCACACCGGTGCCAACCTGGCATTAGCAGTCACCATAAATTCACTGCAAGAACACCGCTGTTTGTAATTAGCTCTTCATTACACAATCAGGCTGATTTAGAGAAGCTCTCGTATGATTTGCTCAGCAAATGAAGCAATATAATTACACCTCACTTGAAATCAACAAATTAGGCTGCTGTTTGCAATGGGCTGTATTATGTGCTGTTCCCGGGCCTGTTGCGGCCTTGAGCACTTAAATAAAGTCAGCATAATTAAAGCACGGAATATTTTTGAATTTGCAAGATCAGCTACATACTAGTCACAATTCTTTATGACTGAAAAGGAGATTTATGCACCACAAACTCTCCATAAACTTAAGCTGTACCAATGATACCACCAAACGATGCAGCCACAAATTATAGCCAGGAAATAGCCAGAAGGGCCAAAGTTTTGGCCAACTTTGCTGGGATTCATTTTGCAGCCGGCTCTGCAGAGTTTGGCTGTGCAGACCAGGAGGAGGAGGGAGCTATTTGCCGTGTCTTTGGTTTTGCACATCCTCAATAAAGTGCAGCAATCCCTACCTGTTCTAGTTTATAAAACAGTTCTGAAATGTTTCTCTCTCCCGGGTGCAGGGTTTCAGGTCAATCTCTCAGAGGGGTAAGAGCAGCAGAGAGCTCACCCAAGCCTTTGAACATCAGGAAGGGGCAACATCTCTCCCCCGTGTGACCCGGGCTGGAGAGCTCAGTGCTGGGTGTACGTGCAGCTGCTGAGCACAGAGGCAGTAGCAGAGAGGAGTGAGAACATACAGCAAACGCTAGAGAGAGGAGATGAGACTGCCCAAAAAATCCCCTTGGTGGGCTGTCTGCTCAGGAGGGACACCCAGGTATAACGGTTTCCATTAGGCTCCTCCAGTGGGCCAGACAGATCTCCAAAGAGTTGAAGACTCTTAGCTGAACTGGAGATGCAAACACCCCAAATCCAGTATTTGCTGTTCTGAGCCAGCCTGATCGATTCCCAAGAGGGACGAGGGACAACCAGCCCTTCCACCCGTTTGGCAGGACTTTGCTGGTTGCTCTCCCTCCCTCAGCAGGGTTACTAATCCCGTGGCTTTGGGATTCCCTCAGCTGCCCAGAAGAGATCTCAAGGGGCTAAATACTTAAAAGATCACATATATATATAGATATATATATAGCCCCTTTTGTCAAAAAACCCAAACAAGTTATAAAGACTGACACTTATTTGAGTTGCTGAGCAGCAAGAAACCGTTCCTTTTTTGTTAAGATTCAAGAACAGACGATGGTGAGTCACCCATCGGTATCACTGGGCAGCCCCAGTTCTCTCCACATTTGGCAATTGAGCATCCAACAATGCAGAGAAATTTCCTTTAGTATGCTGGGGCTTGGGTCTTTCTCTGGCAGACAGCAAATACGGATTGATATTTTGGGTCTGACTGGGGAAAACCAGTACAGTACAAGAAATTGAATGATGACCAGGATGCTATCAACGGCTGTGACGTGCCAATGGGCATGGAAAGATTTGTGGGCAGGAAACATTACAAAATGAGCAATCCATTACAAATGCAATCCATCTGAAGTTCAGGGCAGGACATGATTTCAAAGACTTATGTTTTGGTATGACGAGTAAGTGCTATATGCTAGCACACAGCAAAGACGACTGCATGAAGAGAAACAAGTTTTCATTTGATCCTGGGTGATACTCAAGATAAGGCCTGAATAATTTAATGCAGCTTCCACACAGATTTTAAATTCCCTACATTCTCCATTTTTGAAGAATATTGAAGTAGTATAGCCAAAGAAGAACTACGTCCAAATAAGAAAGTTCAGTAAGAGAATGTGAAGAGGAGCACCTGAAGGGGCACAAAGCACCCCTGAAGCACCGAGGGGTTTTGATGGTCTTTGTTCTGTCCGAAACAAACCACCCCCAGTCTCAGAGCACTGAAGGTATGGCAGATTGGAAAAGAGAGGCAGAAGTCAGCCTGGGCAAACAGCAGGGCATCAAAGCCTGTTCAAAAATAAGGTTATACTCCACATCAAAATTATTTTTAAAAGTCTTATGGCTGGAAAATTGAGTGTCCTACCTTAAGAAGGCAGGATAAAAAAAAAAAGTATTAAAAGAAGTGTCGAAGAACAGCTTGCAAACATCTCCTTGCCTAATAGTAAGTTACTTTCCAGAGAGGGACTCCAGCCAAAGAGGCAGGACTACTGTATAAAAGGCGTCAGAAAGACGGGACAACCGCAGAGATCCGAGCAGGTTACGTGCCACCTGCACCCGCTCTAGGAGAGTTTGTGGTGATTTTCACAGCATAAACTTCCACTTCTGACAGACGTGGAGGAAGGTCCGTGTCGCGGTGACTCATTAGCAGAGGGAGCTGTAAAAGGAGCGACGTATAACGCGATGGGCAGAGGGGAACCAGCCCCGGGACTGAAGGGGAGCGAGTCTGTGGGGACGCACAGCTCCTCGGGCAGGATTCGTGCACATACAGATAATAAATACTGCAACCCCCCCAGCGTGCTGCTTTTACCAAACATAAAAAGAGAAAGCAACTAAAATGCTATGGGAGAAAAATCCCTTCTTGTGAAAGGATTAACACCTCATCACAAGATTAATGGTGGGCAAATTGCTGGTTTCACCTCAGGGGGAAGCCACCACTGGAGCTCCACAAACACCTATTTAAGGAGTTTCAACTTATCCATATATGATTCAAAGAAGAGTAAATGTGAAAATGCCATTTTTTTTTTTCAGACAATATGCAGTTTCTAGACTACTAAAAAAGCCTTTTCCATCAATAATTGGATGGCAGGTGAATTCCAACATAGATAAACAAAGTAATTCACACAGGAAAGAAAAGTCTTAACTTCAAATATATATGATGGACTCTCAGCTGACAACTACTACTATGCAGAAAAAATATTGATGCTAGATACAAATAGACATCTCACTGGAAGTGACAGCCCAATGTTTACTAGTAATGAAAATAAGAAATAGAATGCAAAGAAAATATAAAACCTCTTTATGCCACTCAAACCCGTTACGTGCCTGGATCTTTAGTATCTTCTGCAGCTCACTCTGCCATCGCCCAAGAGAGGGGACAGGTAGAAACAGTGAAAGAAAGAGCAAAAGAGGCGGCAGAACAAACTATTCCCAAACAAGGAATGCTATGGATGGAAGAGACTAAGAATCTTCGGTGTAGAAGAGAGGTGACACCGCTGTGTGTGACCAAAGGGAGGTGACCTTACAATGGGGTCTGCTCCGGGCCACCCCACTGGGAAGAGGGAGTGGAGGAGACCCTCTAGAGACAGGGGGGAGCAGCCTCACCTTCCCAGCCCTGCTCCTCACGGGGACTCCAGCCACCACTCTGAGATGGCTCAGGTCTGAGGTCTGTGACAATCCAAACCTCAAATTTTCAGTGTGCTGTCCAGATTGGTATGAAACATAGGGAATTACTGACCTTGACAGTGTCAGGGGAGAGACCAGTTCTGGGGAAAGCCAATTTATAAAAGCTGAGGCAGCTACTAGAATGATGATGACATAAGCTCACACTGTTAATATTACCCTGGCTAGTGATTATTATACAGTGGTTATAAAGGGAATTTTCCATTATTTTAATCTCATTACCATTTAAAACTATCTGGAATAAAATATTTAAAGACACACATATTACTTTATTGGGTGATATACAATGTTCAAAAATCAGTATTTGTATTTGCTATTTTTGCACTACTGTAGCAAATACAACTGTTCTTGATAAATTCACTTCACTGCAGTGAAGGAAGCTGCTATCACACTTCCTCAGGCAAAAAGCAGACATTTTAGAACATTTTAAAGTCCCAATATATAAGCTAATCGACTCAATCCTTCTGTAAGAGCATGTTTTCTTTAAAGGCCATCTCTAGTAACACTGAGTTCCCGAGGAAACTTGAGGAAAGTATCCTTAGAAAGACCCAAAGTGTTTCACACAAGCAATGGGCTACTCAAGGTGTTTCATAGGAGCCCAGTCGAGAGGCTTTTGCAAGGAGGAAGTTCCTGAGCTCAGGAACACACCAGGAGAATCTCTGAAGTGACCAGGGAATCCAACCAGAGCTGTCCAATAATGGTATATTTAATTACAAAAGATATAAAGAATTGCAAGGGGGGAGGCAGAGGGCTGTTTGTTTTGCTTTCAATTAGAACTCAAAGCAGGCAGATTAGCAGAGATGATTGAAGTATTTTAAAATCAACTCAGCTGAGATATCAGGCTTCTTTAATATATACACAGACACATAAATAAAATCACTATGAAGCCAGTAAGGATATTGCTACTCTGACAAGCAGGAGAAAGCCTCTGTGGGGCTGCAATCCCACCAGAGCTGCTTGAAGGGAACAGTTTGCTGCCCACAGATTGGGTTTATGCCTCAATAAATATGAGGGCAAACAGAAGCACAAATGCTGCAAAGTGGATCTGGGGAAGTGAAAAGGATGGAGAAAAATGCTACAGAGCTAAGAGCTATATAGAAAAAAAACAAATAAAAGAACATGTGTATATTGTGTACCTGAGGTGCTGTCCATGCAAGGACAGCTAAAGAAGTAGCAGGAAAAAAATATCTATAAACCCACACATAATCTTAAAACAAATTCTGTTTTTACTTCCTACTCTATTCTTTATCAGATAAAAGGGACACTAAGGTAGAACTGAATTTCCCAGCAGCTCTGGGTGAGTGCCAGTGCAGCGCTGCGTTGCTGAAAGCTGCCTGCTTTTGCCCAGCTTTTGCTTTCCGGGTAAGTTCCCCCCAAGGTTCAGCCTGGTTTGGGTTTTCAAACAGAGAGAAGCTTCTCTGAATTCTGCAAAATGTCACAGCTTGCTTTGCTGCTGTGTTTCTGCTCCTTATCTCTCCCAGCTGCAGGTCAGAAATGCAGGAATGCTTTTCCTTTTTCTTACCATAAAGGAAGTCATTGACGTTAACCCTTTGGCTGCCACCTTCACTGGGAAAACAACAGTCACTAACCAGGGAGAGAGGACGCTTTAATGTACACACCGGCTTTTTTCATGTCCCAAAATTTGTGACTCATGTGTCCCAACTGGAATAAATTTGGTTGCCTGGTTTGTGACAATTAATCATAGGAAATGACAAGACAAAATGAGCAATGTTCACCGATCCGAGGCCAGGAACTGAAGTCTGTACATAGCTAAATAGGGAATTAACTGCAATTAAACGTGGCTTCCGAGCCCTGATCCAATCCTCAACCAAGTGCCTGAAGCAGCACCCAGGTGACGGTCACACGTCAGCACTCCCACCCAGCTGGGGGCACGAGGGGAACACCAGCACAGCCCAGCAATGGTCAACTGCTTTAGTTAACTCAAAATACCACACTCCTCAGCATAAGCACTGTCAGAGAGTTCTGCAAGCTAGTTCCATGGAAAAGTCCATGCATTTCCAAGAAGGTACCACCTGTCACACAAAATGGAAAGCAATTAAATAATTCATGGAGAGAAAAGCACAACTGCCGCCCACGAAGCCTCGCTCAGAGCTACGGCACACCTTAATATTCCAGCCATGGCTATTAGCTATGTTAAGAGACACAAAATTAATTGCTTGTGAGGTAACCCATTACTTTACTTTTTTATGTGCTTTGCAGCAATTCCTACGTGCACCAGTTGAGCTGAGGACCACGCTCTGTTTGTCTCTGCAGACACAACCCCCCAAAAATCAGTTCTTGGTTCCGAGAGGCTGCAGGATCCCACCCGGGATAAACCCTCGCTGCAGGAACTCGGCCCTGAAGGGGCTGTTGGCATTTATTTCCTTCAGTAGTTTACCTTGCTGTCGCAGTACTCCCATCTGTTCACTTGCAAGATGCTTGCGTGCATCTAAAAAACTTTGTGGGGAAGCATTAAAAACGTAGGTTCAAGGATAGTTTAACAGCATGTTTCTTAAAAAAAACCAAAACCAAACATAATTAAGTTTCCCTTCTGTTGTAATTTCTGCCATTATTGAAAGAATGTTGCTGCTGTTATTAATGGGCAACTTGGAACTACCCAGAGCATAAAACGCCTCCAAAACCATAAAGTGAATACAGGTGCTGTAAGTCTCAGTAGATAATTTAAGAAACATTAAAAGCCAAATGTGAGTTAATGCCTAGAGTGACGCTCAGTTCTGAGAGACAGGAGCGATGCAGCTCGGCTACGTTAGAAGCAGGTGCCTGTACACGTGCTGAATCCAGCCTCCCCAGAAGGTTAGCTATTTTAATTTCTCCTACACCCCCTGCTGAGCTGTCACAACTTCCATGTGAACACGGACAAGCTGACAACTGCTCCAAACCAGAGCATTATTGTACAAGCCTTTAGGAACAGATAGGAGTGGAAAGGAAAAAAGAACCTGTGTTTTACTCAAAAGTCTACTTTCTTCTCCCATGTAACCTGGGATCAGAAGCATTTCATTTTCACGTGGAACACTGCAGTACCATTGGTTTGTTTAAACTCTAAATTTGCAACCAACTAAACCCAAAGAAAATGAGGAGATCCTCGCATGAAAAGCACAAAGCTCCAGAAACTGTGCAGAGAACATAACTTATATTCCCTGTCCTAAAAGTTTACAGCAAAAGATGCCAGTGTTGGAGCAGCTAAACCCAACGTTCCCTCACAGGGCAAACAGGAGGCTGACATGATCCATCTGACAGCAAACACCCAACCTGGGACTGCATTTACTGCAGAACGACCAGTCTGGCAGATGCTGGGTGGAGAGGAAACACACGTACAGTTTCTCGGTCTGTGTTTGGAAGAGCAATACATTACAAATTTCAGTATACTTTATACAACATCATACCCTAAATACAATTAACTGCTATGGAAGTATGTGCTTTACAAGCATGGAGATGCTTTAAGTAACCATAATGGTCTGAGAGGAAAGTTAAGCACTAATAATGTCAAGAGTTTACTATGCCTTTTTGTCCTTTACTTTTTCCTTGCCTTTTCTCACTTCAGCCCTGACCTACAGCCAGCATGAAAACACCCTGCCAGCCCTGCGGGAAGGCTTTGAGAGCAGCCATTAGGGACACTGAAAACACCCAAATAATTTACTGTCACCAATTTGTGTCTGCCAGAACCGTGGGAACCCATCACATTCCGTGCTGGTCCCAGCCCACGCTGCCTCCCAGCGCCCGCAGCCGCTGGCGAGGACGGAGCCCAGCACTCCCAGCCCAGAATGGTCCCCTTCTTCCATCACACCTCCTCCTTCCCCCCCATCTCCCCCCTCCCCAGTCACATTCCCCCTCACATTCCAGCAACGCACCCACGGCTGCTGCGAGAGCCCGAGGAGACTTGAAGAGATTTCCATAAGGAGCGAGGAACGGATGAGCCAGCGATAGTTTAAGGATCAGGAGCACCAAAGTGAAGGCCCTCCCAGGTATTTACTGACTTTCTGACATCCTTCACACTGTGCTGCTGTCTGCCTGTAGTCACAAATGTCCTGAAGCATCACTCTTTGTGACATCTACTTGATGGAAAAATTAAATTCATATTTGAATAATTTATTCTATTAAAACCAATTCTAGTGCTCAATGTGCTTCTATGACCAAAATAACCATTTTAACCTTTTGGTCGTAATCTGCTATTTTAATTTATCAAATTCTTGTCAGACCTGACTTTTACACTGAGGCCAGAGGTAATCAGAAACTGACAATCACTGATACAGTGCCAGTAAGGTCAGCCAAATTATGGGAGCAACTCGCTCTCCCTGCTGCTGGCCTTCCCCTTCAGGGCAATCCACCAAGCCTAACGATCCCCTCCAGGGTTTATCTTGCATCACATAATTAAGGGAACCCCTTTAGAAAATGGTATCACTTCAGCCTGGGCAGTTTGATTAGTATCAAAGCATTTATTCACTTTTTCCCAGCACACGGTACTCACATAAGCTGCCGTCCCAGCAGCACAGCCACACTCCAGGTATTAGGAACCGGGGGAACATGTCATCCTGAGGTGTCTCCTCCTGAAAACCAGCTTCAGGAGACACGTACCCTGCCCCGGCTCCTCCAGTGACCACCAGGGACATGCCCACCCAAACCAGCTTCCTCAAGGTCTGCAACCCCTACAGAACTGAGACGGAAGCTAAACCTGCCCTGGCCTTTAAAACAAAAGAAATGGAGAAACGCAGAGTCATTCAAATAACAGCCAGATTCCCAAGGCCAACCTTCTCCAAAAAACTGTGCAAAAATAACTTAAACTTCTCTTACTGTCCCTGGAGCACGCCACACCTCGCACTCATTTCCTCATGGCATCCCACAACCAACACCTCTTTCTTTCCCTGCCCCAACACCGCAGTCATCAACACGTGCTCTGAGCACCCCAAACGAACATCTTTAATTGCTGAGGAACGATGTGCTGGTGAGGCAGGAGACCCCATCACAGCGCCAGGGAGCACCGAGAACTTCAACACACAAAGTGTAAATGTAAGCAAATCTGGGGGCCCACCTGGGAACCCTCCCACAGCAAACCTCTTTCCCTGCTCATGCTATACTAACAGTCAGACGTTGACATAAGGCGTTCTGTGCCTGGGGACCATGGCTGGTACCACCAGCTGGTACCACCA
Organism: Scolopax mira; assembly: GCA_004320125.1. Classification (NCBI taxonomy): domain Eukaryota; kingdom Metazoa; phylum Chordata; class Aves; order Charadriiformes; family Scolopacidae; genus Scolopax; species Scolopax mira. Next base: position 28,690 of record BJBW01002567.1, read on the forward strand.
GCAGCAACACCCGCTCAGCACGAGGCTTCTCAAAGGCACCATCTCAGCTGCTGGCTCCGTGTCCCACAGCGGTCAATGAGGTGCCTTCCCGGCCATGAGACCATCCTACAAAGCTATGGGAATCTTAAGGAGGTCAAGCTCATTCCACTCAATTAGATAAAAGATGCTGGTTTCCCCATCCAAAAATGATTGGAAAAAAACAAAACTGAAATTAGATTATGACGCTGGCAAAGCAAATCTAGTGCAGGATATCAAAATACCAGGCAGACAAGAAAGATTTCAGAATTAAATATGCTCACAGATGTCCAATATCAAGAAAAGAAATTCAAGACAGATCTGAAAGACAATGAAAAAAGCTGAAAACAGGATTGATGTTAAAAAAAATAATCCTCTTTGTCTAAGACATGCTCCAATTAAAAATAAGTTTCTTACACCAGATTGCTCAATGGAAAAGGGGTAACTTGAAATGTCCAAGAGAAAGTTGCAGAAATTAGTTATATTCTATTTTGTCTTGTACTTTGATTTTTGCTTGACTCAAGTATGAAGCTTCCGTTCTTACTCTGCTCTCCAGATGCCACTGTACCCAGTGCCCCCACAAAGCTGCCCACCACAGAAGGGACAAGCCTTAGACAGATCCACCCACAGATGGAAACACCTCCCTGTCACAAGGAACACAAAGACAGCTTAATTCTTCTTGTTTCCACACAATAAATTTCTCGCTCGTTTCACCCTTGGGTTATTTGCTTTTCATTATCATCACTGGCACAGATTTTTTTGGGTTCACTTTTAAGAGGAAGCTGTCTAGAAGAACACTATACTCTCTTGGCTAATTCTTCTGGCTTACCCTGCCTCATACATAATCAATCTACCCTAAGTCTTCCTTGTAAAACAGGCGATATACCACGGAACAACACGCCTGCTGGGACCAAAATGACATCACTAACTCCTTACCTTCACGCATCAATCACTGCGCTGCAATCCCCCCTGACAGCTACTCATCCCCTGAAGCCACGCAGAAACCCAGGGAAGAACGGCATTTTACATCATCCCTGGAGACCCAGAAATAAGCCTTTTTGCATCTCTTTGATTTCTCATGGCCTCACCTAAGTATTTTAATTAGCCCCTGCACTTTCTCAGTCTTACACAAGGAAGGAAAGCCTGCTGTGCAGGTGGTTTGTTATCCACCCCGTTCATCCCTTTCCCCCGCACGGGGCCACTGGGGCACAGCATCCACCCTGAGACACGGCTCCCCTTGGGGGCACCCACCTCTGCCGAAATAGGAAGAACACACAAAATGGCCTTTTCAGCAGCATTTCTCCTGCAGCCAGGACATGTGAACGTAGAAGAAGAAATTAGCTCATGGTTCTTGCTGAGGTTCTAGATTCAGTTAAATTTCAGTTGTGGCAGGGCAGGTTAGATATTGGGAAGAATGACTTCACTGAGAGGGTGGTCAGGCCCTGGAACAGCCTGCCCAGGGAGGTGATGGAGTCACCATCCCTGGAGGTGTTTTTAAGAAGTGCGTAGACGTGCACTTCAGGGCATGCTCTAGTGCAAAGCACTGTTGAGGTGTAAGTGTTTGTGGATTATTTGTGTGGGGGTTTTGTTTGGGTTTTTTTTTCCCTTTCTTCTTTTTGCGTTGGACTCGATGATCTCAGAGGTCCCTTCCAACCATAAGGATTCTGTGATTCTGTATTTCCCTCAACCTGTGCCATTGACAAGGCTCTACAGAAATCCATCATTCAGTTCAGAAGCCACCACTATCACCTTCCCCCCAGCTCTGACCAGCAGCACTGCCCACCTACACCCAGTGGGGACAGGGGGTTCCCTCGGCTGAATGTGGGTACCCCTGAGCTCACTGCCAGCACCCAGACCTCACTCACTGCTCTGCAGCATCTTCGCTTCCCCACAGGAGAAAGGGCCAGGGAGTAGCCCAGAAGAGAGCAGTGAAGGTGCTGTTCCTAAGGCTCTGCCACTGGCAGGGGCTGGGGTCTGTCCCGGTATTTCGGGCGGTATTACACTTTGCAGCACAAAATCTATTTCCTCTAATTAATATCAAACTGCCGATGGGAAAACAGGAGGAGGTTTGGGGATCAGAAGCAGGCACTCGAGTCAGTCCTTTCAAATTCATTCAAGGACAGCAATTCTTTAGACTCAAGTGCAAGTTTAGCTTATTGTCATTCTCCCATTTATTACCCTAATGCGCAGCTGCTTCCCCGGTGAGGAGCTGCCGGGTGAGGACTGGAGGAGGAGGAGGAGGAGGAGGGTGACATCTGTTCCGAGTGGCTGTCCCCCTTGCACCCCCAGGCGCCTGGCTGCTTTCTTCCTGTGCACCTGGGACCACTTCACGGAATGCACTCGGGGACCGAGACCCTCGAGGAGTTTGCTTTTTTCCCCCAATTCTCATCTGAATAAATCAGTTGTACTCAGCTCTAAGGCACCATCACTCCCTGCTAGAACTGCACGATGCATTTTTTAAAAAGAAACTTTATGAGGTTAGAATACTTAAAAAGTTGTCTTAGACATGAGCATCCTTCCTTTTTTCCTAGGAACAGCATGCCACAGCTAGAGGAACTGCAGGAGAGGAAGGCTGCTCCATGGAGCTGCAGCAGAACCAGCTGCCAGAGGTACCCCAGCCCAAGGGGGAAATCTCTGTTCTTGACTCGCCTTCTCCATCAATACTGATGCCCAACCCGAAGGATGTTGTATTGTGTGGCTTTTCATACCAAAGACATAGATAATTTCATTTTTGTAAGAAAGAAAACTCAAACTGTACTTGGGCCTTTAATGTTACTGGGTAGACAGGGTGCCCAGAGAAGCTCCCTGCTCCCAGAACACCCGTCTCCTCCAGCCGCTGTACAGGCAACAGGATAAAAAGGAAAAAAAAAATAAAAATCTACCAACCTGACTACAAGCATTTTATATCCTGGAAGGCAGAGGGGATGCCCCCAAGCAAAGCACCTTGCTTCTGGCACTCTCTTCTTCACCAAAACCTCCCACCGTACGTGCAACTTGTTCTAATTTGGAAAGCCCGATTTCGCACAGTCCTATTAAAATAAATCCTTTATAATTGTGAGATAGAAGTTATTAACGTGTTGTTTGCAAATCAGCAACATTAAAGAACAAATTGTGCGTGACAGAACCATCAAAGCGTTCAGCCACTTGTAAACCTCATAAAAGCACCCATCTGCCTGAACGGTGCCCGAGCTCAATTTGGGAAAACAGCACATACAGGAAAAGCCCCAAAGTTGATGGAAATGTCTGGATAGTGATTTCCGATTGCAATAGAATATTCCTTTTCAAGCTAATCAAAATTATAATTGTATTTGTGTACAAGAAGATTTGTAACGAGGCGACTCCACACGTCACTAAGGCTCCTGTGGGACACCCAGGCACACAGAGCCAGGAGCACACACGCCCAAGTGCACTTTGGATTTTTGACTGCACAAAATAAAAATCTGCATAAACACATACAACACTTAACAGAATATATGCTTATGGCAACAGGGCCTTCATTTATGCAGGATAAATAAATTCAATAAGTACAGATGACGGTAGAACCGTTTGCCATTAGCCAGGAAAGAATCATCAGAAACAAATGCCGTCAAATTATGTATTGTGTTATTTCAACAGAAAAGCATGAATACAAATGAATTGCTGCTCTTAATACACATGGAAAATATTCTGTAGGCTTTTTTATTATTATTATTTGTTTGTTTTGACAGAAATAGAATATACCAGAGCTTTAATGGAAAGTGAAATTATTTCCTGTTTTCCTTTATGTCTGAAGCGAGGTCAGGACAGCTATTAGAGCTCTTAAAATGCTTCAGACTGTGCCAGGGTCACCAAATTAATAGCACAGCACCAGCTTTGTTCCTCACGTGTAAAGCTTTGAAGGCATTCCTTTGCTAAACTCATTACAGGATGTTTCTTTCTCTAGGTCCTGTTGAGATTTGGAAATTAAACACAGTCAAGGAATCCTCTGTAGAAGCAGCAGTCTAGAGGAGACAGCAGCACTTCACTTGGGAATAAAAATCCATGTAGTTGGCAACTAAGTCACTGGTCTCCCAGCCACCTCCGTGGGGAAGTGCTTAGAAGTGGCTATTTACCCCCGTGTCAGGCTGAGGGCTTTCTCAGGCCAATACACAGTGTGTCACCACCACAGCTCTGCCTGTAAAGTGCTCTTACGAGCAACCATCACCATCCCCTGCTCAGGTTACCTCAGACTTCCTTACACTGCCCACTGTCATTTCTTACCTCTATCAAGTTTGGTGCCAGAGAACAAACAGGAAAAGAACAGCTCGTTGACACCACTGGCAATCATCTGGAGTAACGTTAGAAGATCTGGGGCTTTCCCATGATTTGCAAACAGGACGGGAGGGGAGCAAGAACCACTGAACATTTATAACAGTAAAATAATATAACAGAAGAAGATAACTTTAGAAAAGCCATCTTCTATCCCAAGTCACAGGCGATAGGACAAGAGGAAATGTCCTCAAGTTGTGCTGGGGGGGTTCAGATTGGATATTAGGAAAAAATTTTACACAGAAAGGTTTATTAAGCCTTGGAATGGACTGCCCCGGGAAGCATTGAGGCCCCATCGTAGGCAATTCTATGATTCTGTGCTTCTTTAGATCCATAGAACTCACAACATGCACATGGCTACTGCCTGTTCCTTTTAGAATGTTGCTATTCTGCATGGTGATTATAAACTGACTTGAAAGCCTGCGTTCAGAAGAGGGGAAATGTATTTTTAAAGCCTACTTAAGTGAACTCAAACGCTGCAATTAAGACAATCCTGACTGTAGCAAACTACCATCTTGGGAAAGACTACTAGGATGTTAATGCAACAGCTTCTCACACCTTATTAAACTGCATGTAACTTTGAAAAGGAAGAGCTGCTAGTCCTTCCTGCACACAACCAGGAGGTAATGAGTTATTTCAAGTAAGGATAACACTGAAACAGCAGTCGGGCATGAAAAATATCATGAATAAGTTCTAACTTGAAATTAAAAGAAAGCTTCTAAATAAGAGACAACTCATGTTTGGCAAGAACCTTTCATGTTGATAGGAAGGTAAGGTCTGGTTGGTGAGCACTTGAGAGCCAGTGACTTGAACCAGGATACAAGATCTCAGACCTGACATCAAACAGCCACCAACCATCCAGAACAGAAGACATCATCAGTTGAGGGGGTCAAAGTGCAAGAGGTCCAAGGCGATGGACCCCAACTGCTGTCCCACAGCACCTGACCACAGCCTTCCATGCTGAACACGTCATCCAGGAGAGAGAGCACCCAAAGGTGTAAAAGGTAATTAACCTTTTACAGTGCAGTGCTGGCTGCAGCTGGGGAAGTAACTTGGCTCCAGGGTAGGAGCCGAGAAGCACTCAGTGCCAATGAGATTCCCAAGATCCCCTAATGCACAGCATCAACTTTGACATTGGAAAAAAAAAAAAAATCCTGAAACTTATCAGAGGAAGGAATGTAGGAAAACGTGTAAGGACTGTATCTTTCCTGATTTTAGGCTCCTAACATGTATCTTTTCCATAGTTCATTAATTATGCTAGCTGAAGAAGGTAACCATGAACTAATTGTTCAAGTCTCTTGTCAAGTTGTTTAATATCACTGCAACATAATAATGCTTTTTCAAGTGGAAAGTAAACAGCTGATATTTGAGAGAAAAGCCAATAGAGAGACCAGTGTTTACTTCTTTCCTATTTATGAGATTGCATTTGAGTATTCCACATGAAGAATTCCAAAATAATTTAATTACAGCAATAATTCAATTTAACCTTAACAAAATGTAAATCAAAGCTGAGATGCATAGTAGAAAAATACAAAAAAGGAACATAAAACTCAGAATGCAATTAATTTACTACATGAATAAACATGCTATTCCTATTTCAAGACTACCCAGAGTGCATATACTGATTTATTTCAGAATCTACCTCAGATACTTTTTGAAGGTATGATTATGGCATAAACCCTTTTAGAAGTTGGGACCCAGAGGACACAAGCTGACCAAGTACAGGCTGAACATGGCCACCACCCGGGCTTACTCTCAGAAGTTCCTGGTCCATTCCCAGGAGAAGACAGCCCCACCAGGAGATGCACCAGCAGCACCCCCAGGGTGGGTGAGCCAGGAAAGACAGAGGGGTACACAGCCTTTGTGTTCCCACCCCACGAGTACTCAGAAATGGCACTGCTTTTCTATTTAGCCAAGTCAGGGAAGTACATGAAAAGTACAAGTGTGTTTCACGCTACTATGGCACGGCTGGTTTGACTTGTACAGCCGGGGGGCACAGGAGCTGCCTGCGTGCGGTGGGATGGGGGTACCCCCGACTTTCTCCTGCAGCAGCCAGAAACTGCTCTATTTTGGAGAAACCGGAAAGGAGCTGGGGAGGAATAATAAAAATCCCATTTTGCAAAAGCATACACTTGTTTAATTGCCATTTTCATTACAGTTCCACACAGATATTCTCAGATTGTTCCTAGTAAAAAAATAATAAAAATATATGAAGTGACCATTTCAAGTATTTCAGAACTAAATCAGGTACCATGCCTTACCCAATTAGCGTTCGTTTCCCTATTGCCTGCCATTTCCTTTTATTAGCAGTACCCAGCAGTTAGCTCCAGAGAGCTGTAACAGCACCCTTGGGTGTTGGTGCTGGTAGAACACTGGCTGTCTCTCCAAGTTCTTCCAACGTGATACACAAGATACGGAGATGAAAGAGATAACACCTTTCTATTTGAAGTACACTCCAAAGGGGATGTCCAACCATGAACGTGCTGAACATGTCCTGTTTGGCACCTCCATTCCCACAGGCACACACTTCATTGAGGAGAGGGATGGTCAGTTTTTAGGATTGGGCAGACATCTCAGTACAAAAGTATAGTCTCTGGTATAAAAAGGCGGGGAACTATTAATATATAAGAAAAACAAATCACCTGTGTAACTTTAAAGAGCTCAACTTAAAAGAAAAGTCATTGAGCAATTAAATACCATCTAGAAAAACAAGCTCCCAAACTTAAGGGTCAGATTTAGAAGGATTTTCTTTGGTAGAGGTTGATTTTCATAATATTGCAGCATCCTCTTCCAATATTCACTTTTAAATGTAAGTTTTGACAACAGCAATTTTTGGAGAAGTGAGCTCTCCCCATATCAGAGAATTGCTGTCTGTAGCAGAGGTCCCCTATGACAGCACAGTCACTCACACAATACAACCTTCACTTCCATTTCATCACAGAAGTTATATCCAGCCGTGATCTGAAGCCTGGCACTCATCAATTGGAATGGCAAGTGGCACGTTACACAAACGAGCTGTCTGCAAGCAAAACACAGGGCATTTCATCTTCATGCAACAAGCCATGCATTTCTGGAGGAGAAGCTGTGCAACCTGCTGCTAAGAGCCGTTTGCTTTGAGCACAAACCCTCCCTGCCCTGCTGCACAAACCTATCGTGTACCCAAATGTAAACCATGTCAATACGTGTTACTTTTGTTGAAACAGGGTTGGAAGTAATTCCACTAATTCAGTTGTTTCCCTCACAGTCCTTCATTTTTAAGTATATAAACCTCCCCCCCAAAAAATATGACTTAAGATACTTTGCAACTTTGAATACCTATATTCAAATCTACATTTCTTTCTGTCACAGATGATTTTTTTATATTCATGTAGGAATTTTTATTAAATTTGTCCATGATCAAATACTGCACTTCCAAATTTGCTAACATTTGCTTACCTCCCCCCGCTTAATACCAAGTCTCTAGTTTGCATTACGTTGATATTTAAAAAGGTGCAGCTGTCCTTTCATTTTTATAACGTCTAAATGTCATAATTTATATGGTGAATATTATGCATGAACTACCCAAAGTTTCCGTGTTTGATGACAGCAGCTGCAGAAGTGCAGATGAAGAGGAGGAGGAAGGCAGAGGAGAGACAAGCAGCAAGGCGCTGGGTGCCAGGTGAGTCTCCCCACCTCTTGGCAGCACCCCCAAAGGTGCATTTCAGCACTTGTACTGGCAATAGCTGTGAGAACAAAAAGCTCCAGCGGTTTTATCCATCTTGTACACCCCTTTCGTGTTTCTACTTTTTCTCATCTACTCTAACAGGGACCGGTTTTTCATAACAACTTCCGTAAAAAGGCAAACTTTGATTAGTGGAGCACCCTAGAGAAAAAACATTTAAACAGTACAGTGCTCTTGAAATACCCCATCCTTCTCCCCTTCAGCTACCTACAAGTGATGTTTAGGTTCCTAGTACTCTATATGCATAGCAGACATAACATTGTTTAAATAATATAGAACTGATTTCAGCAGAGAAACTAATAGCCCTTTGCCAGCTCAGTGGAGAGCGGGGACACAGGCTCCCACTGAGGGCTGCTCCCCTTCCCCCTGCACTCCCTCTGCCCCCAACGCCTCCAGTGCTTCTGCCAACAGCCCAACACACTTATATTTATTTTTTTACCTAATCTGCCTTGGACATCTTTCACATTACTGCTCTCATCAGTCTGGGAAATAGCATCGAAAGAGTGAAGGACTAACAACAATCAACAAGGCATCTCTCCATTCATTTTACAAAGATTATTTTATGGATGAGGAAGGGATGGATTTCATTCGGTATTTTTCCAAGATAAATTAACCCAACTGTACTACATGTGGCCACTTCATTAAAAAGAAAAGGGGACAAGAAAATACAATATCACCTCAGTTAAGCACAGGTTAGAGGATCACAAATGTAAGAATTAAACCCACTTTGAGTATGCCTAAATGATTCCCCTGACTCCAAACTCAGCATTACTGAATTTGGAGCAGAGATACCTGCGTTTTGCTGCTCCTCTCAGAGCACACGGTACCAGGGACCCTGCCCAACACGATCCAGCTCACAACCAGCAGCTGCTCAAAAACACTTCACTCATCTTTGTTTTAACAACAAAAGCAGGTCGGAAAGTCTTCCCCAGGGTACAACAGCTCCATACAACTCTTCTCAATGGCTGTCACCCAGATTTTCAAACTGACACTTACATTAAGCGCCTCCATTCTATATGAACTACTTCCTCCAGCTGAAAAGCATTCCACTGAAGAGTTAGGTATCCTTAAACAACTGGAAATGATTTGGGAGATATTTATAGTGATATAGAAATCAATATTACAGTTAATATTTAAACCCAAAATACTTTCAGCCAGCAGCAGAACCTAAGTTAGGGCAGGAGAAAAACAGAAGTTACAATTTTCCTTATTTACTGGCATTAATTCTTTTTCTAGTAAGTGGGAAGCAGATAGGTTTTCCAAAACATTAACACATTTAAAAGCATATCAGCAAGAGTCAGTGTGATCTGCACCATGAGAACTGCCACAGCCTCCCCTCACTGGCAGGCACAGCCTCAGTGCCTGCTCTCAGTACAAGAGGCATTTTTACTTGTCAGACACCTCATAAACCCGACTTTGAGACTCCCCAGTAAGCTGTTTAGTACCAGGAAATTGTTTGCCCGCAGGAAAATCACTGTGCTGCTTTACCCTGCTTCTTTGGAGAACTTTCACCCAGGGTCTAGATTTGATAAACGCAGAGCTGGACTGGCTTCACAGTCTCACTGCAGAGGCGTTACAGAGGCAGCTCATCACAGCCCCTGCTGCCACCAACGCGGCGGGTACGAGCAGGGGAGACAGATGTGTCTGGCATTAATCTTTCTAACCCTCAAGTGTCACGTTAAAAACCTCACAGAAATAATTCTGCTGCCGCGCTCACGAACACTCCTCTGCTTCCCCCGGGGCATTCTCCCAGGGCAGGTCAGAAACGGGCTCCTCTGAGCCCCCAGCCGAGACACAGGTTTTCCCCAAAACGTTAGCAAAGAGCACAATTCTCTTTTGCTGTAGATCAGCCTCCCACACGCACCAGCGACTCCTGTTTCACCAGGAACATCTAAAAAACCCCCCAAACGACAGAAAATTAAATAAATAATAATCAAAGGTCTTCATTATTGAAGTCCTTAAAAAATGTTGAGAGATTTAAAAGAAAAACATTTCCTAGTTGCATATCATTTTTATGGATGAGTTTTTCCAAAGAAATGGTTAAATATCATGTAAGGACCTTCTGAGCATTCGTTCAAGACATAATGAGGGCAGAGATCACCAAGTGATTGCAGTTTTCTTAGTTTTACCATCCATAGACGACAAACTTCAATTAACTATTCTACAGCAGTTTTCCCCATTCCCTTCCCAAAAGTCTCATTTCTCTCTAAGGCTGCTTTGTGCCTCTGTGTGAAGCTGTTTAACTCAATAAAGTCCCGTGGTTAAAATCTAACGCGTTGTGTCCAAAATGGTCAAAGTTATCAGGTTTTTATGAGTAAAAGTGAAGCTGAAGGAAAAGGTGTCAAAACACCACAAGAGCAGTATTCAAAATGCCATATAAACAGAGGCCAAGGACCATTTGGCAGCCCCCCCTTTGCCGAGGGTGCCAGCATTCAGGCAGAGCCAAGCCAAAGCCACTGGCACAGGGTTACTCAGCCCGGGGGTTCCTCCTCCCGCTGGCATCCATAGGGCCCAGGCTGCCCTATACATTCCGAGGCAGAGCAAAGGCAGAGCTTACCCCTGTCGCTGAAGTCATCCACCAGAATGATCTCTGCGATCAGGCTGCCCGGCGTGCGGTTGACGATGCTGTGTATTGTCCGCAAGAGCGAAGTCCAGCCTTCGTTATGGAACGGGATAATTATGCTTGTGTTCGGTAGCTTTTCCAAGTACACCTTGTGCTTGCAGCTGGAGAGAGAAGGAAATGATGGTGTAAGTGTCCTGAAAATCCTGCCATCCCTTTGGGCTGTTCAACCTCCTGGTTTCTGGCCTAAAATCCAACAGTGCAATCACCCGGTACTTTCACGTGAGGGTAATTAGCTCATTTCAAATATCTGCACTTCTTACAACGTACAGTAAATCTGAACGGCGACAGAGCTGAAGGACCCTGACTGCAATTAGCTTCTTCTCTTTCCCTGGAAGCTTTTTCCAGCAAAATGAGAGAGGACCTATCTTCTACAGTGATATTTCCAGAAAACAAACCCTCCTATCAGAAAGAAAGGGGAGCCCTGCACCTTCAGCACCCGATGGGGCAGACTCTGCTCAAGGCTCACCCCCAGTCCAGTGCCTTCGAGCAAAACCCCATTCTTTAAAAATAAATCATGCCCTTGCAGTTCAGTCTTTGCTACCAGCCGAGAGCACTTCATGAACAACATTTATGGCACTGAAAGTGGACTGAAATCTCATCTTTGTGTATCACTGCAGAAGTGGGAAAGAGCTCACACTCCTGTCGCTGGCGTGTCACTCGGCTCTGGGGGGGGGACACACAAAGGAACAGCACCGTTCTCCATTCCTCAAGAGACTCACACCCCAGTAAAGCATCCCCACAGGCAGAAACACCCCAGCTTTGAGGTAAACAAAAGCAACAACAACAACAAAAAAAAGGAAAAAAAGGTGTAAAAGCAGCTGTCTGCTGTGCTTCCCAAGGAACAGCTACACGTATCAAACACTGCCATAGCCTGTAATGCTGATTTACATACATTTGCAGCTTAGGTTTGCATTTCCACTGTATAAATTTCACTTAGAAATCAATATTTACCAATTTCTTGTACAGCTGCCACATCGAAGAAATGTCTCAAAGAAATACTATAAACTCAGAGTTGTATTTGCAAAATATTAACTGTTACATAGCTGTATATACACTGAATAAACAAACAAGTTTTTGGATGGTTTCCTCAAAAACAAGATTTAAATCTGTAATTGAGATATTTCTTCCTAAAACACAGGAATTTAATGACAAGCCATTTGCAAAAAAAAAAAAAAAAAAAAAGAAAAGAAAAAAGAAAAAGAAAACAACTTATGGAAACGTTGTAGCCAGCAGCTTGCTGGTGGAGGTGGAAGATGTGTGTGTGCTGGAGACAGTTGCTTTGCAGGAACGGGAAAGTTCTGCAGAAAACACTGCTCATTGCTCAGGGATGGAAAAGGCTCAGTACCTATTCTGACATCTTGGGAGGGAAAAAGAAAAAAATCCACTGCAGCAATAGAATTAAGTAAATATTTCTCTCTCTTATCTGTAGTAAGAAGTAGACCAAAGGAAACCCGTGATTGCAGCTGGCAAATAAAGAACCCCACCGCCCGAGCCCCCCACCCACTGCCACCAGCTGCTGGGCAGCAGAGATGCTCCTCGGGCTGGAACACAGAGTACACAGCCATTGCACAGCCACATAATTCTCATGCTCCCTGAAAGCTACATCTATCCTGCAGCATTTTCAAGGCCCAGTATGATTTTAAAACTAGCAAGTTCTCCCACCCTGTAAAACCCCAAGGCAACAAACCAGAACACCATGGGAAAACAAGCAAAAGAATCCCCCATGCGACAGACTACAACTTCTAAAGGGCAAGGGGCAAAAAATATACCACCCAAAGCACTCAAATACATTCCAATGTTGATTCTTTTTAAAAACGTCACCCCTCCTGTGTAACAATCTACCTTTTGAAAGGGGTTGCACTGAAATCCATATATTTGCATGGTCAATACTGTAACCTGAAGCGTAAACAGATGGGGAAGGTCATTTCATTTGGATACTCTCATCGATGGTTTCAGATTAATTGCATATTCTGAGTGATGAGGAGAAGCAGTATCAATGGACTTGGCTTAAAACCATCTCGTTCTTCCCATGGAACGGATCGCACCCTTAGCCCTGGAAGAGAGCCACGGCCAGAAGAGAGAAACATCTTCCATTTTCTGAACGAGTCTCCATCATTCCACGTCAACCTTTAGCCCTCATTTGTATTTACTTCAATAGTCATTGCAAAGGTACCTGCCTGTGGATTTCTGGAGAGCACCACAAACCACCAAAATGTCCTTTCCCTACTTTTCTCAAAAGAGCTGGTCATATTCAGAGATTCTTAGAAATGAAACTTTCCATTTCACCACCCTATTGTTAAGACCCTCTGTTCGGGTTCATAGCAGCGCCATCCCTGCCTTCCTTCAGCAGGTTAAATTCTGCCTAATATGTGAATCATGCATCTACCTAGACTGCTTTACTCTGTCACAGGCTCCATAAACCAGTCTATTTAGGTGCATGATTCATGTATTGGGTAGAAAAGAGAACAGATTTTCTATACGCAACAGCAACTGACATAAATCCATAAAGCTTGACATATGTAGATTTATCTTAGCTTATATTTCAAATCATCTGCATTTTTCTGATGAGAATTATGTTTAAGAACAGGAACCATCAGCAAAGTGATCAGATAAACTACTAGAAAGACACTTTTACCATGAACTGGAACAATTTTGCATCAGCAGAGATTTTTAGAGATGTTCTTTCAACACGGGTCCATTATCAAAAATTCCGCAGAGTGCACTTGGAGAGGAGCTGACATAAACTTTGATTGTAGCTTCAAACCAGCCGTGCTTTATTATTTATGCTGGCTCCAAGGTTCTAACATTACTCTTAATAAACAACTATTTTATATTTCAGCCACCATGAAGTCATACTTTCAAGACTACATGCTTTTTTGTTCTCACCAAAATTATCCTAACACGATAACTGCATTTTAACCATTCCTAGGCAGAATACAGACCCTGATTTCAATAGGTCTGCCCTCCCAAATTGATTTGGTTAATGGTTTAACTGCCCTGTGGAATGAATGTTTCAAATGCAAGATTCTTGATTCTTCAGAGAAATGAGACATTATAATTGCAGAGGCGTTCTTATTTCCTGAAGAACACAATCTTACCAAAATTTACTCAAAAAAAATAATAAAGCAAGCTTTACCATAGAAAGGAAGAGCAGTATGTACAACCAGCCAAATTTAACAGTGTTTAAATGAGCACTAATATTAACTAGGTAAACCTTTTTGAATTCTGGTATATATGTTAAATGGAACTGAACTGACTTGCTATTGAAATATTTCAAGTACTGCTCAGTAAAATAATTTTATTTTCCAAAGCCTCATGGTTTCAATTGAAAGTTTTGTCAAAATTGTATCATTTTAAAAATAGATAGTACTTGCAGACAAGAGCTCCGAGGGCTGGTTTGAGCGAGAGGTACGGTGGGAGAAACACACACAGAGTCTGAGGATAACAACCTGCCAGGAAATTGGGTAGTTTTGCCCGTGGGACTGAGGGCAGAGAACTGAAGCAGTCTGCCTGGAATTAGTAACACCAAACTGATGTTTCTCTTCAGCTTTGATCACTGTAAGTCCCACGAAAGCATCCTCAGGAATCAGCCCTGGCTGCGTGTGGGTACTCGCCACCATACCCACACTGAGAAGGGGGTAAACATTTCAGGATGCCGAGAGCATCTTTTGACAGGTCTTACACTGTTTTCATTACATTTTTCCTCACTTTCATCCTTCCTTCCATACTTGCGTTTCCTCAGATAACCAAACGGCTCAGCAGAATGTTAACATTTGGGGCAGGATCCCTTTGTTTTGCTCAGAAGCCCACCAAGCTGTCCTGGAGATGAGCCTCAGCAGCATCTGGCACCACGGGTACCTGCGCATGGTGGACATCCCAACCCAGCAGCTCCAGCCTCCACTCTTCTCCAGAGGGGATTCTCCAGATCTGGGACTGTTCCCAGCATTACAGAGTGACAGACAAGGGGCTGAATCCCAGCAGCTTGTCCCTGTCACAGCCAGGGCTGGGATCCAGCAATACATGGGAATGCTCTCTCCTGTCTGTACACCACACACATGTAACGTGCTGGCTCTTCAGAGCTTCAAAAGACGGTGGCTTTCGGTGATTAGGGCTATTCTGCCCCTACTATTAATCCTCTGTTAATCTCACAGAGCCTCTTCCCAATACTCACCTTTCTTTCCTGGAGGCAGGGACTGTATTTTACTACTGGCTCCCACAGGGACAGTGCCTGATCCTGGATAAGGTTTCTTGCTGCTCTAGGTATTTGTAGGAGTATTTGTATCAGATACACCTGCTGTACTGAGATGCCTATTCCCATCCTCTGAGCAAGAATGAAGATACAACTAATGCACAAGTTACTCCTCATGGTATCTCTAACCACACTCACAGCAACTGCTC
>BJBW01002567.1:43998-115325 GCA_004320125.1 Scolopax mira
CTTTTCAAAATGAAAAGGTGGCTGCCATCAAGAGATTATTTTACGAGCTCAGAAAGCAAGGTCATTTGTTTCAGAAGCGAGGGATTCAGATCCTGAATCAACAAGTCAGGAGGGGGTGAAGAAACACGGGTTGGTACCTAAGACTCACGGCAGGAACATCCTTGAAGGGGGAGAACCAGCTGACAATTGAGACTAGAAGAGTCCTTCCTACTGAACACAAGGATTTTCTGCTCAACCTTAATCGAGTACTAGAGACTAACCTTAATAAAGTACTACAGACACTTTCCTAAAGAGGTGTCTTTTCTTGCAGTTAAAGGAGGAGCTCTGGTCTCTGCAGACCAGTGCCGAGTAACACCCCTAGCCAAGGGTAGGGGAATGACAAGATCTCAGCATAGATTTTAATAGATTTCTGCAAACTCATTATTTTATAAACTCTTACATCTCAGAATAATTCCTGTGTTAGGTTTCAAAATGATATACAAATGACTTACTAGAAATGCCCAGGAAGAAAATAACCATGATGAGCAACAGCCACCCTGCCAGGTAAGGAGCCCACAGCTGGGAAGCTGTTACCTCAGTGTTGGGAACAAAGGGAATGGAGAAGTGGACAAGGGGACAAGGGGCATTATGCATTTCCCTCACACAAATCCTCACAGTTAGGAAAAAGCCTCAGCAATTTGGACTTGGTCAGGAAAATACTTTATAGGCACAAATGCTTTTGTACGTACGTACGAAAAACCTGCAGCAAGTGACAATACAAGTCATGATAAGAGTCTTGAAAATGTCATTATCTAATGAGCCTTGAATTAGACTTTCAAAAATGGCTATCCTTGATCAATCTCCTCTTTTTCTCTAAGATAGTTCATAACTTATATCTGATATTTCTTATCAACGACTAACCCTAAATCATTAGATGTGTCCCTTAGATATTTTCAGATGAGATTTCTAAAGAGAGGGCTTCTCTACAGTTTCCAAATTATTTTCAAAGCAGTAAGTACCCGGTCACTATCTCTGGCCAAAGAGCCTCCTTCCTCTGGCCCTTCCATTTGCAGATCCATTCCTAAGTACTAACTCTAGTACCATTCAGTGGGTTGCTTATTAATGTTTTGACAAACTGGTCTGGGAAAGCTGCACAATTCTGTTCATCACACACAGAGCTTCCACAGGGCCACCTGGAAGCGGCTGCTGTGAAATCAAAGTTCTTTACAAAAAGGCAAGATAGAATTTATTGTAAATGGTTTGAATAGAGAAAAATGTTAAATACATCACAACTGACAAAGTGGAACTTTCCTACGAGATTTGCATGTAGGAGTTTGTTACGGTATCTTGCCCCAGGAGCTCAAGGCTTATTCACTGTCGCACCCTTTAACTCACTTTAAAACACTAAATCCTGCTAATCCCTTTGAGATACAGAATTACTTTGCTGCACTGAAACAAGAATCGAAAACGACTTTCTAATAAAACTCTTTTAGAGGCAGTTTCAAAGTTGCAGGGAGACTTTTAGAAGGTTAAAGAATAGCAAGAGGCTCCTCTATTCCTGAAATATCAACCCGCCTGAGGAAGAAAAAGAAAACCTGTCACAGAATCACCTGGAAGCTCTTTGCAGCAGGTGCTAATAAAAGACAAGTTGAAAGAGGACTGCTGGCAGAGAGAGAGGCTCTGGAAAGGAGCGACAATTACACAGCTTTGTTACTCACTGCCCAAGTGAGCCCCAAGATCATTACGATCCCATTTTGAGGTCAGCTCTACTGAGCAGAAATAAAGAACAGCATCCTTTTACTTCAAGGTACAGGGATAGCTCTGCTTAATTCCCTGATGAGTTTATAAGTGTGTGCGTGGGTAGTCCTAAAACATCATACTAGCTTTAATATGCAGAACCACAAAATTCTCAATTTTTATGGCTTCTCTGCTAACAGAAACATGCAGAAATCCGCTGCCATTGCAGAAGAGCAAATGAAAGAAAGTGGGCTTTGAAACAGAGAGGAAGGAGCGTGGGGCTGGCTCCAGTTCCAGAGCAGCAGAAAACACATAGCCAAAGCCAGTTCACAGCAGCAGCAATTGGTTTGCCCTGTGGAGAGACCAGCAGCGGTGTTTCAGGCCCATTAAGGGATGTCTGCAGCGATGCCACGGCCAGTTCCCAGGCTGGGGGCCTCCCACACACCAACTGCCTCCTTCACCACCTTTTCTGACAGATAATAGCTCTGGAGAAGTTAAATCAGAAGTTCCATTCAGACACCCCTTCACTGCACTTCGGAGGCAAGGTAGCCCAGGACAGCACTTAGTGGACCATAGCACCTCCAATTCCTTCTCTTACGGGAGCTGCCAGAGAAAGTTAGAGAAAAGAGGAAGATTTTCAACCTTTTTTTTTTTTCATTTTTGTCACTGCCTTTGCCATCACATGTTCTCTTAGCCGAGCTGCTTTTTCGGACGTGACCTTTTCTTCCCCATGATTAAAGGAACCACAGCACCCACCAGCTCCTGACAAGATCCGGTCAAAGCCACCAGGACAAAGCGCTTTCTGGGGCAGATTTCCATAGTAATTGTCTGAGCAAGTCAAAGCATCCAATTCACAGCAACAAGCCTGCCTCCCACCCTCCTCCTGTTCCAATCCGGCCCTGTCAGGCCAGCCTGATAAAGCAGTGATAGCCGGTAATTTCTGCTGCCATTTGACAAGGCTGGAAAATTAGCCCGGGTGTGAGCTGATGGAGGGGAAAGCAATCTTTACTTTCCCAGCTGGGAGGCAGGCAGGCAGTGGCCCCCAGTAAATGTCATAGCCCCCAGTAAATGTCATAGCACTTTTCCCTCCTAGGGCAAATAAGCCTTCTCCAAAACTTTGTTGCTGTTTTTATGAAACAAAAAAAAAAAAAAAAAAAGAATGAGTAAATTGTACAGTAGAAATAGTTTACATTATTGCTATGAAACGTACTACCAACCAACACGCCACGGAAACTAAAGGCCACAGGGCTTTGCCCATTTAGGCAGGGTTCCTGCAGTGAGGGCCTCCTCAGAGCTCAACCAGGGGCTTGTCACTTTAGGTCAAATTGCATCATTTTGGTCTGTCGGGACAATGTCTCCAGCAGCACCACACGGCTTCAAAGAAGCCAAAGTCCAGGGTTTGCCTCACTTCACCCTCCAAACCAAAAGGTTCCTCCAACCCAGGGAGTGCACAGCGGGCAGAGTCCTTACCACACACAGCATGTTTAGGGTTCCAAAGCTCTGTTTTACACAGTAGTGAGGTATGAAACCCATCACCACTCATGGAAAAATCTAACAAAACCTAAAAAAATTACAAATAATCACTCTTTAACAAACTTACCTACTTACCCATATCTATTAAATCTCAGTTGGGAAAACACATGAATGCATACAGTAATTTTATACTGTCTCAAAATCCCTCACAAGCAAGCTTATACCAGGAAGCACCTTAATACTGTATTTTAGCTTAAACCTTGCAACTTTATAATCTACGAATTCTCAAATATCAGCAAGCAGCCCAATTTATCCAACATACACTCATACACACATTCCCAAACCACTTTTTTTTTTTTTAAGAGAAAAAATAACAGAAATAGCAATGTACTAAAATCTCATTTATTCACACTAAGCAGATTTATCTGATTATCTCTCAAGAGTCAGAAGACCTTAACATGACTCATAAAAAGCAGTGAGAAAAGGTAGAGTGAAGCTTTTCATAAAGCTAGCAAATTAACAGCATATTACACCATCCCTTTCACCTGTGAACTGCAAAGGTAGGGACCCCCACACTGCTCCACACTCCCCACACACCTTGGTGCAGTTACATGTACTTTCCAATTTCAGGGACCTATCTGAGAGTGAAAAGCTCTGGCTTTGGCCATTGCCAAGTGCTGATGGACTGGGCCATCCCATGTCCCAGAGCTGGCCAGGGGTGAGCACCCTTCTGTACTCCTGTCCCTGCTGGGTTTAGATTTCAGTCCTCTTTGTTGCTGCTTCCTCAGAGCCTGGGAGGTGTTGCTGGATTCTCAGGAACACGTCAGGCATCTAAACACACAAGAGCTACTTCCTTCCACTTCTACAAACAGCTTATTCTTTTAACAAGTTATTTCCCGCCCTACTAGGCTCGGTCTCTCTCCATCTCTTCTCCTCCCCAACAGATAGAAGGGCAACCATCAACCTTCAGCCACCAAAGAGACCCAGAAAGCAGCTGGGGACTATTACACGTCGTTTGTCACCAGGGATACAGCCCGTGCAGCAGAATGGACAGCCAGCACAGCAGGGAGAGGAGCCCATGAGTCCTCTGGAGTATGAAATATTCCTGACCCCGTTTTGAGGGGCTGTGCTTTGAACGAGATGCCCTGAAGCAACTGCAGAGGACAATCTGGAGGGGCTTGAAAGGACATCACCCATAACGTTTCCGACCCCCTGACTCTCCACCTTCGCTGCATTATTCAGCAACAGCATGAGGTGCTTTGAGAAGTGGTGGGAGCAATCAAAAATTCAATGTAAGATTGAGTCAAACTATCCATTACTTCTGTGAGCCTTATCAAATATTGTGAACTTCATCAGACTTTAGATTAAATCATTTGTCTTTTAGTGCCTTGAAGCAGGAGAAGCTGAACCTGCCTGTGAGAGCGCAGAGTGCCAGGGAACTCACCAGGATCTCTGCTGGAGCACTGCACTGAAGAGTCATTGTTAAATTTTACTGACTATACATATAGTTTAAGCTGTGACAAATGCACTGTATTTATAAAAAGAAAGTCGTCAAATACATTCAACACAATAATTGTAAAATTTTAGAAGATTCAGATGTGAACTACCGCATGATTTTTAACTATAATATTTATATTACGTACCCCTTCCCCATATTAGTCAAGTCATTTAGTCTTTCTGCAAAGTTCACTAAAACATAACTAAAATAGCATTAACAGTAGCTCTGCAAGTCTTCTGAAGACACGAAAGATACAACCAAACAAAAAACCCTAAACCAATCCCACTCGGGCATCCCATCACGTATGCATTTTAACCTCTCTTAAAAACACAAGGGCTGGCAACCAGACCACATTCAAGTATTTTAAGAGAGAACCTTTGAGGCATTCCCTCAGCTTCTGCTGCTGATAAGGAGGGAGAGTTGGAGAGAAATTTGGGTTTTTTTATTGTTAAAAAGAAAGAAAAAAATGAGAACACTCAGTGTTCAGGATACAGGATCTCACAGCCTTTGGCTAAACACCCATATTTCTTTGAATAAGAAAATGTGTTTTTTCTGAGGCCTGTGAAAAATTTAATTTGTAAAAAAACAACTCAAACCCCACCGTGAGCATAGCTCAGCCTTCTGAAAAGGAAGGCTGCTGGGAGAGAGAGCGAGGGGCCAGCACCTCACGCAGCAGCACTGGGACCCCCGGGCTCCAGCCCGCGCCTGCTGAAACCAGGCATTGCCACAACGGGGCCAGGTACCCTCACTGTACCCTATCAACACTTCCAGTACAGAATGGACCTCTTTTGGCCCATGGAAACCTAAAAATGATGGGACTTCTTGTGACAGATTGTTCAGGCAAACCAAGGAAGAACTGGGTGTCTGATTTGGGACTACACAAATCTGCAAATTCAAGATTAAAAGAGACTCCTTGAGATCCAGCCAGACAAACACAGCAAAACCTTGGAAGATTTTAAGTGACAATAATGCCCCCAACTCTGTTGTTATCAGGAATTAACTTGAATTCCTTGGTTCAAGAATGAAAAGCTAAAAAAAATGGGATGCCCTAGTTTACAAGGGCATCAGGGTTTGAAACAGGATCTACCCCCGTGTATGTCTCGTAGTCACTGTTGAGACCAGGTGATGGCAATCGCTCCCCCAACCCTCACTACAATCCCATTTTGAACTCCATTCAAAACACAAATCAAATCCAGTGTTGTTTGTTTGAATTAAACTGGTATGAACAACAGAATATTTAATAATGCTGAAGAGAGAAGACTTAATGGTAAGTGCTATACTAAATGATTACAATAAGTAGCATTTGTCTCTCTACAACAGAAAACATTTCTCTTGCCTTTATCTGGCTGTTGCATTCCAGACTACAGAAAGCAGTTTGGGGCAGGTGAAAAGTTAAAAACAAACAATACTATTCTTGTGGCGTTTGAAATTTTCATAATTTAATGTACTTCTATTATGAAGTACAGAACTTCTACCTCTTACACAGTAATTCCATTGCCAGCTCTCAGCACTACCCAAAACTCCTCACCTTGCCTTCCACTCCAGGTGACTACAACTCTTATTTTCACTAAATCAGAGCTGAAATCCCAATGAATTGAGATGATTATCCTCTTACAGATTTTAATTTGAAACTAAAGAAAAAAAACCACTTTTTTCATTGGTTTTGTTGTTGTTTTTTGGTGGTTTTTTTTTTTTTGTAGATGATTCTGGGCAATGAACAGAATTAGCTGATGTAACGTGGTGAGAGCATCCACTGTGAGAAGACTTTTGCACAAGAGCGGGACAGAAATAGGACATCAAGGAGCACTCAGAAATGGAAAAAAACATTCTTCAAGTGTAGCTGTGAGAGACAGAAAAAGCTGCACTACGGGGGATATTAGAAGGATGCAACAGAAACATATTAAGGACACAGGGAAGCTGTTAAGTCAGCCTTAAAATAGAAGCTAACTTTCATTTCTCTAGGGATTTTTACAGCACACACACTTTAGTGTCTTAAAAAAAAGGAAAGAAGCATCAATCTGAATACATCTTGCTGAAGTGCTTTAAATATATATCACTTAAAGGAAAAACCCAAGAACATTATTAACAAAAAAACAAAAACATGAATCTCTCAGAGCACCATCATCTCAGCAAATGTTTAGTTCCACCTATCCCCTTCCAGAAGATGCATTTTGCAAAATCCTGAGCCCAATTTCCAAAGAGACCAAGAAGAAGACAGTTCATTTGGGTAAAAAAGCAAGTTTTGGGTTTCTCCTCTTTGTATACTTCCCAGAAAGCCAATCACTTAAAAATTGGACTTGAAATTTCTTCAAAGATTTTTAAGTTGTTTTTTTTTTTTCTTCAATGAAGTGATTTCAGAAAGGCACAGAAACTCCTATAGCTGCTTTTTCAACTTAAATACCTTTTGAGCCAAACTACAAGATTCACCACTCAGTTTTTTTTCTATTTGAAGGTTCACTTTGTGAATTTTCTCTGCTGAAGGCAATAAAACCATTGTATTTGGTTCTTTAAAACAAAACCTCACCATCATTTTCAGGGAATCAGTAAAGATAAGCCCCTGTGCAGATAGTATGCATTAGAGACAGAAGATCAAGAGCTTGGTCTATAATAACAGTATCCCCCCCACACCCAATATGCAAAAGATGACACTTGAAAGCTGAAGCTCCACAAAGCAAGTCCTCTACAATACTCAGAAGGCTTGCCCACCGTACTGCAATTGAATTACCTCCTCCAGCTTTATTTCAGTAAGAACACCCTTTTCTGGCACAAAAGTTCTATAGTTTGCTGAGGAGTCTCTGAAAAGCAGCCTTTTGAGGTATGAACTACTTCCCGTCTCACACAGGCTTCAGAAGAGAGGACAGGCATCTGAGATCCTCTCTGAGAGTATATGTATCCATCAGAAGTCAGGAGCCCAGCTTTGTCTCCTCAACCAGTGCACTACACACGCAAACTCAGCACAAGAACATTCTTTATCCTTCCATTGGTAAGAGCAGTGAGGCAGTCATTAACTAATGGACTCCTCCTGTCAGAAGCATTTAACAGAAGGAAGGTTAGAGGACACAACAAGTCAGCTGACTCAGGACACCAACAAACCACGGGCCACGCGGGACTTCACTGGACACCACAGGAACATAGAAGAGATGCCCAAGGGTTCCAGTTTCACAAACTGGATGCTTCAGTGACAGTCACTCAAGGCTTGGTGGGGACAGAGAAGGGCTGCAGTGGCACTGACTTGTCCCTAATCTGTCACTTCTGTCAACACAGGGCTCACGTGGCTGGTGGGGACACACAGGGAAATGTCACCAACTGCGGGATCAGCAGTGGGCAGGAAGAGCAACTTGGAAAGACACGAAGGGAGGATGAACGTGTCAGCTTCCTCTTCGTTTGGTAATTGTCCTCTGCAGCGTCGCTCACAGAGAAGGAGGCCTGAGGAGCACATTTGTTATGCCAACAGGGCAGTTTAACACAGCTGTGATGCTGTGCACCCACACAGTAGAACTCTAACTCCTTGGAAGCACTCTCTATAAATAGTTTCAGGCAACTTGGCAAAGTTGAAGGCAAACAAAGTATCTAAACAATACGGCTTACATAAAAAAAAATATTTCTTTTGACTTAATTCTATGCAAACAATATGAATATATACAAATTAACAGATAAACAGGGTTTTCTCAAAACACTGCATGACAATTAAATAGAAAACACCTCCAACAAAAGATTATTTTTTAAATATTTTTTGTTAATTCCTCCATTGTGATTTTTTTTTTTTAGATCTTCCCGTGCAAAGATATATAGACTGCTCATTCTTTGAGAGGGACAGTTCCACACCTGATGGAACAAGAAGCATTAGTTGCAATGCTATTTCTCTTTCCATCCACCAGGAACTTAGAATCATAAAATGGTTTGAGTTGGAAGGGACCTTAAAGACCATGTCCCATGGGCAGGGACACCTCCCCACTAGAGCAGAACTAGAACTTCCGTCAAGCTCTTGAGTTCTGTTCCCTTCCCAAACTCACACAGCCAAGCTGCACAGGAGAAGAGAGGAGACACCCTCACCTGACAAGTCGTATGATAAAGGGAATTACCCAAAGGTAAATCCAAACCTAGTCACGGAGACAATTAGTGTTGTCACACTCCTGTACCTTCGCCCATACACTAATTGCACAGTGCCCAAGTAAAGAAGGGGAAAACACCACATAAAGAAATTGCTTTCATCTTTACACAACAAACCTAAAAGAAACATTATGGAAACGCTCGTCCAAACATTTAGCCAAAATTTTTATGCAACTCATTGCCATGCCTCACAGCCCAAAGATCCACAGCTATTACCAAGCGAGAACCTGAAAAACCACGTGAAATGTTATTTACCACTGCCTAACAAATCACTACCCAGAAACATCAGGAAAAATCATTCTCTAATTAAAAGAGGCCTTCTATAGTCTTAATGTGTTACTACTCATCAGATGAGAGGCCAGTTTAAAAGATAGATAGAGCAAGTGATTTAACAACAGTGATCTTTTTCCATTTCCTATTTAATGAAACACTCACTTTTTGTTGGCTGAGGGTTCATATTTGACCTCCAGGAAAACAGGTGGTTTAGAAATATACAGAAATAAAAAGACTGAAAATCAAGTAGTCCAGGGAACACCACACGTACTTGGGATGCCGGATGTCTGGCAGGGATCGCTCCAGCGCGATGTTGTTGCTGACGAAGATGTTGAAGCCATTTTCCCTGTAAGCAGAGTCATCGTGGTCTTCCTCCGTAAGAGGGTACGGCTTTCCATGCTCCCCTTTCCCTGCAATCAAACAAACCAGTTATTCCCACATAGCGCAAAAGGGACTAAATTGATAGCACAAAATGGACTAAAAATCAGTCCGGGTGAACTGCAATGGATTCTCTGTGCTGGGACCATCACCAAGGCATTGCCTGCGGTGTCTTCAGGACACCCCTGTTACTGCCAATAGAAAAATACAAAGTAGGTACAAATAACTGGACTCAAAAATCCCTCTGAATTCACCCAGTTCATCCAGCTTTTGTTCCTTCCAGAGACACGATCAGCTTAAAGCTATTATATAGATAAAAAAATTTAAATTAAGCTAAGATCTTTTTGAATCAGAATCAAGCTTTCATAGCAAAATCATGAACAAACAGATCTATTCCAGCAATGTTTGGTTTAATCGATACAAAGAACCCAGTCATACAGTTACCCTACACCCCAGCCCTCCTCTCTATCCACCACTTCCAAGCCACCTCCAGCACTGGGCTCAGGGTGTCCCGCTCTCCAGGACACTAGGGAGGACACCAAGTCTTTTGCTGGGGGCTCCTCAAACCCTTGCACTCCAAGGGAGCAACCAGACATACTCAGAGCTCCTGATTTGGTATCAAAAACCAGTCACTTCAGCTCCCTAAAGACATCACCTGCTCATTCCCTGACAATGCACAGTTTCCACTCCAGCTTTTCATTCCCAGGTTAGTTCCCACCATGGGTTCTTCAACTGGCTCAGAACCTGCCTCCAGCAACTGCACCTCCATCCCTTCCAGCCGGGAGCAAACACAGCCACTTCAAAGGGAAGCAGAACATTAAAGCTTCTTTCTTCTCAACTATTTTTAGCCTTCTCCTTCTCACAGAGGATGAGCTCTCCAGAGCTCCTAAGTCCTTCATGTCTCCTCTGGTTCTCAAGGATCTACACTTTCCTCCACATCTAATTGATCAGCTCATAACCTCTCTCTCCCTCCCTCCTGACAGGGGTCTGAGAAAATGCCTCCTCTTCCCTGAGCTCTTTAGAGTAATGACCCCACTCCCAGGTGGATGTGATAAGGACCACCTGATGCCCAGCTAACAAGGAGCAGCTGCAGGAGTGGTGATGAGGAAAGACACCACCAGCTCAGAAAAACAGCCACCAGTACCCTCTGAGCATCTGGCAATGCTCTACTTTGTATTGCACACACACAAACACAGAATATGCAATTATAGATGCTAGAGTTACTCAATTTTAGAAATTTTTGCAGATAAGATAATAATTTTTTATCCCAAACTGTGTGCATATAATTACAATTTCATTTACATTTGTAACAAAACTAATTAATGTTACTTACATGAGAAAAACTTGGCTTGTATGATGAAACACTCTTTGTTTATGTTATCTTAACACTTATCTTGTCATTTTTTATTTTCAAACATCCCAAACTTTCACACAACAGAAACACAATTACTAAGAGATTTATCCAGGTACTTACTGATATAATAGAAATTCCAGAATAAAGCACCTGTATGATGAGACACACCATTGCTAACAGACATTTTTTACAATATCTGTAAAAGATACACATAGTTCAGCTATTCACCCAGTATTAGGAAAAGTAGCTTCTTTGCTCTGCTTTTCCTGAAGGAGTCCATTTTGGCAGGTGAATATTTTTGATACTATTGCAGTTCCTAGAGGAACTGAAGACCAGTACTATTGAACGCAGCCTCCCGACCCTTCCTCCGTGACCAGGGACCCCCAGGGCTGGGCATAAGCCCAAAACCCAGACACAGTGGCCGGTACCTGGAGCAGGTCAGGATGGGCTGAAGTCCCTCACGCTGAGGTGACCAGCTGCAGTCCATCAGCTGCTTTTGCCCTTACACAGGGAGCTGGGCTGAAGCAAGACCCTTCCTAACACTGTGTTAAAATATCCACATACAGCATTAACAGAGGATTTAACGGGGGGTTTTATGAACCCCATGGATATTTCTCCCAGCTTTCTTGTTTGCTTGTTCTCCTTTACCCCGTGGCTCCTCCTGGTTAGCCAGGGCTCAGGTGGGCATCTACCAGCTGAAAGTCGTTGGCTAATTTCTCTGAAAGAGCTCAGGTGAAAAGGCACCATTTCTTGTCAGTGACCTTGGGAGGAGAGAAATAGAGCACTTAGAAGAAAAGGATTAAAAAAAAAAAAAAGATTATAACTTTTGGATAATCCATAGGCCTGATGAGTTTTGCACAGAAAATTTCCATGTATGATATCAGTCTCCTCTGCATTCTAAATGATCACAAGCACATTAAAACTCTCTTCTGTCACTGCTTTCATAGATGGCTGATGGAAATTGCCATCGCTCATACTGTTTTGGAGCTGGGCTATCCAAAAGTATACCTAAAAAGCCAGTGTGACAAAAGGAAAGGCAAGAAAGACTAAAATTCTGGTGACAGAGAGCATAGAGAAGCTTAATGTCCCGTTACTGGCCAGACGAGGCTACTTTAAACCATCACTGGACAGATATAAACCCTCCTGTTTGGTTTGTTCTGCCTCGGGGCAAACCAGCAATTCAGAAAGTGCATCAGGGCAATACAGTATTGTGGGGGAAAGAGAGAGAAAAAGCCCAACGGTGGATTTTTGGCCTCTTTGGATGTAAAAGGGGGCTCACCTAAAAGTGATGCATAAACCCGACCCAGCTCTAAGCACTGATAATGACTCCCTCTGAGGCTGGTTTACAACTGCAGCATAAACAACCCCAGAACTTAAGGCCAATCAAAGTTTTATTGCAGTTACTTGGATTTTGATTTTTCACGGTGGGAGGAAGGCAGGGGGGGAAAGGAGGGGAAGAACCCAAAAGCCTGAGAGTGACACATATATTCAGCCTCAGCCCCAAAATCCCACCAGAATGCTCCACCACGTGGGAACCCCAACAGCACCGTGTAATTCCTGCAGAGCTGCCTAACCCTTCTGATTACAGAGTCATTACACTGAGTTTTAACTCAGTACTTCATGTAAGAAACACTCTGAAAATATGGTAGATTTTTTTTTTCTAAAA
Source organism: Scolopax mira (assembly GCA_004320125.1). Taxonomy (NCBI): domain Eukaryota; kingdom Metazoa; phylum Chordata; class Aves; order Charadriiformes; family Scolopacidae; genus Scolopax; species Scolopax mira. The sequence continues at coordinate 56,467 of BJBW01002567.1, forward strand.
ACACTGGTTTTGGAGTTGACATCTCTATATTGCTTAGCTTTGTGGTATTGTAAGGGATTTAATGCACCATCTCAAAATGCTTCTCCATAGATATTCAGATTTAAAAAACGGAAAAGTAAGACATTGCAGCCATTCGGACAAAGCACTGGCTTGGCCACATCTCAGATGCCCTGGAAGGCTTTTTTAGCCCCTCTCAGGGATGTTACTGTCTCCCAGGAAACAAGGCACTCTCCACCCGCCCCTAAAGGTTTTCAGTTTCATGCGTGACAACCCGTGATAACTGAGAGTTAAAGAACACCTCGCTTAAAGCAGCTCCTGCTTCTCTTACACGGAGACGGCAGAAGGAGAGAGAATAAACCCTCTTGTTCAGCAGATGGCACGAAAGGGAGAGGATGAGGCTGGGACAAGAAAATAAAAAAACTACTCTGTATACTCAACACAAATGTGTAACAGAGTAACGCTCTGGATAAGCCATGTTGGTACCGTTGCCAGGTGTGATAATTTTGAAGAAAACAGGGGTATTGTTGGCAAAATACATCATCGACAAATCCATTTGAACAGGCAGCAGGAGTTCTGCATTACTGCTGCACGCGAGGGACGGGGGATCTTGCTAAAAATGATAAACAACAAACCACAGCACAACAGGTTCTGGTTTCAGAGTCTTTGGGGTTTTCTTCTGGGGGTTTGTTTTTATAATTCAGATGAGCATTATTTATAATTCAGTAGACATGGTTAAAAGATTGGCTTTGCCATATAAGTCAAAGGAAGTTAAGAGACTGCTTGACATCTTAACGCAGGAAACTACGGGGATAAAGAACATAAACCACTCAGCATCTGTGTGTGGGGAAGAACTGTGTCCCAATCTGAATTATTCAGTGTTTATACTCACTGCTATTAGTTTACTCAGGCAAGACTTCACAGTCACATCAAGTCAACCCTATAGTTGTAAAAATATTTAAGCACACCCTTTAATTCAAGCATTCAAGCATCTTTTAAATAACATTGGTAATAGGAAATAAGAATTCTCCACATGCTAAATGTTTACTAAATAAAAGCTTATTTTTAATACAAAGAGGCCATTTGCAAAAAACAGCATTTCTCTTTTCTTCTGACAGTAAAAGTCTCAGCTTTTCCTGCAATATCTACACTTGGTGGAGTCCATGTCCTGTCTGAAAATTCTGTATTTTGCAACCTTTAAAAGACATATGGGTAAACAGTTTTTTGTCTATAATTAGTTCAAGAGTCAAGTCAGGGACTAGTGCAGATTAGTCCTTGGGAACCAAGGGGAAAGAGGAAGTTGTTTCATCACTTTCTCCTTTCACAGCAGGAAAGGAACTGTTTGCTTGGAACATATGCATTTCGTGGGTTTGCATGGTTATATTGATTTCTGCTAAAAGGTATGAAAACTCTCATTCAATAAATGTATGAAGGAATTTTCTTTCCCCATTTGTTATGGAGAGAGAAAATTAAACCTGCACGTGCTTCACATGAAAGTAAGTGCCTTCATATCACATAAGTAAGTCTATCCAACTAGTAAAAAAATGTATGTGTATGCATATATGTGTGTATATATATATATCCTATGGCATTTCAGATAGAAAATGAGAACATTTTTCTAAGCATATGAGCAGTGAAACAATGGGATGGGTGACCCCAGGAACTGTGGAATCCATAAACAGTCAAGAAAGAAGTGGTAGCATTCCTCAGCGGGATGATGGATACAACTCTGGTCATCTATAGAGGGTGATCCCGAGCTAACAGTTCCATTAATTCCATGAGAAACAGGAGGAGGACTGGGGATAATTATATTTTTCCTCAGAGTCACTAAAACTTGTATCAGACACTGAAATATTTATCACAAGTCTCTTCTACTTTTCCCAGACTTCTCAGAGTATCTCACTAGTTGTACAACTTTATGAGCCTAATTTATAGGAAAGCAATATAAGTGATTTTACATCAATGGAAACAGGATCAAAAATATCTATTGGTTTGGGGTTTTTTTGCTACCCTCTCTAGTAACAGTTTGAAAAGCCATTGCAGCAAGATTTACAATACTTTTAATTATTTATTAGATAACTGCCAAAGTCTGAGGCAATATAAAAGGCTTTTTCTTAGCATTACAGACACAGTCGTAATCAGATCTTACTTATGCAACTGGGAAAAATAAAACCCTGTCAAGGAAATCCTCAACAATACATTTTCAAGCAAGAATAAATAATATCTTTATATATATATATATCAAATTTTATTTATTACTGTTTCAGTATCAAACTACTACAGAAAACAAACAATCCAAAATTCACTGCAGTTCTCTGGTAGAAAACATTAAAATTCTTTATTACCCTTCAGGTATCAGTAGTTTATACCAGATTTCTTTCCAAGGACCATGCAGTTCCCAGTAAGTGCTATAGAAGGGTTACTGGGAGCAACCAGGAGGCCCTGTCCTTTCCAGAATTGCTGCTGGGGTAACGCCAGGGGCGGCAGGAGGCACAGGAACTAAATCGTTTCTCTCTTCAGCACTGGCTTTATACAAATAGCATGGGTTGGGAGGAAGAGGGAGAAAAAGATATTACTTTAAATTTCTTTATTTGGCTGCCTGCTCACATCCAGAATGGAAATAAACCCAAACCCCAACAACAGAAAAAAGAACAGAGAAGAGAGAAGAGCGTGCTCCTTAAAATTGTAAGAGGGCAGACTGCCACTGTGCTGGAGCTGGGTCTTCAGGGTGGTGCTGCCTTCTCACTCCCGGGAGAGAAAAATGCCCAAAGCGAAGAGAGAGCAATATTTGGAGCGGGGCTGTGTCCCCATCCCTCACAAACAGCCCCTGCTGGGTAGGAGGCAGGGAAAGGACCAGCAGCTCCTGCAGAGGAGACAGGAAGGACAAACGAGAACCTCTCAAACGTACTTATTTTGTGGTTTTACTATGCCTGAGGAGCAGCATATGAAAAAAAATAATTGTAAAATACTGCTTTTTTATTTCATTCAACAGAATTTCCAGATTCCCCTAGACTCAGTAGGCCTGGGCTGACTCCACGTGACTCTGAGACCAGCCCTTCTGTGTCAGACTGCAGGCAGAACATGGCACAAAAGTTTTTGAGCCCATGAAGTGGAGAAGCTGATTCCCAGTGTTGTGTACACACCAAGGACACAGTAGTGCTTCACGTGCTCTTCTGGGAAGCTGAAAGGACAGGCTGTGCTCCCAGGGACCCGGCCGTGGGGCAGGGGAAGGTGAGCAGAGCAGGGCTGGTGCTGAGCAGGAGACGGAAGCAGCCGCAGCGGCTGTTCTCTGTCATTTCTCTTTGGCTGTTTTAAATCAAGGCACCGTGCTTTATCCTAAATACGTGCATTTTCCCAGTCAGAAATGAATTCCTAAACCTCATAGCCTATGCTTTAATGAACGTCAGTGTATCCCTCACCTTTCTCATCCATTGGAAAGATGAGAAGTGCAGCCTCTGAATTTCCAGCGTATGCATTGCGTAGTGAAAATACAGTGTGTGGGGGCAGCGATGGTTCCGAATCCATCACGAGGTTAAGCAGTGGCTCCCTGTGTTTCAGCAGAAGGCTGACAGCACACACACTCCGAGAAGTAAATTGCCCAAAGGCTTGAACAAACACTTCTCAAAGATAAATGAGAATATTTTTTTAAAAATCAGTGGCTTTTAGTACTTGCTGTCAGTACTACAATGGCTTGGTGGGCAGGAAGACTCATTCTAGCCCCTTCCCCACTTTGATAAGCGTAGGGAAAAAAGAAAGAAAGAGCAAGAGGATGCTGTTTGGTGTGACCGGTGTGCTTAGCAGGCGGCAGTGCCCGAGGAGCTGGGCTGGAGCCGTGGTGTTGGCAGGAGCTGCTCTCTCACGCCGCGGGGCAGCAGCACCCTCAGCAGCAGAGCCAAGGGACACATCTCCCCTCCACTCCAGCTGCTTCTCACCAAGGCCACAGCTGCCTTAACACCAGCGCAGCCTGGCTGCTGCCCGCTACAGAGCCAAAGGGGAGAGAGAGAGGGTGTGAGAGGCAGAGCTCGAGCACAGAAAGGGAACGACCTGCCAGGATAAGACAGATCTACTGGGGAACAAGGTTACCCGAGAAAACATGTACTAACGGTGCTAAGGTGTTTGTTTCAGTGCTTAAATAAATGGAGTTCACACAAACTGCCTCAGCAATGGCATTCTAATACTCTCTAGTACTGGTGGCTCCTCTATAATTAATGCCTGTGTCCAAGCTGATCTCCTGGAAAACCTCAAACTAAGGTGTTGCTAACATGGTATAGACAGGGACTAAGCAGATCCACAGCATTAATGGAGAATTACAGTTGGCCTGGGTACAGTTTCAGCAAGCCCAGGAATACAAAATGCTAAGGTTCTAACAGCTGTAATTAACACAGGACATCTCTCTCCCCCTCATTCCCAGAGGCACTGTAACTGTGTGCCGTTTGCTGCATGCCATCACCCCAACATAACCAGGATGTTCCCTGGAACAGATCTAGTCATAGGTGGGTTTTTGGTTTGGTTTTTTGTTTGGTTTTTTTTTAGTTTTTTTCATGAATTCAACCTAAATGAGCTCCAGAAGCTGTCTTTGTGGCTGCTGCAGCAAGAAGATGAGGTACCCTGTAAGGCTGACTGTAGCTGTGTGTGTCAGTGAGCCACAGCACAGGCATTGACTCCCCTGAGTGCACACTCAGGGCCAAGAGGGAGACTTCCTCAGGTAGTATATATTCATTTTATTGCTTTTTCTGCTCCACTTGGGTCTATACATTATAAATACAGCGCCGTATTTCTCAGATGGGAATTAGTTTAATATGAAACTGAAGCTGAACACGCAAATAATTACTGGGTTCAATAAAGGACCAGCCCCCCTCACCCCACAAAGTCAGGCATCCTGGAAGCATCCCCAAGACAAGGGGGAGCCGCCCCGGGAGCTGCAGGGAAGCGATACGGTACAGAGAGGTGTAGTGATGGCAGAGAAGCAACTGAAACTCAGTTTAAAAACTCAGCCAACTGACCCCCTTGTGGTGGTGGGACCTGGGCCCACACAGCTCCACACGGCGTCTCCCCCCGCGCCATCGACCCCCTCCCCACAGATAAGAGCAGCAGAACCCCTGCCTTCCCCCCAGCCCGACTCTAACTGGAGAAAGGTTCCCCTGCTCACGCCGGTGGAATCTCTAGTCGGTCTGTGCTGTGGAATCAAGCTGAGGCAGATGTGGAGACTCAAAGAATCACCTCCAGCCACAAACCGAACAGATTATCCACTGATTAGTTTAAAATATTTTCTATTCTGAGGGATAATTCATCACCTACAGAACACAACTAAATATTTAGCCCAAGGCCCACGTTTATGCATCATTCTGCAGGAATCCTCATATGCCCATTGGGAACTTTTCTGAAAAAGTTAATATGCTCAAAACTGATGTTCGGATTCAGCCAAAAGTATTTGCTGAATTTCTTTCATTTTGTTGGTGTCTGGGTTAAAAGCAGCAAAAGAAAAATGTATTTTAAATCCCAAACTTTTAAAATTACAGTCTCTGTTCTTTAAAATCTTACATAAAGGACAAAACTTAACTATCATTGTCAAAGGATAGACATCCAGGTTGAAAATCCTGTTTGAGAACCAAAACAATCCTTTCTCCTTTTATAACAGGCGTTAAAAAGTTACATGTGTTCTCCCCACCCCCCCAGAGTCCTACACGTGCCCTGCTCTCATTTCAGATGTACATGCAGATGTAAAATTTCTTTCTCACTGAGAAAAAATAAAAAATGCTAAATTGCATGACACAAATTGATGCTGTATTTACACAGCACACAGTAAAACTAGGAAAAAAAAAAAAAAAGAAGACTAGAAAAACAAAAGAAATAATCATTCCCCTTATTTTCCAGAGAAAAACACACACCAAGCTTGCCTATGTTTTGCCATTAATTCATCTCTGTATTTACGTCACAGGCTCTCACTTATGGAACATGATTCTGCATGTTTGATATATTTTTTCCTGTACATTCTGAAATAACAAATCTTTCAAATTTTTTAAAATAGTTAAAAGCCTCACTATGTATTATTGCAATTGAGAGAAATTATGAGAGAAGACTGGATTAAGAACTGATGCTCCACATAGAGGAAGGCTTTCTGTAAAGGTTACATTTGGCATTTCAAAATGCTTTCCATTTTTGATATCCATTCTAATTACTGAATCTTGATTTTTGCATTTTAGTTAAATTTTCAGAATACATTTTCCAAAACTTTCCATGATGCTTTTGCTAAAATCAGACACGTCGCTGACAGAAATCACCAGTAATGAGCTCTCTTCCTTTACAATAGGTTCATCATCCAGATGGTCCATGAATAGGCACGAAATAACACTTAAACTTATTGAAAGAATTTATCCTTTAATGTGCCTTTAAGAGACTCTGCTAAAAATAAATAACTGAACAAAACCCCAGCCCTACAAGTACATTCAGGTTTCACACTAAGCAATGAGAAACTTTCCAATCGATTCCTTCCTTCCTTCCTTTACTCTTTCTTTTGCTCTTCCCCAGGCATCTGGAGAGATCATGAAGGATCTTCATTAAAGGACCTGCTCAAAACAGGGATTCAGCCCCTGAGCTGGGCTCTGACACCCGTGAGATGCAGCTCCCCTCAGGTGAGAGCTCTCAGGTGGGCCACGCCAGCAGGATACAGCTGCAGACAAGAACCTGTCCTCTTCTCAGTACTCTTATTAGCATTTTTGAGATGTGTAATTATTATCCACTGAATAAAATACAGACAAAATGAAAAAAATGTTACTTGGGTATGTGGCATTGCCAAGAAATGCTCAGGGTCTCACGATTCCCATGTAACACTTCAGATTTCTCAGAAAAAAAACAGATGAAAACATGGTCTGCATCAAAGTTCATTACAAACTTTAAAAAAATAATTGATGATTGTATAGACTGGGGGAAGAAAGTCATTTAAATACCATGCTGAAGCGGCAGTATGTTCATAACTTGCTTAACTTACTGATTAATAGCAGCTAATTAAAATGTCAGCCCTCTAGAACTTTAACAGCTCACAGCTTTCACTCTCCTTTCTGAAGCACACCAAGCTTGGACTCCTTCCCAGTACAGCTGCTTCAGTAAAAGCTGGGGACAAAGTACATTGAAAAAACAAATAAACTAACGTGTTATTTATTCAGAGGTTTCCTTTAATTTTGTGTGACAATATAAAATTTAGATTAGTCTCTCAACTAAACTAATGCCTGTGGAATGAGGGGAAGTACCCAAGAACTGGACCAGGCTCTCCTCTCTCTGGCAGCAGAGCCCACCTGGGACAAGGGCGTCACTTGCAAATATAAAGATATAAACCTCTTTGAAGAGTAAATTAACCAACAAATACCAAGAGCAAGACTGTCGCCATGTTTTAAGAATACCAATAATGCAACTTAAAAATAGATCTTGATTATTTTATTTTGATCTGAGTGTTAAAGTAAGTTTGTTTTCCCATCAAATTTTCTGGCAAGATTTACCACTCATATTTCAACCCACAGGCCTCTGAGTTAAGATTGCCTTAAAAAAAAAAAAAAAAGTTTGTTTCCAGCTTGCAGACAGCAGAACTTTCACAGGGGTTGGCAGAACAAAATGCCACTCCTAGAAACATTGTTGTCTTTTTTTCCTTTCTTTATTTCTGTTAGAAGGAGGAGGGATTCTCCCAGAGACCACCACACTGCCAGCAGAGAGGGCGGGCGACACGGCCAAATATCCGAGGAGCAGTGACTGCAGAGCATCATCCCATGAGCTACTGTCTGTAAGGCAAATTATAGCAAAACAATCATAGATCTCTGCCCTTCCATGTCTATTGATTGGGTGTCAGGCAAATGGCTTCACCAGCCCAATAATTCTCCTCTGTCAGCTTGTTTAACGAGAAGAGGAAGGAGAAGAAAGGAAAGTCACCTTACGCATATTTAACTCATAAACTGCCTATGGATAACTACACTAAACTGTTGTATTTGCAAACTTGATTCATACCCTCAAAAGTAAAAAAGCTGTGACAGGAAAGCAGGCACAATTTATTGGTTTTTTTTAGGAGTTGTGAAATCCAGACATCCTGTTGGCCTTTTGAGGGCCAAAATGCTAAAAAATAGTCCAAAACCTTGGTGTTTTCTTGAAGTTTCATTTTTGTTTTGGCTTCTTTGTTTCTCTCTTTCTAGTTAAAACTGTGTAAGCTCTGAGATCAACACTGAAATATAAGGGGAGAAGGTAGTGGAGAGGAGATCCTGGTCTGCTAAAGATTTGACACCACGCTTCCCATTGCAGATTAAAATAGAGATAAAGATGAAAGACTAGCAACTAATAATTCTTGTAACAGAGCATTTCTTGAAATGTGGATGTTACTTTCAAGCTAGAGTGTGTATCATTGGTTTATGGTGTAGTCACAGCCGTTTCTTGCCAAGTTACTGAAAATACAATTTTCTTTCTGCCTGTGTGGTAAAATGACCATGCCATTGCCCGGTGCAAAGGGGACAGGAGATTATTTCCAGTGCTCTAATTGATATGAGTCAAAGGGATGTATTATCAGCTCTGCCCCCCCTCCCTTGCCCTCTCTGGCAGTCCATAAAATTAGTGTATCAATTACATTTAAGTGGTGTCACGGATGAGTTATCAAAGGCAGGGCAAGGCGGGGAAGAACCCAGTTACCTTCAACCACGAGAAGTGCCTCAAATCTTTGCTGAGCACTTGTGAAAAACAAACCAAACCATCTTTTCAAGGTATCAGGGTGCAAACTTCTGGAGAAGGCACCACTGAGAAATCTCCCTTTGCAAATACCACGTTTGAGAGTGTAATGCCCGTGTTTGCACTTGGTCCTGGCTCCAGAGTGACCCCACCGGTTGCAGGGGACACCCGTCCATTCCGCTGCAGCACTTCATATTTACAGAGCAATTGTGCCTTGATGTGTGAAACACTTCTCGCAACTGCATTAATTGTAACCATCTCTTTCTTATTATATAGCCTTTGCATGCCATCTCCTTGAGAAGCAATGATTAATATTGCATTTTAAAACTTTTTAATCACGTCAGACTTTCATTAAGATAAACTGCTGAATGTTTTTCCCTTTTACAAAGCAATGCATTGCAAACCGCACGAAGCATATTCATGATTAATGCTACAAACAATTAGATTATGACTGTTTATTGAGACCTTGGCTGCCACGACACTTCCAAGTACATTGCAAGTTCTGAAATTCTTTCCAAAGGAATTGCGCATTCAGAGGCCTAAATCAAATTGAGTGAATTTCTTTAATATACAACGCCGACAGAATTCCCAGTGTACAATCCCATCTGAAATGTGGGATAAGTAAATCAATATCTCAGCGTACGCTTCTTTCCCTGCACCGCTCTGACTCTATTTATCTGTGTCAGCACCAGAGAACTGATTCTTGCCCAGCCAGAGGGGAGCTACATTTGCTGTCGTTACCCGCGAGGAGCTGCCTCCGACCTTCCCGGGCAGCCGGCACCAAAGCTCTCTGCCTCTGCCAAGGCCTTCTCCATTTAAGAGCGGGCACTGTTCAAAATGACGAGGACTGACCACAAAACTTTGGGGGAATTATTCTAACGCACTTTATTCTCAAAAATCCTTGAGCAGAAGCGATGAGGGAAAAAAAAAAAAAGTCACCACTATGCACAATTTCTTTGGGCCACACAGAAGTCAAATCTGAGGGGTTCACTCCTTTCCATTGCTGCACAAAAACATGATTCTTTGCCTCCTATTAACAGTCCACCCCAAGAACAGAGTTTTATTCTATTTCCATTCTCATCACAAACACACACAGTTCGCTTCTTCCATGCTTCTGGTGAGGTTGTTTATAGAACTGAGCTGTAGGAGACTTCGTTTGTAGACCCCCAGAGCACCCCCTCTGCTTAGAGAGCTATCTCTACCAAACAGGGGTACCAAACCAAACATCTCTGCCAAACGCCCACACCAAGGCATGGAAAGGTCAGGATCTTTAAATTCCCCTTCTCACCCTCAAAATAACATTTTGCAGGAGCAGAAAGGTAAAGACAATGCTGAATATAGGAAAGAATTAAAACCTTCATTCCACAGAAGGCTTCCACGTGCTATTTAAATACACAAAGAGAGGAACAAAGTCTACTGAAATGGCCCGATAGCTGCTGGGATGACCCTGGGGTCACACAGTGCCTTCTAAGAGATTTTTTTCCTCTGAGATCTTATTAGCAAACAGGAGAAAAATGACTCAACTGTCAAAGTACTGACAGCTGCATCGTGGCAGTCACTTTATCAGTTCCTCAACCAATTTCTTGTGAAGACCCATCAGCTCCAATGCAGTCAGCTCCTCTGATCAGCGTATTCTGTCCCTGCCCACACCACTGTAATATCTGACTGACTTAAGGGCTCCTATTAAACTCCTATTTTTTTCTTCCTAAAGTATCTGTCAGAACTGTTTAATCAAGAAGGGTTTGGGGGATTATTTTGTTCATTGTTTTTTTAAGGTAAACTTTTGCATTCTTTTTTTCTGTATTCCAGAAATTTGGAATTCTGTATTCCTGTTGCTGGTTTTGAGGCAATGGGAGAACAATATTTGGAGAAAAATTAAGTGACTGGGATGACTGAATGAAATAATTTTAATTTCACTGTGTCTATACTGCACTGATGAGCAGTATATTTAATGTAAGTCATTAAATGTTCCTTTCTGCTACTGAGTAACTCGGAGCTTGGATAATTGTCAATACTTGGCCATCATCCCCGTTCCACCAACACCACAGCAACTAGTGCTCCTGCAGCCCAACAGCACCTTCCCTCTACTGCCTTCCATTCACGTACTCACATTCACCAATCCACATTTTTAGAACTGTTTGGAAAATTTTATTTCCGCTCAGAGATATTGAAAATATTGAAATTGCATTAAAAAAACTCATAAAAGAGAAATCAGTTGCAAGTAGAACAGCAAATTAATTGTCATTAGAGAAGTAGTTCTGATGCTTTTCCTAACTCATAATAAAAAAGTAAGACTAAACATCACAGCATACAAAAAAATACGCAATTAACCTGCCAAAATCATTCTGTCATATTCATCAGAGAACTATTATGATTCCAAAATTTTAAATATGGAATCAGAAATTTTAAATATGGAATACCTATGACAATAGGTATGGGATGGCAAATCTGGCTGTATGAGTGAGCTTGGGTTTTCTGTTGATTTGTTGGCACGTTTTAGTGTGGGTGTTTTTTAAAGAACAACCTTTGGCAATACAAACAGGTTTCACAAATACAAACAAGTACAGGGAAACTTCTCGAGCTTGACAGACCCATCTCTCAGTCACCTGCACCACTACCTTCCCTGTGTCTCACCTGGCTGCCCTGGGAGCTCAGGAGTTCTGCACAGGTAAGGTAAGCAACTCATGAATAACTGATTTCCTATTTTCTAGAAAAAAATTTTAAAAAAATTTGGATTTAAAAATAATCAAGTTCCAAGATAATGCATGATTTTGAAATAAAAATTGGGGAAAAAAATGGGAACAAGTCACAGAGAAAATTAAATACTTGTGAGAAAACCGGAAATTATACTGAAATTTATAGACCCCCAGAGCGGTGCCTTGGCTACAGGCCATTCCACCTGACAGTGGTGTCCCTCCTGGAGGTGCTCATTGCCTTCTGTAACCTCAGTAGCAGTGGAGTAGAATATACACATACACACACATATGTAAATGTCTCTCCAGTAAGAGCACATTGCTTCTGTGTAGAGACCAGAGTAGCAATCCGCAAGGGCACTAAAACTAAAGCAGGATGATCTGATGTCCAAGTCCAGACGTGATCTGACACACATCTGGCCTGAGACAGCTTCTCCCATTCTTAACACACGAGATCTGTATTTTTCAAAGGGAAGCACCTCATCCCAAGAAACACCCCCGTGAGCACATACCACTGGTCCATTATTCACATCAGCCCTTCCCAAGAACCACCATCACACCAGCAGGATGGGAATTAACAGGAGAAACACCATAAACCTGCATTCCAACCTCAGCTGGCCCAGCCAAGCCCCACAAAACCAAAAACTACCACGAGCTCACTTCAGCATTGATGTGCAACATCTCTGGGAATTTCAGAGCCAAAAAAGATGAGCTACAACATTCGAGATTAATAGAAATTTTTCTGCATGTCCTGCCAATCGCTTTTCTCTTTAGCTTTAAGAAAACAGAATGATTTCCAGTGAGGGGAGACCACTCAAATTCAGGAACATCAGTTTTTAATTTAGTGGAATAAAAGGGGATAAAAGTATTTGGCTTTGAATAAGAAGAATTAGCCATGGAGAAATTAGCAGCTCTCCATAATTGCGTTTATGAAATTCACATTGTAAACACTTAGGAAATGGTAAGCTTTACAGATAAACAGCTGAACCGAATCCCAAAGCTTTCACTCCTTGCTCCCTTTGTGTGGAATGGGCATTGACAGCCTTTGCTGACATGTCTTGGGAAGCTCTTTCACTGGTGCCGTTTTCATGCCTTAAGATTGATTTTTAACTGGAAGTTGATTTCCACTGCACTTTGTTTTGTTATTAGAGACAGAAATTATACAGTATGTCCCAAAAGAGCGAATCCACTGAGATACTCTAACTTTGCATTTTTATCAATACATTGGGATTTTCTGAGGAAAAAAAATCATTAAAAGTTATTTTAATCTAAGAAACAATAGTGATGGATAGAAATAATTAAAAAAGATTTCTTAAATGGTCAAACTCAGCAAAGACTATCACAAGGAAGCCAACAAAAATATAAATAACTCAGAATATTTTACCAAGAATAGAAGTTTACCAGAAAAAAATATCCCCATTCTACTGCAGTTCCAATGTTAGGAGTCGGCCCGGGAATTACAAAGCTACACAACCTCTTAGCTGGCTCCACTGGGTGGGCAACGCTGTAGCTGCCCCTCAGGTAACCAGCAGCATTACTGTTTATTTCCCAAAACACACGGGGCCCACTCTGCATATTCAGGAATCAAAAGTGCATTGTCAGTGTCAGTGCCCATCCCTCAAGATAGTCCATTCCAACAGGAACACGTGTGCTATTCCCCACATAACGGCATGTTCCTACACACCTGCTGCCTCTCTCCCTTACATATTTGTCACTTTACACTTGGCAATTTGGAACACAATTAATGTTGATCTGACAACTCCTGAGATGCCCAAAATAACTTTATTCCCCCCCCCCCAAATTATTTCCTCCCAAGCACATGGGGGAGGGAAGGGTAATTTTTTTAAGTTACTGATCAAAAAGATTCAAAAGAGAAAGGGAAAAACATCTTATAAAATTAACCTACATTTGAAATATTTTACTGGTTCAGGTCCCTGCAAAAACTAAATACTCCCCAAGTGTTACGGATCTGTCAACTGCATTCCATTCTAGAGATATTCTGGGGGAGGTGTTGGCTGTTTTCTGACAGTGGGATCAAGACAGCAGAATTTATTTTATAACAGTAGATTGGCCTTTGTAAAATAATGCCTTTCAGACACTGATTAAGGTGCAACTCAGCTGCTGTTTCCCTTCCTTTAAATGTAATTCTTGTTATACTGAATAGTTGTAAATTATATTATAAAGGAAAGATTCAAATGTGAACATGCTGTTCGAAGGGGAAGAGGAGCACAAACCTTTCTGTGCACATCTGGCACAGAGCACATGAAGGTGCATTAAAATTACATTACTCACTGTAATGAAGTGTCCTTCAGTACATCTGCAAATACAATTTGTTCCCATGCTGAAATGACTTTAGGCTGTCAGAGTGAAGAAGCTTTAGCCAGACTAAAGGATTGGAGTTTGACAATGGCAAAAGGGCCAAAGTCTGTTTCTAACATAACCTTGGTGCTCCTGACAGTGACAGGTACCGGAGCCAGGTTTTAGCCCCTGAGCTACGGACAACTCAGCTTCACCTGTATCATACGTCTCCCTGGAAGCCAACACTTTGCTTATATTTAGTCACAGAATAACAGCACGTTTCAACCGGAAAAATATTTTGTTACTAATGTTTTTTGCCTGTTTCCTTGTACAATGTATTAGCATGAAATACATCATCTTTATTTTCATGTGTCTATTTTCAGAGACAAGGTATTTATGCTTGGTCTGACCCCTCACTTCAGAACATTATGTCCTTGTGACATGCAGCAATCAAAAAAAAAAGGCTGCTAGGAATGCTTTCGAAGTGACTTAAGAGGAAAAACAGCCATATGGAGAAAGAAGGAATAAACCAGTTAAATTGGCTCTGTAGTTCTGTATACCTGAACGCATGGCATCCTTCTGAATGCTTTCATAATCGTGCCAGTCCTTCCTTTTCAAGCCATCAGTCCAGGTGAAGAGCTGCCCATCTCCCAGCCCCAAGGGAAGTGTCTGTGGAAACAGGAAATGGTGTTTATATTACAGAACAATACTTATAATATAGCAAATAACAGTCCTTTTATCCAATACAAATACTGAAGCTTCATGAAACTATTTTTCTAAATAGTGTGAGAAAAACATGAATTTTAGCACTTGACAAACAGTTAATCAAAGCATGCCCAAAAACTCACACTTAACATTTCTCTTCCCAGCAGTGTCCTGCCCTGACTGCTTGGCACGGAGCTCGCGGAAGTTAAATGGGCCACAAGAACCAAACAGGTTTCTAAAAGGCTTCATCCTTCAACTCATGAAGTACCTTGATTTTTAGCTTAAAGGTATCACTTGGACAAAATTGGAGTCAGGGTTACTCAGCACACTCCAATGTTCCCCTTTAATTTTGGGGCTTGGTTTGGGGTTTTTTAATAGCTAATGATGAGTTACTGCTCTTCACACGAGACCAGACTCACTGCATCAGGGACACAGAGCACAGAGACCTTCAATGTGCTTTCAAACCCTGGAGATCTTTCTTCATGGGAAAGGGAAAACCCACCTCCCGAAAACAACCCCCAACAATCCAGTTGGTAAGCTGACCTCCCTTTTCCAGACTCTAGATCCTTGCTTACAGCTAAGAACCATTTTTGGCTTCTAAGCAAATTTATCTCTCTAGAGCTCAGCCCCCCAATTCTTTCTGGAAAATGATGGTATTTTATGAAAAACAGAACAGAAAAGTACCATTAGAAGTACACAAAATTCAGATCTGTAGGAAACGATACAAAGCCATAGAAGGTTTCAAACGAAGTTGGCCTTTTCTAAATGCTTAACTTACAAAAAAAATGTGGTGGAGAAAATTTTGATAAGCAAAGATGATCTACCATATCTGTTCTGAGGAAAGTGAGGAAGGGACTAATTGCTGCTTAGGACTAACATGGAAAGTCTACTTCTGTTAATTGTAGGTTTGTACCAGGAGGTTGTCCAGAATGAAGGGCACATGTAAGAGTGATGCTCTGAATGTCATGTCTGGAGCATGTAAACCCAACCAGCATTGGACTCATCATCTTCTCTTGCTGATTTGACACTACTGGCAGCACAGTGGCTCCAAGCAAAGCTGTCCCAGCATTTTCAGCTGGGGTTTCTCTTTTTGGGATGGAGAAGCATTTGCCAAGCTCCAAGCTGTGGATCTGGCGGATCAGCCATGCTTAAATCTGGGGATCAAAGCTGGAGGCAGTAAGAGGAACGCTGGCCATGGCTGGCTACCTTCAAGCAAAGAATGCGAGAATCCTGACACAGACCCAGGCAGAAAATCTCTGCTCTGGGTGAGCTGATATTGCTGTGGCTGTTGGATATTCAGGGCAAGGAGAGAACTGAGCTCAGTGCTCTCCAAAAATCCCAGTTACTGAGAAAAAGCCATCAAATTCTGCCAGCATGACCTACTTTTTTGAGTCTTAATATTAAAGGTAACTTCTGTAACATCACCAAAATGCAACCCAGCCTGTGTTTATTCCTCTCTTACAGCTTTGGCAGACATATTCCAATAAATTCTCTGTCATCATGTTTTAATAGAATACAAGTCAGAGGTTCACACCTGGAAGTGTGAAGTATACTTAGGATATCCTGGTAAAACTATTTCATGTTATCAAAACACCTAACCTTTCATGTCCTTGAAATGAACTCATTCATTCCAATAATTCTTGAGTTCAAATAATGCTAATGTTCTAACAGTGATATTAAATAGCTTGTTCCCTAAAATCAGCAGCATAATGGAGAACACAGGCTGTGACAGTATTAACCAAGATTCTTCAGCCCGAATTCCTAAACCCACCCGCTGCAAAGCACTAACAGGCTCTGTCAGTCATGCCCAGCCAGACTGGCTTCCATTAAGCTTCTGTCCCTTGTCGCTGCCTGGTGTGAACCACTTGGTCCCCAAAATTGAGGACTATCAAAACTATCAAAAGCAGGATAAACTTTGTGTTTGTGACCCTTTATTTGTGTGCTGTCTTCTTTCCCTAAAAATAGTGACTTAAATGGCAATTTTGCAGCACACTGAAAGAAAGCTGAGTATTAGCATTTACAGCTGGTTTCCTGTTGCCTATTTGCATTTTGATGTCAATACTCTTAAAAAATATTAATTACTTGTAGTTACTTTACCTGATAACATTTACAAGTCTAATGTACCAGAGGGCCCTCTTTCAAGCATAATACACTGAAACAAATACATTCACTAAAATAAATCTAGCTAAAGCATAATTATAAATCCAAATACCACGCGATACACAAAAAATTAATGAAGTCTTGCTGTGGCTCTTATTTTGGGGCAGTTCATAGAATTGTCTAGGTTGGAAGAGACCTTTAAGATCATCTAGTCCAATCATCAACCTAACTCTGATAAAAACCATCACTAAACCATGTGTCTAAGCACTAGGTCAACCCAGCTTTTAAATACCTCCAGGGATGGTGCCTCAGTCACTTCTCTGGGCAGCCTGTTCCAACGTTTAATAACCCTTCCAGTGTAAAAAAAAATCCTAATATTTTTATATTATTATTATTTTCTATTATTAAAATATTATTATATGATTAATATATCATTATATTATTAAATATGATTATATTTTCCTAATATTTTTATAGTAGGGTTACATTGCCCTAAGAGGAAATAGGAAACAAATTCAAACCCACAGTCGTGGTGTCATCAGAAGTCCCAGTTTAATGACTGAGGGGTTTGGTTGGGGTTTTTTTTTAAGTAAATCCCATAATTCTCTCCCATCAAAACACACACTTTCAAGAGCAGTCAGTACCATGGTGATTTTTCAGCTCTATGGTCCTTTCAGCGTAGGGGGGAATTAAATGCAATGCCCTCACAAGTGGCTTCTCAAGGGGACTCTCAGGCAGCAGGATCCCGATGGGGAGCGTTGGCCATGGCCCTCAGTGGGACTGGGATTCACCAGTTCACACTCTGTGTGCACTGGTTTCACTGCCCAGGGAGCCTGCGCCTGAGCTTCACAGGGGATGGAGAGTTTCACAGCCACACTCTCTGCAAAGGGCAAGAGTTCATTCTGCAGTCAAAATTCTATTGCTGGGAAGAAACCAGAACTGCCTTCAGTCCCTCCACTAAATATCGCCCTTGTCAGCAGCTGAAGGATATTTTTTTTTCTTTTTTGATGTTGCTGTGTTGCTTAACAAGATACAAAAGGACTTGAGAAAACTGGTTCCTCCATTTCACCTCTGCCTAAGGCTAAACAAACTGCATTTCGAAAGAGCTTAAAACAGAGTTTCTGGAAGGTTTTAAAACTGCTAAAAGGCTCCATTGTGACACTCCATCTAAGTGTGCTCACGTGCCCCCTTCTTCGATGACAATTACTGGAAGAAAGAGCCCCCATTTCTAGAGCACCTCTAGCTCTACAAGTAAAGGAAGGAAAAAGAAAAAAAAATATAAAAATGATGTAATAGTCTTGTTCTAGCCTTGTCTCCTCCCTCCATAATGCTCTACTTTTCTTCCTCAGCTCTCCCTCTTTTTGGGCACAGTAATAATTTACAGCATTTCACACCAGAGTAGAACAAACCCCGGTTCTGTCCCACCCAGGTGACAGCAGTGACTGGGCAGTGCTGCTGCCTGAGAGCACACACGGGCTCCAGGGTCAGCCCAGCAGGACGAGTTCTGAGTAGGAGAGGATGAAGTCCCTTCACAAAATAGAATGTTCTAACGGATCCAGATTCTGAATTTTTGCTGAAGTTAACCATAAGCTGACGGGCTAAACCAAAATAAAATTAACCACACAGCACAAGTGGAAATGTTAAAGAAGGCAACAAAAGGGGTAATGAAGGGTAAACCCCTTCATTTTAGGGGTAATGTATGAACAACCAGACTAAAACTGATTAGACTCATGCTATAAAATGCTTATGACTTCAGCATAAAACTGGGTTTAGACATTTAAACAAATTATCAAATGAGCCTGGGTTCCAGCTATAAAATAGAAATTCATCAAGGATTATTAATCTGTGGCGGAGAAAATGACTGAGGCATCGATCATGGGGACAAAGTATTGTGGAGAACAGACGTTTGTTGTTTCCCCGTTCCGGGTGTATTTCAAGAGCAGCCACACCACAGGACTGCCGAGGAGTCCCAGTTCTGCCTGGGACTGCAGGGGCAGCAGCACTCTGCCGTATACATGAAGGGCCAAGAAATGGGAACCACGGCCAGAAGACACTGGAGTTCCTTCCAACAGAGGCAGTGGGGCTTCTTTCAGTGCAAACCCATGGGTGAGACAGGAGCTGGACAAGGCACCCCCATCCCACCCCGGAGCTCCCCCTAACAGGAGTGCTGCTGCGTGTGTTCTTAGTGATGTATCAGTGCAGAGGAGAGCGACGGCAGCGCCGCAGGTGAGCTGTAGCACACTGGGGGCTCCCCCCAGCACCTCTGTAGCACAGCCCCCCGGCAGGGCAGCCTGCTGCGAGCCCGTTCTGTCCCTGCTGGAGCAGCAGATACCACCCCGTGCAGGGACGGCCGGGCTCGAGGAGCTGTCACAAAAATCCTACAGCAATTTCTCCCCCAGCCGCTGGTGAGAGTCCGGGTGCAGCTGTGGGGGCTTGTGCTTGGGTCCCCAGGGGATTACTCACCTACAGCACCATCACACGCAGCATCTGCCTTACCCTTTCATTTTCCCATTAACCCCATCCTTTGGGGATGCAGAGTGACACAGCACCACACGGGCTCAGAAGATCCTGCTCCACAGAGGACGCTCGACATCTGCTTCAATTACAGAGAATATGATAAGCCCCAAAAATAGCACAATTATCAAAAAACTCACTCGCAGACTATTAGATCCCTCAGAGGGGGAATAGAGCTTCTCTGCTGTGACATTTGAAAGCCCGAACTCAGAAACAAGTGCCTTCATTGAATAACTCATTTATTTTTAATTTCACTCTGCGGAGGCAGACAATTAGAGGGGACTCAGGCATAGGACGATGATGTATCAATGGAAATGCAACTTTCTAAAAAAAAAGAAGGGATAATTACAGATTCACTTTGAGCCCGAGGATTTGCTCACTAGCTGTAGGGTTATTTTACTAAACACCAATACACAATCAAATACTGCATTAAAAAACCATCACATGCTGATCAGCATAACCGCTTCCAATTGTCTAATGAGTTTAAGGAAATCATCATACCTAGAACATAAGCACTTGTTCCTGCTCAGGAAAAGATGCACATGGGGAAAAAAAGCGGTGAAGTACTGAGATTAGACACCTTCAGGCATGTTTGGAGAGAAGTGTAAAAAAACCCCACCGTTTGATCCCCCTTTGTTCTTGAAATGAAATATTCTGCATAGTGCTTGTGAGCAGTGTTCTGTAAAACACATCATTTACTATTTTTTTCCATCCTCCTAAGACAGATAACTCTCAAGACTCGGAGCTCTGACCAACTACTCTGACCAAAGAAGACAGCAAGAAAAAATATCAGAACCCACTGAGCCAATAAATACATTCTTTAACAGAATAAAGTTACAAATCACCTTTCAAAGAGGTAGTATCACTAGATAGATCACCACAAATGTATTTTAAATCCACTAAAATATCACAAGGTGTCCATTTCCAAAATTTCTGCTCTGCTCTGGTTACAAGTGTAGGAAGACAAACATTCTCATGAGGCTTCTTTCACAAGAGGTAGAAGAGCCATCAAAACTACTCATTTTGAAATATTTCCCTTTTTCTATTTGATGCTAAATTTTAGCATAGAATCATAGATTCTATGAGACTATGGAAGTGAAATATTAGCACTACAGCACCAAAATCCATTCTGGTCCAGGGACCAGAGAATTAGGGTTGAAAACAATGTATTATTTCCCCAAAGGATGTGCTCAATATAAGGCAGCCTGTTCTAGAGAAAAGGTATAAAATCTAAACATTTATCTCTGCTCTTCAGTGCTGAACATTGTCTGTGTGACTCTCCTTCCCTCAGGCTCTTCAGGGTTGGACTAAGAAACAGGAAAGCACTTGCATCTGAACATCCAAGCACAGCTGTGATCTGTGCATGAGTATGATCCAGAGCAAACAGTATTTAATATTTAAATAGGTGTTTCATTTAATTTAAATATTTAAATATATAATTTTTAAAAAGATTAAATTAAATCTAAAAATTAATAATGAATTAAATATAAATTTTAACTAGGTAAATAACTAGCAAATACTCCTTAGTGCCTGTGAAGTTCCCAGCACCATCAAATCAAAGTATCACACCTGGTAATTTATATCCTCCGCCATCTTTGCCACGGGTGCCAAGAGCAGGCACGGCACAGCCCGAAAGCAGCAGCTGATAGTTTTGAGCCTCCCAGCTCCAGGGTCCTTCTCAGGGACGCCGTCCCTCTGCGTGGAGCAGTGGCTGCAGCGGGGGCGGGGGCAGGCTGGGGACGGGCAGTGGCCACCCACCTCCCGCACCACTGGCCGGCCAAACCTCGAGCCCATCAGACTATAACTATTCAGATATAACTATTGCCTTTTAATTTTATTTTTAATTGATTTTTAAGTATTTTTAAATAATTTTTAAAGATACAAACCTGAATTGTTTTCTAAACCCTTGACTTCAAGCAATATAATAGAGGACGTGATGAATTTTTTCATACTCTCAGATTTCATGTGCCATTTATTTGTGTCACAGTAAGTAAGTGTTCCTTGCACTGACATTTACATTAGTAAAAATAATTAGCCCAGCACATCAAAAAAAGGGCAGCACTTGATTTAGTCTGCGACACCTGAATGACTTAAGGTGATTTCATTTTTGAAACACTGACATGAGACTTTCTGTGCTTTTAGTGTCTAGAATATCCTGGACAACCCCGTAACACCGTGCCATCAATCCCAAATTAAAGCTGTTAATAATGTTATTTAGAAAATGCCAAGCTCCCCAAGCATTTAATTACTGAGACTTTTATAGACAGGTATAAAAGCTGCTATTGCTGCACTACGTTACATTGTTAAAGTCACAAAACTGCAGAAGAAAATAAGTTACAACACGAGTTTTAAAAACATGACAATTTCCTATTGACCCAGTGCAGGAGTGCTGGAGCAGCAGGTGAACGAGAGCTCTGTGGGGATGCATCGGCACGCTGGGAAGCTGTGATTTATCACACCAAATTATGGAATATTAGAGGTGTTTAATAATAGACATTGGTATGAGAAGACCAAGAGCTGCTTTGGCACCGACAGCCTCGCAGCCATCATTCATGGAGTTAGAGGCCACGCAGGAGGCAGAGCTTTAAACACCTGGAGTTCTGAGGAGAAGGGCTGACGGAGGCCAACAGCAGTCTTCCAAGGGATGCCTGCAGGGGGAAGCCACAACTAAAGAACAGTCTTCGGTGGTTGTAGGCACTCACAGATGATAATGGGAGAAATGCGAGAGTCATTTACTTTTTAAAGAGCAGTTCCCATGCGATGAGCTGCAGGCTCTATTGCGCTTCCCCATGCAATGTTAGATTACACTTAGACTACATTTTTTCCAGCCTGCAACTAGTAATAAATTGGCTTTAGGGTTTTTTTGGGTGTGGGTTTTTTGTTTGTTCTCATCATGCTTTCTAAATCTGATTTAGCTCCACACTCTTTCCACTCAATCTCATACTCATTCTCACAACCATTTCCTTTCCTTTCTTCTGAGTGTTTTTAAGTCAAGCTGTTCTCACACAAATACATTTTATAGGTAACTCTCTAAAAATCAAGTCAATTGAGGAAGATTTGACAAAATCAAGGCCAGGCTGGATGGGGTTTTGAGCAACCTGCTCTAGTGGGAGGTGTCCCTGCCCATGGCAGGGAGGTTGGAACTAGATAACCTCTAAGGTCCCTTCTAACCCAAACCATTCTATGATTCTATGAAAATAACATTGTTTAGTATACTCCATTCTTGTGAGAAAAAGGTTTTCCATCTCTTATTTTCTACCAGCTGAGCAACTGCACAAGTATATAATGAATACCTTACCATACTAAAAGAGGATAGATTTTTCTCTCCTTTACCTAAATCCAGTTAATTGCAAGTACAGGTTAATAACACCAAAGAAGTTCTGAAGAATCTTCATCCTTAGATTTTATGGCAGCTCCTGTTGCTGCCCTGTCATACCCGTTTTTGTTGAAACATCAAAAATAAATTCCCTACTACAGAAAATTGTCTTCTTGTGTGATATTCAACAATCACTCATGGAATCATAAAAATATGTCTGGAAGGTGCTTTGAGACATAATCTTGTTTCCCCTTAAATCAGAACGGGATATGTCTAAATCGCCTCCTGAACTCTCCAGTTAATCTGCCCTCGCAGAGCCCAGCAGCAGAGACTGCACCAGCTCTCAAGGCAATCTACTTCAATACTTCATTATTCCTGCAATTAGAAGACTTCCCCTTTCATCTAACCTGCATTACTTGCCATAATTTAAGCCTTTTATTTCTTTGTTCTTTTCACCAGGGACAGGAATAACATATTTCCTTTCCAGCAGCTACGTTTCATGAACATGGAAATTATTCTCTGCTCTAGACTAAATGCTCTTATTTTTTCAACTTCGTCTCAGCTCTTGCTGCTGACCCCGGGAGTGTGTGAAACTTTGAAGAGAGCAGTATTTCTTTGTGAGTAATTGGCTAAGACTAAGAATAGCAAGTACAAACCCTTATTAAAAACCCCCAAACAAAGCAACAAGAAACATTAATACTAACTGGACAAAGAACTAAGACGAGTACCCAGAGGTGATAATTTCCTGAAAATAAGAAAGATTAAATTATCTATTGTAACAGTCTTTTCCCCCCCCTGAAAATGGCCTAGTGTACCTGTGCTGTGCACTCCCACACCTCACCCTTCCACCCCAGCCTCACGGTGCTATAGGAAGCAGCAGTGAGCTCTCTTCCTTAAAGAGGACCAATGACTGAAATGTTGATAGAGAATTGAGGCAGTCAAGACAGAATTATGTCACAAACCTGAAAAGATTCTAAAACTGCCAAACTCCTAGCAGTGCTGACCTGCCAGGTCTCCTACCTCTCCTGCCCGTGCCAGAGCCAAGGCTGGTTTTTCCCCCAGCAGCGTGAGCGCATTTAAAGAATTCCGACACACACAGGAACTCTTCCCCAGGTGGGAGAGCAGAAACAGGAGTGGAAGGAGGAAACACTTATGAGAGGTTTTAATGAACTACTTCAAATTCAAACAATGACCTCATTTTTCTCCTCTGAACCAAAAACTTTGAAATTGGACAAACAGATTATCTTCTCTGTCTAATGCCATTTAAGCTGACCTTTCCATTTTATGCCGATAGTTCTCAATTACAGAACCAATCACAGTGTATTTCACTAAACAGGGTACTGTGATTAATTCAATCTAATTTTATCAACAGCCAGAATGTGAAGAGCATATTAAAGTAAGGTGAAAGAACAGCTTTGATTGATCCACTGAGTTTTAATTTCTGATGCCTTGTCTCCCACTGCTTCGGTCCGGAAGGGCAGGTTACACATCGCTGAACAGGGTAAGCTACTGGAACTCAAACGCAGCTTCAAAGAACTGACCTTCAGCTCTTCACAGATGTTTTTTCCCCCTGTCGTATATAAACACCAAATTGATGGGTCTGGAGCTATATGCTATCTGGAAAGTTTTTAAACATAAAATCCTTACTTAAAAAAAGAGAAGACTGACATTAAAAATAACTATCACAGCTCTTTTGGCAGACACCTTTGCTACAGACTACTTTTAAAGATTTTTAAAAGGTCTTCTTTAAAATGCAAGATAATAATTCTTTTCCAATGTGGGTTCATTACTTGCATTAATTAAAGAAGACCTTTAGTCTTCTATGAACTAGAACCCATCCCATGTCCAAAGCTAGGAATTTAAATTGGTGTTTACTTATTAGTATGAACAGTCTAAGATCATCGAGTCCAACTGTTAACCCAATCCTGCCAAGGCCACAACTAACCCATGTCCCTCAGCACCACGTCTCCCAGCTTTTAAATATCTCCAGGGATGGGGACTCCACCACTGCCCTGGGCAGCCTCTGCCAAGGCTTCACAACCCTTTGGGGGAAGAAATTGTTCCCCATATCCATCCTAAAACTCCCCTGGTACAGCTTGAGGCCGTTTCCTCTTGTCCTATCACTATATCTAAGCGTCTTGTACTTCAGAGGCTACTGTGGTGTCACTCTGAGGAGTGCATGAGAAGACTGAGCCCAAGAGCCCTGTAAGCTCTGCAGAGCCCAGAGCAGACAGAGAACGGGTGCAGTTGTCCAAGGCCATGTGCTCCAGCACGGTCTCACTAATGGGCTCCACAGACCCCTCCTCTGAGGGCAGGTTTTCCAGTAAAGGCAGAAGGAGAGCTGTCGCTGACAGCCTCCCACTGGTTCCCAGGTAACCCTGGCCCTGGTGGAGGCTTTCATCCCAGCAGGGTCTCACCTTCCTGCAGCTGGTGGGACTCTCCTGAGCCCTCCGCTCTGCCTCTGTGGGGTCTCTGGGCCTCAACACTAAAAACTCTCCTTCCCTCGCCTGAGCTCAGAGCCCTGATGTGCCCATCAGATCCGATGCCCAGCCAGGATACAGTGGCTCGAAGGCAAACTCCGGGGCTCCCTTAAAGGCCAATTCTCCCTACAACCAGGGCCATTACTACCATGAAGACACAGAGGAAAAATGATATTATCTCAGCAAGTGCCGTGAAGTAGCTGTTCTTTAAAAACTGACTTTTTACTGATGACTGTTACAATTACAGGGATTAATATTATTAGTCCCCTTTTTCTCTTAGCTGCGTATTTCAACACTCAAAAACCCTGAACTTTAAAATGTCTCGGGTCTGGGGAGGAGTCAAAAAGGAAACACATTAAATTGTCAATGTAATATATTATATATATTAGAATCCATGGAGACATTAAATTTCACTTTTCATCTATGAATATTAAACATTAATGAGGTCTCAGGTACAAAGACATTAAAGTGAAACATCTGAGAGCTATGACTTGGCTCATATATAAGAAAGAAAGTTCACAAGGGAAGCTAATAAAGGTCACAACCACAGAACTACCATAAAACCAGAACATACAATAGATGAAGAAGAGAGATTCAAGTAAACTTGATTTTAAAAGGGCCATTAAGAAATGCTTATGTGCTTCCACAAGCAGAAATTTCATGTAAAACACAAAGAAATGGAAATTAATTGAGTACATAGTCCTAGTCAGGTATGAATTCCTAACAAAGTGATGCTCAAATTGGGAGCCCACAGCCATCTCTCAGGGACTTCAGAACAACTTGTAGGGGAAGCTGGCAAACCTTGAAATGAAGGATTCATAAAGACAAATTCATAGTAATAGTTGCATCCTGATGTCCCTTCTTCCTACCGCATCTCCAGTTCCGTGCACTGCAATGCCTACAGCTGTAAACATAATAATTCAAAAAACCCAAACACACAGAGATTACACTGAAAAGATAATAAGGTAATACACACTACTTGCATCTCAGCAAAGTCAAAATATAAGGAAGAAAAATATTTAAGGACAAATAGGAAAGTAAAAAACCATAGGCCAAGTAAGTGACAGCTCATTTGTTGTACATTTGTACTTTTCTTCCTCTACCACTTTATTCATATGCACAACCCCCTTCCCTACAGGTATAAACCCAGATATTCCATTCCTCAACTCCTGAAGACAAAATCTTCTAGTTACAAACCAAAAGCCAACCTGGGAGAGATTCTATATTTGGAGGCAGAGTTTAGCACACTTGACAAACACAGTGAGACAAAATTCAATACTAGATGTTCCATAGATAAAAAGCCCAAACTGAAAGTCACTGATCTCCCTAAATTTACGTAGAAACTAGAAGTGCTTACCCGGGCTATATTTAAAGATGTGATTCTGTAAAATCAGAGTTACTAGCGTATGATGGCTGACACAGCATATTCTTAATGCGCATTATCCATTTCACTGGAATTTTTTTTTTCCACTTCTAAACGTTACATTATCACTCTGGTATACAATGGCTTGGCACACACACCACACAATGAAATACTAACAACTCAATAGTGATTTGTAAAATATCTCAGAAATGTATTTAAAGATAGATAGGTATACAGTAAGGTCCTTTTACTATACTACAGCACTACCACCACATTAATATTAACAGTCACCAATGCATGTGATGAAGAAAAATATACCCTTAGAACTAGACAAAGCCACTTGAAACAGCCGGTCACTCACAGGAAGCTGATCAGGCCATCACAAACCCTACATGCAGCAAACCTGACTCTTTCACTCCAACTCATTTTCTGAGCAGCAAAATCTGTGCCTGCAGCAGCACTGGGCATAGTCACCTGCAGCCCTGAGCCAGCACAGGTGAAACCTGTTAATCCTCTAATTGCAGGTGAATTATCAAATCCCATCAGGGTGAAGGAGAAGGAATAAACTGAAGTTATGCTCTCAGCTGTGCTCAGCATGAATGATGTAAACAAAAAAGTTTTGTTACCAAATTGTGTAGCCACACCTTGGCATTCATGCTAACTGCAAATCTCTTGACTTCGAGATTTCTCTTTTTTTAATGGAGTTTCGGAGTGCAAGCAAATCTTAACAAGTTTTCCCTTGGAAGCTTTTTCAGCAACAGTACCGAGAACAGTTGTAATTAAAGTTTTATTTTAGATCCTTCACTATGACAGTGTCTAACAGCCCTAGTTACAAATCGTAGGCCTACTGTGCTCAGCAATAAAACCCAGCTTTTACCCAAATGTGTTTACAATCTAATCCTAAACAGATGAGCAGAAAAATATAAGCAATGAGACAATATCATTCATCAATTCAGAAAATTATACTTTCAGTGCACTGCCAATCTAACTAGTACTAAATTCAAGATACAGTCATCAAAAAAAAAGGATTTTTTTTTTTTAGATTAAGGAATAGTTACATTATTTCGTATAAATTTGCCCTGTGCTCTTCGAAGCACTTACAGGTAGTCAGGGTTTAGGCTGAGTGCCAGTGACTGATGAGAGTTAGTGTTTCAAGATCTAATGAAAGAGCTGGGGTAATCTCCAAACCTCTCGGGTATTAAAATCAAGCAGAGAAGGCTTCATGTTTTATATTAGGGAACACAGGGTGTCACAGTGAAAGCACCAGCCTTATCCATGTATTTTTGTCAAGTCCAGGGAAAAAGATACAGTAACTGAGATGCTGATGCCTGAACAAATACTCAGTTCTATAGATGACTAGGAAAGGTTGTAGCTCCCTGAAGATACAGAGAAAAAAAACCCAAATTTTCAATTTGTCTTCAAACCAAGGTATTACACACTACCCTTAAATCATAAGTTGCTTCTTAGCTCCCTGATTTTTCTTATAATTGTTCGGAAATTTTGTAAGATACAATTGTCTTTGTACACACCCTAGTGTATAAAGCTGCCTGTAGGGTTTTGCACAGTCAACTAGACCCATGCCTTCCTGCCCCCCCAGCACCTCTGCCTGCTCACACAGGCATGGCACTGATGACACAAGCGGTGACACCAAATGGCACAATCACTAAAGGCCTCACGTCACTCTACTCTTCCCGGAGAACATGTCCATGATACAGCCCTTTGTCGAGCCTACAGTTCGCCAGTTACCTGCATCAAGCCCCTACTGCACATGCAAACTCTTCAGAAAGTGCACCACTTTCTGGGTATCACAACATCTCCCCCATGCTTATGTCCTGACCACTCCTGAGGCACCACTCCTGTGCCCCGAGTGTCGCTGTCACCCACTGCCCTGGATCGTCACCATTCACCGCCAGTGGGTCAGGACCAGGGCAAGTCAGTACCCACCATTCATCTACGGTCAGGTGTTCATCTCTGTCAGGTGCTCTGCACTTAGCACCATACATGAATGCTTTCAGAACACCTTCTTTTGATGTTTCTGCCACTCAATTTCAGTTCAACATACAATTCTCACTGTGATAGTTCTCCTTAAGCTGACCTGAAGAGTAAGATAAGAGCTTCATGAGAAGTTGTAACACAATCCTTCTTATACCAGAGGGATAAAAAAAAACCCTTCAGTTATTTTTAACAGTTTCTTCTGAGATGAAAAATATCATCATTTCACCTCTAATCTATATCTAATATCAATATCTGCAGCAAGTGAAACTTAAGCAATTCATTCAATAAGCAATTCAACTAAAGCAATTCATTCAACTCAAGACTCATTCAATTTCTGTGGCAACTGCTGTAACTTCTTTTTCATCCATTAACGTTTTCTACATCTCTTTAAAGGATGGGATCATCCTTTGAATCTGCTTGATAATTAACAATTAATCACGAGGTGCCCGTAGCCAATGCATGTGTAGAAAGGGAAAACTCACTGCAAAAAAATCTTATGGAAATGTTTTACTTGAATTTGTATTGTTTCTTTCTGTCAATGAATTATTACTATCTGAAAAAACTGTGACTCTTCAGTTAGAATTTATCATTAGGATGCTGTACTAGAATATTTTTCACAAACACTGTATCTCAATTTCTAAAGTGCAACTTGATGGAAAATGATCACAGAATCACAGCATTGCCTGGGTTGGAAGGGACCTTCCAGATTATCAAGTCCAACAATCAACCTGACACTGACAAAAAACATTGTTAAACCATATCGCTAAGCAAATAATCACATTACGGTCATTCTTTTAATGCTTCACAGTTTTTAGAATGGGTGGGTACATTACGAAACTGTATTTTGTAAGGTACTTTTCATAGTGAAACGTCTCATCAGATGCCCCTGGGCCTTCCCTCAGCACCTGCTGCTGCCAGGCTGGGCCCATCCCTGCGCCCTATGGCTGCCTCCCCCTCGGCCCCACGGGCCAGCCCGGCCACCCTGGGCTATGTCCCACCCTGGTCCTGGCCCTGGCTCTGACGCTCAGCTGTGGGCCAGTGGCTCAGCACAGCTCAGACTGGCCACCGGGCTCCTGGGGAGCAGCCTGTCCCTCCTGCAGGGCCCCCATCGCTCCCTGCCCAGGCCTGTGCCGAAACCATTCCTCGCTTTCACAGTTCAAAAGGCCCAAAGAAACAGCTTTCAGTGTCTTTAAGAAGCACCTAACTCACTAGAAAGCTGGAGATGCATTACCCACAGAAATGCACACAAGTGAGTGGGTCATTACATAACGCCAAATAATGCTTAGCATAATGATGGCTGAATTAATTAGTTGTTACATAATGGGAAGTAAGAACCGCATAAAGTCAGCTAAAAAGTCCCCAGCTAACTGTGGCCACACAACTTAGTGTTCCTCTCCTCGTGTTTCAGCTTATAGTTTTCTCTCTGGGGAAGTGGCTCTGGAGGCCTGAGCACCATCCATCCATCCATCCATCCATCCACACCCAAACCCACACCCCCCACCATCCATGGTCAACTTGCTCCTTAAATGTCACCTAAAAATTCCACTAAGCCTGGCCTGAGCTAAACCCCGGCAGCGACAGATGGAGGCTGTTTTCTGTGGCTCCTGGCCCAGAGGCTTCCTCAAGGTGCCTCTGGTGAAGCCACGCTGGCAGTCAACTCATGGACCCGACACGAATCATTTACAAGAAAAACACCATACTGCTAAGGCCATAATGTGCTCAATTAAATTAACGTACCTGAAAGCAAATGCCATCAACAGCAGCCTCTCTTTGTAGAAAAGAGGAGGCTACAGCCAAGCAGTTCTATCTACGGAAAAGACCACGCGTTGCAGAATATACTTGCCATAACACATCTCACTCATAAAAAGAGGAACGTAAGGCAAAATAAAACCAACAAGGGAAGGGAAAATCATGAAGAAAAATTGTTTGCACTGTATATAAGTCAAATCAGTACTGAGAAAAAGCCCGTCCTCCCTCAAATAGATCTAAATAACAGAGGTATTGATAACCAGGGCACTATGTGGAAGCACTGACAACTGCTGCAATTTGTTGCTATCAAAAGGGTAATATTCCGACAGGGTGGATTGCAGCCAATTAAGGGAGACAGGCTGTATCTGCACTAATTCATTTATAAGTACCTAGGAGTAATTTTGGGCAAGGGAACATGGCTCTTCATAACTGTGAGTCGTGAGAGCTCCTGTCCCTGGCCCAGGCATGTTCTGTGGCAGCGGCATTCCCAGCACCACTCCCCACCATGGAGGGGTCCCAACTGTGAGACCGGGAGCAGCACGGCATGGGTGCTGGACATCCTTTGTGCCAAATGACAAATATGTTAGCCTTAACACTTGTCACTTTCACTTTTAATCTCGCTGATGTGGGATCCTGGCAATGCCTGCCGCAGAGACTAGGGGTGTTGCTGGAGGCAGCAGAGCCCTGAGCAGCACACAAACAGCCCCATTACTGCGGGACATCCACAAGGCTTGGGCCATCGGTTGGTACATTTCAGTTCAGGTACAGTAAATACACATAAGAGACACAGCAATAGTATCTAAAAATGTAAAAACATATCAATAGATCTATAGAACAGTCTTTCCAGACATAGAAGTAAAACCTGTCATTCCATAGTTTATCACATATTGATAACTACTACAGTTTGGATGTTTGTTAAATGAAAGAAGAGAGAATTATTAAAGAGCCAAAGGTGTTTCCTGTACCTTCCTGTTACCATATCAAACAGCACCACGACTGACATGACAATAGTTTAATCACAAACACTGAAACATTACAGCTGCTCTACAGTCAAACATGTTTGCAGGCAGAAGAAAACCTCCATGGTCTCTAACTTATTCCACATGCCACCTTTTTTCTGCTTAATTCTCTGGGTTCAGTGTAACAGACACACGTCTGTACACATCTGTATCAAAGCAGTGACCTTCATTCGACATTAGAGCTGCCCCTGGAGAAGTGTGACCTATGTTTCAGGAAGGCATTTCAGCCGTGAGTATCTGTCACAGGTGAGCTGCTGACGGGATATTGGAATGCCTGTCACCTTCTTGCACAGCTTAAGTGTCACCAGCAGTGACTGTCATCTTCACCCTTAAAAGCAGGTTTTACTAAAGAGCAAGTGAGGTGATACAGGAATGGAAAGAAACTTTATTTAATAAGGTCCTTCTCTGGGTTACCCAAGAGAATCTGTAGACACAAGAAAGGTCCTGCCTGAAAGAGGAGCTGGTATAAGGAGTGAGGGCAGCCACAGACGGGAGACCCTCCTGGCTTTCCCTGCACATCCAAAATTTTCATATGCCCTGGGCCCTTCCATGTTGGACAAAGCCCTTGGTCCTTATTTCCCTTGGTATGTTAGCCACAAGGGATTATACTACGTGATAGTAATTGTTTGTGGGCATGGTGTTCCGATGGTGCCTATAGAACTGGCAGTGGGGACAAACATTCCAGATCCTATGCAGCCTGGCATCCAAAAATATCTTCCCAGAAGGAACTACATTAGCCCATGTGAACGAAATAATTCCAGCATGGTGCAGTACCTTCGTGTGGGAAAGACACGGGAGATGCCCGTATGAGCACCACACCCTTTCCTACAGGGTGAAAATGCAGGAAAATGCAAATATGCCCAGATTGCAGAATCCTCCGTCCTTCATCCTGGGTATCAGGAATGAACATGGAGGGTGCACTGGAACTTAACTCAAGTGGTGTTGAAGAAGTGTCTTTATAAAACACCTTAGAAAGTATCTGTGTTTTTACCCGGGTGGCATGATAGCAGTGTTACCTTAAAATTATTTTTGGCTTTGTGTCTGCCTGCTTTTCTGCAAAGCTGTCACCTAGAATTTTCATCAGCTTTTTAAATTTTTCTCATAGATCCAGTTCTTGGTAACAACACACGATTTTCAAAAATGCTAGCACCCTGCAGAAGTCCATTTGTGTGTTCATCTACAGGTATTACTCAAGGTAAGTATCATCACAACCCCCCCCCCCAATGCACTCCAAGTGTCAAAAAACAGGGGTTCTAGAGAATAATGAGTATTTGCTTTTAAAGAAGAGGGCGGAAGAGGTCATAATTATGCCAAAACATGCTTCATCCACAAACTTGCTTGCAAGCAGCCTGGCTGACCTAAGCAATGATGCATCAGCTCACAAAGGCCTTGTCAGCTTGCAGAGGTCCCCAGAAGAAAAATAAATCTATCGGTACTAAAAAAAGGTGGCAGTTTTATTCCACTGTTAAAAGAACTTCATTTTTTCTACAAAAGAAAAAAGTAGATATTTTCTTAATGCTTTAAATGTAATATAATACTTAACCATCAGAAGATGTAGAAGTTTATCTTAAAATGATTTTATAGTTGTAATAAGAAACCCTAAGTCTTCTCTAGACAGTTGTAGTATTGGAACAGAGCTACATGATTCATATACTCTTGAAAGATTTTTCACGTTTCCTTTGTGGCTGCTCCAAACAGGAAATCTCAGCCAAGCCTCACAGCAAACTCTCACAGAGACTGACTTCACCCAAGGGATGAACGTCTTATCTGTGATACCCTCCATACCCTGTCCTTACACACTTGTTTCTACACCTGTTTTAATCCCTGCTTGTTTAACTAGCTGAAAAGGGTTCTTTTGATCATAACTTTCTGTTGAATCCCATTTCTGCATGGAGAATACTGTGCTTTCTGGGACTGCCAACATTTTTGAAGTCAAATTACAAGGGGGGAATTTTTTATCTTTAGAACGATTTGTTGATTACTTTTTTTTTCAGAGCAGATAAATAATTAAAAAGCAAAACTAAAGAAAATTCTGAGCACAAACACAGGTTTATATAGCATTTAGGTAGGTATTATTAAAATTCAGATCCATCCAGAAAGAGAAATCCTGTTGGGGCAGAATAGAGCCTGGTTGCACAGTATTTTGACCTCTATTTTTTGTGACATGCTGAGTATCTATGAAAGTGAGATAGCGGCATTCGACACGGCAGCAGGGTCCCCTCCTCAGGGAAGGTGACTCATCCCAGGGGGGAGCCCACGGCACCACAAATCACAGGCACTGCCTCCATCTGTTCCCTGGAGCACCGCGGTTTCCTGGTGCAGATGGGCTGAGTGGGACAAGGCGAGAGAGATGAATTTCCCCGCTGAACTTGTGGAGTAAAGACAGAGATTTCTTCTAAAGGAAGAGGATGTTTTTTACTGACACCATATGCTGTGCATTGATGTCATGTTGTTACCAAAGCACAGCCTTGAAATGTTACTGGTAACTAGTGGTGAAAGGCCTTATGTGTATTCTCACAAGTAATGAGGATTCTCCTGTCCATGAAGTTATCAAGCATGAGCTGATGAGAAAGGACCCCTAATCAAGGGCGGCCAGTATTGTGTCACTCTGGAGGAGGCACATCAAGTGTAAGGACCTTGAGGATGGTGCAAATCCATACGTTTTGAGAAGTTCAGCCAATTTGGCAGGAAAGGGAAAATTCTCAGTGTCCTAAGGTGAACTAATTTCATTATAATACTAACAATCATGCCCATAGCTCAAGAAGACCCTTGCTTAGGTGAAGGCTGTTGATAAATGTTTGTCAAGTTATGCCTGATCTTTATTTGTGATAGAATTACTTCTTGTCATACAGTAAGTGATTGAATCTCAGTGATTTTGTTCCAGGGGTACATATTAAATTTAAACTATCAAAACCCTATATGTGATCAATGTTTAAGGAACTATGAAATACACATTCTAATTCTGATAGAATGAGTGATTCATCATTGCATTTTTACACAAGAGCTTTCTTGTGTTATTAAAACTGTTATACGTTGTGACAAATACATGAACTTTTAAAGATAATAAAGTGTGAATATTGATGGAAATAATGTGTATTTCTGTGACAGCAGGCAATCATAAATATACTCATTTGACTGTAGCCCATATTAATTGCGCTACCAGTTTGCATTGCACATCCATATTTCATTTCTATGTGCTTTTGTCTAAACATTCAGGCTAAATAACGCATTCCTTTGTCGTGCCATAGATTTTTAAGTTTAATTTCATGTAGTACAAACGGGGCACAGTGAATGATGACTACAGGTAGGGCTGTAGGAAAATGACTGATGACTGCAAGTACTTTTGTACTGTAAGTAAATGATTGTCACAAGGACTTTCCCTTGTGTTGCAGAGAAGAAGAAAGGGACTCGTGCAGTATTCAGTGCTTCTTTGGACCCGCTCAGGTCCATCCCCCCAGGCCCTGGCAGCAGCCTGGGGACCAACAGCGAGAGGCCACCTCCTGCAGGTCCCCACCATCCCATCCCCACCTGCAGCCCAGTGCCGGGAGCTGCCAGCAGAGCCCACGGGTGGTGGGTGCCCCACAGAGCAGAGGGGGCAAAAGAAGGGCAAAGGATACTCCCTGCACGTGCTGAGAGTACGGCCGAGAAGAGAACACGCAGAGACGCTATTTCCAATTGAGACTTTTCTGTCACTCACCTAGAAACTGCTACCCTGCTCCTGCCACGGTCACCAGGAATATTCCAGCTTACATGGTGTGAGAACTCAAGACAACTATGTGTGCAGACATTCAGACTGCCTGAATATTTAGCCTTTGTTTTCCCCTGTTCATTGCCTGAAACAATGCAAAATAGATTCCAAATTGCTTGAAATGGAAAAAAACTAAAAGTAAATAAAAAATAATAATAAACCAAAACCATCTAAGGTCAGAGATGTCAAAATGAACCACTTAACCTTTCAAATCCAAATTTGTCCAGCCGTGTTCTACTGCTGTGCAATCTTACTACTGATGCTGGAATCTGAAAAATAGAACTAACATATATTCAGTCAAGGGGATTCCAGAGTTGAAGGAGCCTTTCAAAGCGTCTTGATCTAATTGATATGATCCCCAGATGAGATGTGGATGTCATGGTCCTACCTGAGGTTGACTACATTTCCGTGGGCTTATACCTAAGAAATTAAGAGAATAACAGCAGCAGATAACCATGTCTGGCTGGTGGAACCCAGCCTGACTCAAACAACCTCTCCTGTACTTCAAACCAAAATCTTAGCAGCTTCACACGCCGTAACATTTATATGATGACGTGTAGATACATTAGTAGCAATACCATGCAGGAGCAGTGTGGTAAGAGCTGTAGGCAGAGGAAATACACATAGTGAGCTGGTCACTAGTGTCAGGGCAGTAACCTTGGGGTGTTCTCTACGTGCCACTGACAGATAACCGCAGAATTTCACGGGAGGAGATAAATGTCACTTGAGGGGTTTTGGGGTGAGGTCTCTGGGTCACAGTGAGTGCACCGACCCCTCAGTGCTGCCGGGAGGGAAGCAGACGATGCAGAGCACAGCTCTGATCCCTCAACCCCATCCCAGAGCCCAGCAGTCATCCGGCCGGATTGCAGGAGGGTCAACCCTCCCCATAACGACTGGGGAACTTTTCCCATGGTCTTCAAGCCATCAGGATACACCACTTTCTTCACCAGAATTCTGCAGAGGCCTTATTTCGGTCTCTGACAGCATCACTACACCCTCCTGAGAACATGGCACCGCCCTCAGTTCTCACATCCCTCAAAGAGCCACAGCTTCCCACCACATCCAGATTTTATGCCATGAAAAGAAATGATGCCTTTCCCTAAGTACCTCTACCTTTTGAACCTCAGAGCCTTTTGATTCAAAAATTTCAGTTGTTTAGCCTCGAGGCGTTTTTTCTTATGTTAATCAGGATGTTTTTCACATTTCTACCTAAAATCTTCAAGTTAAAAATTCAGGCTGGTCTCAAAACTTACATTTGCTGGAATAAAAACAAGGAGTGCCAAGTGCAGTGCTTCAGGTCCTCTGTATCAGGAAAGACTTGTCCCCTACTGTCACTAGCAGTCCATTAGAGATTCTGTCACTAGCTACCTTCCCTGGTCCTTCCCGCCCTGCCCAGCACAGCGGGCAAGACACTGGTTTAGACTCTTAATTCCCAATTAACATTAGCATACAAGAACCCTCGGTATAGCAAGTTGAGGAGAAAAAAAAAAAAAAGACTGAATAATTTTAGGGGATTATCTACCGAATAACACTTCAGACAGTGACACCATAAAACTACTGAACCTGGATATTGGGCTGGTTTTTCTGTGGGGCACAGGTTCCAGCCATGGGTTAATTGTAGACCTGTCACAGGGACTACTCCTGTAATTATTTACATCTTTCAAAGTACAGCTCAAGTCTAAAAAATTTCTGTGTTAGAATGACAGCTTTTTACAACAAATTACAGCTTTTGGATTATAATTAGACCCTGCTTCCTTACTTCAATGGTGATAATTATAATTACCAAGTTTTATTAAGAATACTACTTGCAGGGTCTTATGAGCAATTAAGTACGTTCCGTTATACGATTTTTTCTGCAGCAATAACAAATTGACTTGAAATCAGTTATCAATGCCTTCATCAACAGCTGAGAACTGGTATAAACATTCCATCAGGGCAGACAATATGAAGAAAACAGGATAACATTAATGTTAGATAGGTTTTAGCATTTTTAGTGAAGATGAAGCAACAGGAGCTCAGGGCTGCCCAGGGAGCCTTGTTCTGCCTATGATGGAGACATACGCTACCTAACATACCTAACATACCTAACATACAGTCCTGGGCTACAATCCTAACATAAAAAAAATTAAAACCACCAAATATGTCAGGAATTACTTTGTCCATGGCAATAATTTAACTGAGCTCAAAATCTTGATTTCCTATATCCTAAGAAAGAAGCCTTATTTTCACAGGCGTTTCCAAGGTACCTGGTCCCAGGTTATGAGTTTGATTTCCCCCCGTTTGGGAGCGGTTCCAGCAGTTTGCCCGGCAGCAGGCACGCTCTCCCGGGAAGAATGGAGAGCTTTTGGCATGAACAGCTCTCCCCCCCCCCCGGAACAACACGCTTCCTGCCCCCGGGGCCAGTAGCCCCGAGCCCCCGGTGACTCCGGAGCTGGCGACAGGGAACCGGGTTACATTGCAGCAGCAGAGCAGTCACAGGCTTTTTATCTCTTACCTGGAACAAAGGAACTGAATGCAAAATGAGCTGAATTTTTCATGAGCATTTCATGTAAAAAAACCCCCTTTCTTCATATGCTCGTGTTCCAATGCAAAATAACAATTATCTATGCACAACTTGTCCATTCACTGCCCGGGCTGGTACCTGAGGGCCCGGCCAGCTGCAATTAACTCTGCAGGTTCTCTTCTAAAGACCCAATAGATTGTGGGGGAGAAGCCAGAGAGGTTGGTTCCCATCAGTTGGGCGAGTTATGCCTCACATCAGCCTTCCAGCGGGTGGAACTGCAGCAGCCTCACAGCACGTGTGCAAGAGGGGCTTTTTCTTAACAAATCTCCAAGCAAAATTCGCAGGAAAACATGATTCTATGCTTATTCACATCCTGTCACTATGATATTTTGCCATTCACAGTCTTGATTTTTATTAATTCAAGGGTTTTCTAACTCAAGAATTTTGACAGAATCTAATTATTAAAAAAAAATAAAATAAATAATTTGTTAAAGTCTTTTTAAAAGCAGAAGACCAAGCAGAGGAGCTTAGAATCCAAATCAGTTGTGTGCAATTAAACACTGTTAGTAGTAAAGTTTCAACTAAATTGTTTCAAGGTGAATTGTTGTAATAGAAAGCAATTTAAGATAAGGCATCATGAAAAATTACAGATCTTTGCTTAAAATGAATAACATTTCTAAAAAGAAATGGGCTCAAAAATAATGCAAAAGACTGAAATTGTCAACTGCAAACTAAAGCAACATTATTGCATTGCATAGTTGCTGAAATCAGCAGTTTCATGTAATTCATGTTTGCCATAGACCTTACATTAAAGTAAACAGTGCAAAAGACACTAATTTTGGCCTGATTTTGAACCTGCAAGAAATCAATGTCTTCCAAAGCCTTACAGCAAACTGACAGAAAAAAATGAAAAGGAGCAGTTCCTACTTCTTCTATGGCTAAGGAAACATTTCAACTTTTCTCAACTAAAACCCGAGCCTTCTCCAAGCACAGGAACTGCTGTGGCTGGGCAGGAAACCCAGCGTGGAGGGTATTGAAGCAAGTCAATAATGCTAATTATCATCACATACAACACGGTTAAAGCCCCCTCAATAGCAACCAGGTATTTAGGAAAATATATTACGTATATTTCTTTTTACAAAATAAGGTTCTAAGAGTCCAAGCAACATAACATTTGAAATGCAGAGCCCTTACAAAGTACAGCTTCAGACACCCCCCAAACAGAAGCACAGAAGGGTTAACTAAAAAGTAGCGACTTCCTGGCTGAAGCTCAGGGGAAAGAGGTAGGAACCAGGTTTGTGAAGTTTGACAGCTGTAGATTAGATGTGTCATTGTCAAAGCACTCAGCACATTTAAGGACAATGAATAATTATTATCGACGGACACCAAATTTTGCTAGAACGTAGCCCTGGAACTAGGCAGGGAAAAGAGCCAGTTGCCTCCTCTGGGAAGTCATAAATACAGACAGATGCTATTTCCCATTTAAAACTATTTTGAGATTCCCATAGCATTAACATTCCAAATAATCAATTTCAAGTGCATATCTCTACTCCTAAATCAAATGAGAAAACAGACATCTCATCTCTTCCAGATTAAAATTCATGCTGAAGGAGCTACACCTTGTAGCCTCATCTCCGTCATACAAATAAATTTGCAGCCTCATCTGCAATCAAATAACCCATCAGCCAGTGAGGTACCTCCACACATTTGAATATACACCTACTATTAATGGTTCCTAATGGCTCCAGAGACAAGGGCAAGACCTCTGGGACTGATGATAAATTTCATCAAGTTGAAATAATATCTCTTCTACCTTTTCCTTCTCATGTCTACTGTGGCCCTGCTTAGGAGGCAACTTTATTCTGGAACTTTAGACACTTTGGTGCTGTTTGAAATGCAAATGATCTTCAGCGCTTAATGACTTTTTTGAATCAGATCTTGTAATGTGGAGAAAAAGGGATTAATTCAAAATACCTTCCAAATCTGATTTCCACAAGTGAAATCAAGCCTCCACTAAGTCATCTGTCTCTTCCATGCTTCAACTTGCCTTCACTGTCCTGTTCCACCCCATCCCACCCATCCCAGTCCTGCCATCACCAGATCATCCTACACGTTCCCTTCCCACTCCTAACTCCTCTGCTTCTGCCTTTCCTTTGCACCTCCAGCCCCAGCTCCTGTTCCTGCACCAATCTCCCAGACTTACCAGATTCTATGCCTATTTCCTCCCTTTTCCCACATCTCTATGACACAGACCCCATGTGCCCCACTTTCACCTCCAAGCTCCTTCAGCAGCCACCGTGACACCTTTCTCTCCATCCTTCCCACCTGCTCAGCTGCAGGATTCTGCTCTGATGCTCCATGGAATGATCAAGGTTAATGATGCCAAGTTACAAATCTTTAAAGATCTGGCTACATTTCCATTGTGAATGTAAAAAGTGGTATTATTAAAAGTCTTAAAACTTGTCCAAATTTAGGCCTATAAAGCCAACAATAACCACAGATTTGACAAAATCCCCTTCTCCATGATTACATGATCCCCTTCCCACATCAAAGCAGGATGACATGATGACAATTTAAAGTAAAATAATATGTATAAA
The DNA here is from genome assembly GCA_004320125.1 of Scolopax mira. Classification (NCBI taxonomy): domain Eukaryota; kingdom Metazoa; phylum Chordata; class Aves; order Charadriiformes; family Scolopacidae; genus Scolopax; species Scolopax mira. Next base: position 96,241 of record BJBW01002567.1, read on the forward strand.
TAAGCAAAACACTGTTTTCCCTACTTGAGGTTTCTGAAATATGCATTCTGCTTGAAAATCTTCCAAATATTCAACCTGATGCAGATACCTTACATTAGGGTTTCCAACCATTATACCTTATGCTCAGTAGTGTCATAAACCACTTAAAATTGAAATCTACATTGAAAAATACTGAACAAACTTAATAGATGTTTCATCAGTTCTACTTACAGTAATTGAGTGCAAAATTCTACAAAGTATTAGAGTATAAAGTGTTTGAGCTGAATCATGGAAGTCCCTAGATTGCTCTATTACAATATTAATTGTTCAAGCTCACAAAGGGAACCTCCTGTCAAAAATATTAAAAATCAATTAGAGATTTAAAAGTATTTGGCACAAGAGTGCAATTATTTTCACAAAGCAGCACACACTTATGCCATACAAATCACTTGCAATTAGCATTTCTTCCCTTAACTAATTTGATGGTTTAAATGATAGGGAAGATTATAGAGAGAGTTCTTTCTTTTATGCAGTATTTCAAAACTTTTAAAGTTTTGAAGTTTGTATGAAATAATGTGTATTTTTTATTCAAATCAAAGCTCTGAACTGAACCAGGATCCTGAACCGGGGTCTTGAGCTTCCTACTGAACTCTGCTCTTTCCACAGGTGCCTGATGGAGCCGTTCCACCTGGTGGCTCCCTGGTTCCACCACCCAGGCCCAAACCCTCCACCCCAGGGCGCTGAGCACCTCTGTCCCCTTCCAGAGGGGTGCCACGGCCAGCTGGGGACACCAGGCACCACCCTCACCCTCATCCCCTCCCAGCACAGTGGTTCCTGGCACTGCAGGGGCCCTGAGACAGCCCCTGGAGCCTCTGCACACCCAGGGACGGCGAGGGCTCGGCAGCCTGGGCATCCCCCCGGGGGGAGCCTTCACAGCCCTGCCCTCCCTTAGAGCACCCAGACCCTCTCCGGGAGGATTCCCCACCCCACAGCGCTGCCCTAATCACTAGGGCACACAGTCCTTCTCTCTGGATTCAAAGATATTTAAGTACTTAATTCTAAATAGAACGGCGTCTTGATCCAAGTCCCTGGAATGATTACCACGAAAACCTGAGTGTAAAGCCCTTATAAATGGGAGGAGGCGTGACCCCAATCTCTCCAATTTTTCAGCCAAATTTTTTAAGCAAGACCATTTTACACCATCTTTTCTGGCAGCTCTTTTTCCATCAGTGCCCTTAAGGACATGTTCTGGGTGTCACCAGGGCAGAGGGGCCGGGAGCACCCACGCTGCGTGTCCACTGTGGCACAAGGAAGGGCAGGGCCTGGAGCTGGAGCCCAGCTCACTGCTCCTTCCATAAACCACAGAAATCCCAAGAAGCAGCACATTTTCACCTGCTACAGCTCTGGAATTTGAGACTCAAAATCCAAAGGAGTTTTCCTCTCAGTACACGGCAGGTGAGGTATGAATACATTGACATTTAAATGCTTGACTTAGATCCCTGCGGGGACATTTAGGCACCAGCATCCCTCCTGTAAACTTGTCTTTTAAACACTTTGAGATTTACAGACAAACAATACTTGTTATAATGAATTTGGAGAGTTTAATAATAGTGTCATCAACTAATCTGTTTAAATTTTCTGAATTCCTTCACCCAGCTCTGCTCATCTCAAATAGCTTCAAAGTAGACCTTGTATTACAGAGAATCACAAACACTCTCAATTACTGCGGGTGCCTTTGCTTTTAAAAATAATTAAGAGACTCTCTTGTTCAGTGCACTCCGGATCACAAAGGAGAAGGGACTGCTGTTCCCAAGAACAGATTCATTGTCCTGGAGTAAGAGATAGAGTGAAAATGGAATTTGTTTCTGAGCAAGCAAATTACACAGTAAACACAGAAAACCCTTCCTAATTTAAGAACACTTTAAGAGGTTGATGAGGAATTAAGAGAAAGCGCGTTTTATCATTTAAATTATTTTACTATGACTTGTATTAAAAGTGAAGCCCAACTTCATGAAATCTCCAGTTTGGAGCTCCAAATGCTCACAAAATATAACCAACCAATTTTGCTGATGGGGAAGTTCTTTATAAATTTGTGAGATTTGTGATTGGGGAAAGCACTGAGAATAAAGCTCTTTCTTGATGTGTTTCACTATTTAAACTCTGTAATATTTCATACAATTAAATAAGCACCTCTCTAGGATTGCATTTCTTCACTATATAAACGTTCGTAAGATTTTCTCTGCTATAAGACCTGTGTGGCACTAAACAGCTTAACTGTTCTTCGGTTCCTGCTCACGAGGAATGCAATTTGGGAAGAAGAGAGACACCGTGAAAGGCCTGACAACTCCTGCCCGCCCTTCTCAGCACAGACTCCACAGGAGCCCTCGGTTTCCCTCACACAGCACGTGTCAGCCGAGAATCCTAAAACCAAACCATGGGGCGTGGGGTCTCATAACAACCCGATTCCTGATGTTGGCACTTGCTGACATCCTCACTGAAATCTTGGAGACGAGCACAGAGTTCGCAAGCAAAGGGCATTTAGCATCGCTGCGCCAGGCAGCTATTAATAAACTATTGAAACAAACAAAAAACCCATCACCAAATCTGTAAGCATGAAATGAGATTTCCTGGAAAGGAAAATCTGTGTGAAATCAGCCTTCCTGATATATCTAGATATCCTATTGCTTTTCTTATATACGTTTGTCAATTACTCGTATTTTTAAAGCAAATAACTATAAATGGTAAATAATCACATATAGTGCAGAAGATAAAGCTTTTATACGGATTTCAGCACAACCACCTTAAGAAGAGCAGAGTACTAATATGAAATTATTATAAGAAATAATTAAATACACAATTTAAAGAAATTGGACAGGACACCAAAAGGCATTTCATAACAATGAGGTTAATTAAACCAACACAGAGTTTTCCAGAGGAAGAGCTTATATTTCATCACAATCCCAAGGGAGGAAAGGCAGGTAGATACGGTCTATGCGCACACCCACATGGTCTCCCTGTGCCTGGGCACCACATCTGCACGGAGTTCTGTGGTGGGGCAAGACCCACTGCCTGGGCTCACAGAACCCAGCTCCTCCAGACCTTCAGGAGCCGATGGTGAGCGAGCGTTGGGCTTGTGGGACCCGGCTGGGGCTAGTCCAGAGCCAGCCCAGGGCCCAGCAGCACTAACCTGCTATTGGCACTACTCGTCCATCTCAGCTCGGCCACCCATGGCCACCCACCATGGCCAGGACCAAACAATGCCCCCCCAGCTGGCACCTTGCACTGAGCAACCCCTACCTCCTGGGTCTTCTCAGGAGCAAATCCATCTGCCTCAGCCTGAACTATGGGCCTACTCAAGAGTTATTTTAAATTCGGTACTCATAACTGTAAATTTTAGCAGAATATGAAGAACAGAATAGCCTGAAAAATAAGAATTTCTCATGGTTGTGATGAGCTCACCAGCTGCCTATCCTTCATGCTACTTTACTGTACTCACATCGATGCCAAAGCACTTTGGAGGGAATCCAAAGAGCTACCAGATGCTGTTTGCTGTTCCCCAAAGAGAACCACAGATTATATCATAATAACAGACTGCAAATCAGAATTAAAAGTGATATACCATAAATCCCTTTTTTAGGGTTCTATTCTGCGGCCGGGGATTTCCAAATGCGATTTTGTGGTTTTTTAATATCTGCTAATATTTTCTTTGGTTTTCCACAGCTGGTTTCTTTGGCTGCCTCTCCTGCTGCCCGAGCTGCCAGCAGAACATCCTCCCTCCTGCTGCCCTTTGCAGCACAGCGTGCAGACAGACGGCTGGAGCTGAGGTTGCTGAGTGGCACATGGTGCCAGCCACCATGGGGGCATGGGGTGCCAGCCACCTCATGGGCACGGGGTGCCAGCCACCATGCAGGGCATTAGGCATATGAAAGCCTGGCACCAGTTGAAAGGAAGATTTTGCATCTCACTCCCGCTCCAAAAGAGACTTTCCACCGGGAGCAATGGACATTTCCACCTCCTGAGCCGGTCTGGTTTCTGCATTCTGACTATAATATTTGAAAATTTAAGGAGCGTGAGATCCACCCACAGATCTACCAACACTTGGTCATATTTCACTGGGAATTTATCATATATTTCCTCATCAATGGAGAATTAAGGCAGAAATATACTAAAGCCCTTCCCAACTCCTGCCTACTCGTAGCCTTCCCCAGACCCCTCCAGCGCTGAGCTGATCCTCTTTACAATATTCACACCACCCAAACTGCTCTCTTCTCTCCCAAACACGTGTCCCTGAAGCACCGACCTGCTCTCTCATCCAACCCCAGCACCTCGCAGCCCTCATGAGCTCCTGGAAGAGCACCTTGAATGGCCTGGGATCTCTTTGCCCCAGCTCTGAATTAACAGAAATTAATTTCCTCAGCGTAAAAGAAGAAATTTTTTTTTTTTATTTAAAAATTTCAAGAAGAGATTGTTTCTGCTCCTTGCATTGTGACACACAGCTCTCCTGAAAGCCTGACCCGTAACGAGGTGGGTAATTAGCAAACAGGGGGACTCCTGCCCCCGGAGAGCAGGAGGCCGGGCAGGGTCCCGCCGCAGCTCCCCCAGCAGCCCCCCCCAGGCTGATGCTCAGTAACACCCCTTGGATCCACCAGCAGCAACAGCAGCCCCCAGACCCGTGTCTGGGGGGGAACCACAACGGAACAAAGGCAACCTCTGAATGCAGTAAGATTAGTGAAGCCTCACATTTAACTTAAATGTCAGGCAATTCTATTTTTTTTAAAAAATGTTAATACTGGAAGACAATAGTGCACAGTAGCTGCTCTGCCCCCTGAGCAGCGCAGGGGAACGGACCAGTGCTCAGCCTTTTCCAATCCAGCCAGTAACTACTCCAGGAGCTCTTGCCCATCTCCATCACAGCTTGCTTTCCTCCTCCTTTGCAGCAGGGAACAGATGGAAGACTTACATTTTAATTTACCCGCTAAATGCTAAGCTGACACAAAAATAAAAATTAAACATAAAGCACAAAAATTCTTTGAAATCACCAGTGCCATAATCTATCCCTCTTCCTGCAACTGCTGAGCCACACACCATGTTTCCTTCTCTTTCTCTCCTCCTCCATCGCCTTCTAATTAAACTTCTCATTTTGAATAAATTCAAGATTGCAATTCCAAAATGGCTTTCCTTCATTATTCTATTTTATTACTATTTTATTGCTATTTTCTATTGCATTTTATCCTATCCCCTACATAGGATGAAGGGAAACGGCCTCAAGCTGTACCAGGGGAGTTTTAGGATGGATATTGGGAACAATTTCTTCACTGAAAGGGTTGTGAAGCCTTGGCAGAGGCTGCCCAGGGCAGTGGTGGAGTCCCCATCCCTGGAGGTGTTTAAAAGCCAGGAGAGGTGGTGCTGAGGGACATGGGTCAGTGGTGGCCTTGGCAGTTCTGGGTTGATGGTTGGACTACATCATCTTAGGTCTTTTCCAACCAAAACACTTCTGTGATTCTACGATTATATCTCCACCATCTTCTGTATAAAAGCATTTTGACTTTCATATTCCAAGTTTTCCATGACAACAAGTCTGGTTTTATCCAAATCTCCACTTAACTCTCACAGTGAAATCTCCCTAACTCCCTGTTGTTAGTGCTGGCCTTTCACAATACCTTTATTTCGTGTCTTAGGGAGACAGGATTGTGGGGATTTGGGGTTTTGGGGGGAGGTGAGGGGTGGTGTGGCTCTCCCATGCTATTATTGTAATTTTACACTTCACCATCATATACTGCATTAAAGTAAATATGCCCCCTCATCACAAATATTTCCAACATACTCATTAAAAAAACCCAAAACACCACCAACAAAATAACATTGCTATCAAGAGACGCGAAAGTTATTCAGTTTGCCAATTCAAGTGAAACACACAGGTTTCTCTCAAAACCATTAACCTGTCTGTCATTTCCAAACTACTAGGATGTGTTTCTTCCAAAACATTGTATTTTATGATTTGCATTAATAATTCATAAATAATTAAATGTCCCTTTTGTATAAGCGCATCATATATTTTTGAAAAATAATGAGTCAGTTGTGGGGTGAAGACAGAGGAGTAACCCTAATATGTCAAGCGATTAGTGATTGGGTGACACATTTGCTTTTTATAGAAATTAATCTAAGCTGATCTTTGATATCTGAAATTTCTATAGAAAAACCACAGCACAAATCCTTTTGCTTTATCAGAAATGCAATAATATTGTGACAGGCAATGTCTACGGCAGATCTCTAGCAAAAATAACCTATTACCTCCTTCTGGTTCGTTACTTTTCTCAGCTTTTCCCTTCAAATATGTTACTTTGGCTGCCAGTTGTCATGACATATTATTTATGAGGCATATGTCTTTTGTTAAGCACTGTTCTTTTTATCGATTTCTTGTCAGGTTTTATTTACTGCCAGATAATACACTAGAACATTTTACTGGCATCGGTCAAAGCATCTTAGTAGGGAACTGGAGCTTAGAACTTAAAACCATTGGGGAATAGGAAACTTGGGATAATTGATTAATTAAGAGAATAAAGCTTTCTGTATTACAAAACATAGCTGACTATTTGTGATAAGACATGCCAAAATAATAACGTCAAAATGATCCGTCTGCGTCAAGAAGAGCATAAAACAATGAAGGATGTGACTAAATACATTCTTATTAGACAATTTTTTGTTTCTTCACTCCCTAATACTTCAACTTTAACTCATTTACTTAAGAGGACGTTAAGAACTTACATTAGCCTATAGATATAAATGAGGGCAATTTGAGTTAATTGCATCAACACACCAATCATGCATCGGCAGAGGTTTATCTCATTAAGCACTTCTCCCTGATCCGTGCTGTGGTATCACACCAGGATGAGCAGCAAGAGCAGAGAACACACACCAATTCACACGTGAGGTCTAATAAAGACAGCACAATCCACGTAGGAATCTGCGCAAGCATGACGTCACCCATGACGCAGGCCAGGTCCGTTAACAGCAGAACAGCTGTCCTAAGTAATTGGCTCCTCAAACATCCCACCGCAGTGCAGACACCCCCAGGAGCCATGGAAACCGCCCTGATGTTTGAACTGTTTTCATAAAGCCACCCCACTTCCTCCTCCACACAAAAAAACACTCTCAAAAAACAGGTAGACTTTTCTGGCACAGTATTATTATTCCATTTACTTGTTCCTTTTCTTCTTTTCTTCTTTTTGAGTCAGGTGGATACAATTAGGCCAGAATTAATTAGATGGAAGAACTAAAAGGATAATAAATCTCTTCACAGTTCTAATGCAATTACTCCAGTTTAGGAAAGGGTCTAAGCAGGAAGTTGAGCTACCTCAAACTCCATCTATTTTCAGAGGTCTTACAAGGCCAGGAATTGGCTCAATCTCAGGACACTAATTCCGGCTTTTGGAAGCTCAGTATTTTCCTTGCCTGGAAATGGAACTCACCCCAGAGCTCTACCTGATGAGCTCGAGCACTTGTGTGTGTCTATTTTTATATACATATATATACACACATACACATGCACTCCACAAACAAACAGACCTATAATTCTGACATCAACTTAAAGACTTTCAGAAAATAATTAATTTCAGTGGAATTCTGAACTCTCCAGAGCAACAGAACCGCTGCTGCTGGGTACAAGGCAGTAGTTGTGAATTTATCAAGCCAAGTTCTCTGGCTCTACCTCAGCAGTTGCTATTTGTGGGGAAGAAAACAGAAATTTGTCTTCAAATTCACCCAGGAATCTGTATGTTGGTGGGTTCTTGCACACAGCCTCTTTCAATCTACTCCTGGTCTTCCACCACGTGCCCAGCCAACACCCACGGGAAGGTCTCTCGTGATTCCCTGACGTGAGGCATCTTAATAGCTTATATTCTGGTAAATGCTATTTTAAACCTTTTTTCTCTGCTCCTCAACAGCAAATCTGGAATTACAGAAGTAAGAGACCAAAGTGGGCCATTTAGTCTAAAACTGCAGAATCTCCCAAATCACCCTAACTAGGTCAACATTTCCTACGCATTCCAATTTCCTTTTGGATACCGACCTCAGCATGCTGATAAATAATTAGTGATTATTAACCAACCTCCTGGCTTATCCAAAGGAGAGCAATAAACTTCTCTGGAGGACAATTCAGAGCCTTACATTAGGCTTCTGCTCAAGAATGACTCTCTGGAGAAGTGATGTTCTCTTCTTCTCTCATACTTTGAAGAGATCCTACAGAGATTAGTGCTATAATTTGGCCTGCTAAATTAGATGCTAACCATCACACCGTACTGATTCTTTCTCCTGAGTTTGAATACAGCTCAACTCCACTTCCATCTTTCAAATGAGAGTTTCTTGTGTTGCTTATCTGCATTTAAACTGTTCTCCAAGGCACATAAAATTGTACACACATTACCTTTACACGGACATCTTGTTAAACATAATGATTACCATTAATATCTCTTACAGCATTGGTACTTTTTAAATGGCTCATAGCTCCATAATAATCTCCTATATCATGTTTGGTGACATGCTCAATGATTCAAATTTACTTAGGACTTAGAAAAAGGATGAAGAACTGAATAAATGTTCTTATTTAATACTCATTCAACTGATTCACAGCTACTGATGTTATTACAACTCCAGAATTAAACACAGGCAAGGCTATAAAAAAAAATAAATCATTACAAGTTTCTCAAAGCAAAAAGTTTGGTAGCTCTCGATCAAAATATCTGAATCTATAGATGATCTGTAATATCATAGAACAACCTGAGCCTCGTTTACTGAACCTCAAAGGGCAGACAAAGAGAAAAGGACTGACCAATTCAGTGAGAAAGAAATCACTTGAACAGCCCAAGGCACAAAAACAATTAGTGAAAAAGAGTGGTATAATTAGACACAAAATATTTCTTATCTACTGCCCATGGCTTGTTGGTAAACTACAAATCCTTAATTTATGCATAGAATTATTTTTTTTTAAATTATAAAACATCCTTACAAGAGACGTGCCCCCAGGAGCACACGGTCCCAGAAGTGGCAATAAAGGGGAGTCCTCTCCAAGTAACTCCTCAGAACCAGGAGGAGCAGTGGGGCCGGGGCCCGGGGACATGAGGCTGCCTCTGCTCCCACGCCAGCCCCAGCCCTGCTGCAGCTCCATCAGTATTTGCAAAATGGGATGGCAGGTTTGCAATTTACAGCCTGATCTCAGCCATAAAAACATTTCAAAGCCGATCTAAGGATGCGCATGATTTATTGCCCAACTGTCATGTAAGTCACATTAAATTAAGTAGTAATATAATTCATTACTTTCTCAAGACTAAATACTCCCTCATATATTATTCTATTGGAAATAACAGGAATAATTGAATCCCTGACATAAACTCCATGAGAAACATGAATAAGGGGATTCCTCATCTATATTCCTTACACTTACCAAACTATGGACAGAGAGAAGTCCACCCTCATGGCATTTACCTTCTGTGCTGTACAGTGTGTGAGACATCACATAACCACCAGTTACACCCTCGGAATCATTGAGAATCCCTCCTAGACCAATGGGACTGGGACCTAACATCACCAAGGCAGAGATGCTCCCTTCTCAAATTCTAAAAGAGAAAAAAAAAAATCAGTAACATGGTCAGATAGAAACCAAGTATGCACTAATAATGCAGTAACATAATATAACGTTTTGGCTTTATTCATAAAATAAACTAAATTTGGACTTGATGATCTGGAAGGTCCCTCCCAACCTAGGCAATTTTAAATAGCCTGAAGTTTTTCAGTATTGTGCCATTTCTTCTCCAAGTTCACACTTCACACAGCAGTCTCATAACTCTCAATTAATGGTCCATGGGACCACTAATTTTTTTTCACGTGCAACAGATAATTCAGATTGACACAATCCCCCCCATATACGGCTTTTTCTGAGCAGTGGATATGCCAAGGCCATACTGAACGGCTCCATCTAATCACTACAGAGTGAGGTTTTAAATTATTTAGAGAGATTTTAGAGCGAGACAATAGTTTCTGATTTGCCTGAGCCCAAAAAGTAGGAAAAAAAGACAATTGTAATAATTACAATAAAGAATATAATAAACTTGATTTTGGATTCCCTTTCTTTCTCCTTCTTTTAAGAGATTTTATTTTGAAGAGCTCTGCATAAAGCATGAGCGCTGAAAATTTTAAATGGAGATTTTCTGCCTGCTTTTCCCAACACGACCAGGATTTAAAAGAAGGAGAGGTGAAAACCTGCTCGGAAGGCGCATCTCTTTGGCTCTGGGGAAGGGGAGGGAGGCGCAGAGGAGGTACAAGGACGTGACTCACACATTGGCCCGACGTGGGCAGAGAGCACCGGTTCTTACATCCCATAGTTATAACACACGTGCATATTTCGGTCTCCCCGGCGCCAGGTGTCGGTGCCGCCGCTCGACACGCACTCAGCAAAGTGCAAAGCACCACGTCAAACGCCAGAAAGGCTTTCATTTGGGCTGGAAGATTGTCCTCTTCCTTCCTCAGGCTCTGAATCGTAGCGCCCAGCCCCCGGCTCAGTGCCAGCCATGCCTGGGGACACAGGGACAGGGCAGAGCACCCATTCCAGCTCAGTTCCAACTTCCTTCAGACAAAACAGATACCAGGAAGCCATCAACAGCAATTATTGACAACGGCACTGACAAATGCTGGAGGTACAGAAATTGCTCATCTCTCGTGCAATGTCGTAAGTAAATGAAGAGTATTGGTTTCTGATTTCAGAAGATTATATTCTTTCAATACGTGGGTTTGTTCTCATCAGAAACCAGCACACATATTTTTCCTCCTTTCGCTTCTATTAAGAGACATCATCTTTACTAACTCCTTTGTACTAATTATACTACATTGAATTCGATTACCTTGTATTAAAGTAATACATTAAATAATTTGCACAACTTAAAGTGTTTCTAAAGTGGCTTAGATCATCTTGTATTTCAAATATTTAGCGTCTGGAACACTTTCCAAAGAGTTGCCACTGAAGCTGTAGGGGATCTGCCTCTGAAAGCCCTACCTACCTCTAGAAGTCTGCACTAGAAGTCTGCAGAAGTAAACTGAGTTACGATTGATGATTTTCTTGTTTAGAATCAGCCAACAGGAGTTAAGTGTTCCCATTCAGACTAAGGTTTGACAACTCTTTCAGTGTAAAAATATTTCCTAATATCCAGATCTGGGGTTCCAACTCCCAGCTTGCTCCCAGTTCCCAGAGCACTTGCCAGTTCAGTCCTCCCTGAGGATACTGGATTCCCTTCTTGCTCTTCGGCACCCCACGGCTCCCGGGGTTGCCTGGGCAGGTGGCCACGGCCTGGGGTGATGATGATGCTGCAATAAATACCATCATCAGTTCCATACCAAGGAATTTCAGCTCCAGTTGTTTGTCTCAAAAGTGCATTTCTGAATACGTTGAAGGTAAAAACCAAAATCCCAAGGAATTTGGATGAGAGAAAGTATATCAGCATCCTGTAGGTAACAGCCAGCTCCTGGAGTGTTGCTCAGACTCTCCTGAGCCTCCTGATTCTCTGCTGGGATTACGGACTTGTAGTTTTTAAGCAAGCTCTAGGAAAACAGTGGCTGGGAATTCACATTTCACTGAGGAAGTTTCATTCTGCAAATAGTAATGCTCCAAGTGCTTCTTTTGTGCAGGGTAGTTTTGAAGCAGCTCCTCTAGAGATTAAACGTTCGGGTTAAACATTCATAAGACTCTTCATTATTGACTGAATTTTTGATTGGAGTCCTGCTGCCCTGTGCAACGTGTGAAAACATTGAAAAATTGGCTGGACATTTCAAAATTATTAATTCAACAGAGAAAACAACCCAGAGTCTTCTGATGCCTGAAGTGCGTACAGCTAACAGCTAGAAAGCAATTCCATGTGATAAGTGTAAGTGTGAAATGAATATGAAAAGATTAATGAAAATAATGGAAAAGTTTTCGAGAAGCATTGAGTTGAAATTTGTTCTGGGTACAAAATGCGCAATTATAAGTACTGTAATCATTTTTCCCTATAATTATATTCTAAAAATTAGCAGATAATTAGTGGTAAGGAGCATTCTCTTGTATTCATTTCTTACTACATGCTTTTTATGACATTCTCAAGTCATTACAGCCTGGGAAATACTCCATCTAAAACCTTTGTGTTCCAGCCTTGGTGCATTCCTCATGACTGAAGACAAGGAGGGATGTTCCTCCTGCTTCCAAAGCCCCAAGCTGGGGTTGCACTCTGTGTCTTCTCTTGAGTGTCGCCTGCTTTCGGGATCTGCGTGTGGGATTCTCTGGAAGTAAGGACTTGTCAAAGTTGGGAGCTGCCAGAAGGTCCCTGAGTCCTGCCCCACCATGTCCTTGCCCACAAGGGATCTTCTGTGTCACCGTCGGGAGAAAAGCTCCAAGGTCAGTCTGGATTTGAGTGTCCAAACCGGGCTTTATGCTTGAGAGAGGCACAAGTGTTTGAAGGGCTTCAGAAACTCCTGGCTTTGAAACAAGCCCACAATCTCGTCCCAGGGGACAATAAATACTGTTTCTCTGGGCAGATGTAAGAGGCGCTGGGGGGATGCATTGACACTCCTCCCACAGCCCCTCGGGCCGTGCTCCCCCCAGTGTCACCTTCTTGGAAGGGGCTGCCCAGGGTGGTCCTGGAGGCACCATCTCTGGAGGTGTTCAAAAGACAGGTTGACGTGGTGCTGGGAAACATGGTTTAGTGATGGTGTTGCATTTTGTCTGTTGTGTGGGTGTTTATTTTCGACAGACTTAGGGTGACGGTTGGACAAGATGATCTTGAAGGTCCCTTCCAACCTAGAAGATCCTATGATTCCATGATTCCAGGGGGAGGGTTTCTGCCCTGCTCAGCCACTGGGGTTGTACCAGGAGGTGAGATGGAGCCATGGCCTGGAGACCATGATCTCATGATTCAAAGAGCTTTTATTTTCCGAAAATATAGTATTGATTTTAACTAAAAGCAGGGTGATACTGCAGGTGTATAGAACTTTTACAAAGGAATTTACAAATTAATGAAAATTTCAATTTTATTTTTTGTTATTAAATCATTGTGTTAAAATCTATAACTGAAAAAAATATTTCTATCAATTTATTCTTATGAAATTCATAAGAAATATTCTTATGAAAAAACATCTACTTTTCCCTGTAATTCAGTCAGCAATTCAGTCTCCACCTCAGCTCCTTTCCTAACCAACATTTTGTGAGACTTGGAGTTGCTTTTCCAGGTTACAGTGCAAGAAAGAAAAGCCAACTCCAATTCCCCTCATACATCTTTGTGACACATTTGTTATTGAGGCAGTGGTGTGCAGCTTCCTACAGCTGATGGAACAAATGTTTACTGAATTTCAATATTAATAAATATTTTAGGCCACCATAATTGCTTAACATATTTGTACGCTGTCTGTCACAAGATTACAAACCTGTCTGTTTAAACTAACCAAAAATAAAGCGTGCCACAAAAAAACCCAACCCTAGATTTGAGTGCTGCTGCTCTCTCACTGCAGGTTTATCCTGGGAAGCTCATGGGTTGGGCAGGGAAGTGGTGATGGTGAGAGGAAGAGGAAGGTGGCAGTGCCCCTGGTACCACTGGAAACTCTAAAGGGACAGCCCATCTTCTGCCGCTTTGGCAAAACACCAGCCCCAGACAAAGACCCAGAGAGTGTGAGGAAGGAATTTAGTATGCACCTTCGTAAAGCCCTGACATTTCATGGCACATTTGATGAGACAAAGAGAATATTAAAGTACTGACCTTTCCATTTAAATCTTTGGCATAAAGACAGGATCTGGCCTTTATGATAAATTTCTAAATTACACTTTAGTCCAAACTTCTTCCTTGCATACCTCTTTGTTTATTACTTAATTGTTTAACTTCTGCCCTGCCAACAAGTACAGACACTTAACAATCATGAGTAGTTGAGCTGAATTAACTGCACAGGCAGAGATACAAACAGTTATGCAGGTAGTTGGTTTTGAGGCTCTACAATTATTAATTATCTACAATGTTAGGGTACAAGCTGAAAGAAAGAAGTCAGAATGTACTAGAAACGTTTTCATACTGAAGGAATTAAAAAAATAGTCACGCAGGTCTGGCAAGAAAGAAGAGATGCTGTAAGATAACAGCTTATTGAATTTTTTTTTCTATTTTCTACTTGCTGATTGCTATGAATTTAATTTGGTCACAGCCAGATCAAAAAACTCCTCTGCTTATAGGCGCAAGGGAGTGTCCTTGCCACAAGGAAGGTACATCCTCTGCTCTAGCGGGATAGCCCAATGGTTTCAGGGAGAGGTGAAACCACTGGGAGACACCAACACAAGGTTTTGGGAACTTGGGTTAGAAAAGAGGGAATGGATGATGTGCCAGGGACCCACAGCCCCAGAGGACGCTGAAATCCAGGAGTAATGAAGGTCAGCGGGGCCTGAGGAGGCTCCGAACAGAGAGAGACCAGGGAGGGTGGTGTGATGGGACCAGAGGTGGCTGAGGTGGAGAAGCTTTGAGGAGTCCATCAAGACTGAGGACCTCAATAAACCATTGCAATGGTATTGTGCTTTACTGACCCACAGCACACATCGACCTGTACCAAATCCTTTCAGATGTGGGGAAATTACCACTTTACCGAAGTATATTGTAGATAGGAGTGTCCTTATTAAAACTCCACATTTTGAATTTAAAGTTCTCTCTTGAGTGTTCAGCACCACCCTCTCAAACATCATAAACAGAAAATTCAATATTCCCATGCTATTCATCAGACTGTGGTCTAAAAGGGGTTGGCTTAGATTTACATCTTTACCCCACTCCCAAAGTCCATCTCCTCATCTCCACTGACTTCAGAGCTGGTAACACCTTAGACACTTCCCGACAGCCCTTCCCAACACTGCCAAGGGACAGAAAGAGGAAACATGCAACAGGCAAGGGTTTCTTCTGAATTTGCATTGTCATGTCCACCCAGTTTTCACAATCTCATCTTTACACAAAAAGTCAAACAGCCACCGGTGGAGACCATACCTGGTGACTCGTGTCACTGTAACGTTGGTGCTCCACTTGCTGGCATGACTGTTGAGCTACCTCTGCTCACTAATATGCAAATTAATACATTTAAACAAATGTCATTCCTTTCTTAATAATATGGAAGATTAAAAAGACCTGTCTATGGTCTATCTTCCTAATTTTTCATGTTACCTGGGTATTTTATTGTATTATTATTACTAAAGTTAGTACCATAACATATCCTTACTCGTACGAAACAGCATGAGAATGACCCAAGAATATCTACACATTCATTTAAATGCCTGCCATTGAGAGAATTAAGTCCCCTCCTTTGATGAGTTGTACTTCACTAGAAAATAAGCTAAAATTCAGGTCCTTCTTGACATACTATGGTATTGAACTTGCGGGTGTGTGTATTGCAGTGCCATGGAGACAGCCAGAGGCCTGATGGAAAGCACCGGTGTGATGCGGGAGATGTCTCTGTGCCCAGCAGATGCTCTGACACAGAGTTTTGCACACTTGGTTTTACAGCTCCTTGGTGCTGCCTCTTCCTCCCCTCAACCCACAGTAATTGCAACTGCTTCTAGATACACTGGAATTAGTTTATGGATCATTGAAAATGAGCAAAATCCCAGTGTATTTCCCCCCACTTTGCCCACCCCAGCAGCAGCCCCTCTTTGCTGAAGGCCCTAGTGCCACCCGCTCCCAACACAACCTGATGGACCAGAATGTCAAGATCAAGAGTTTCCACTGGAGCCTACTACTCCTTTTAACAAAATCGCTTGCAAATTCATGGAAAGCGCCCACACCTTGCTACACTTGATTCACAAGAGAAGTAAATAAGATGAATTCCATCAAGGACAACAGGTGGGACTATGCAGATCTTTTCATCATATGTTATCCATACTTTAAATTTAACAATCAATCTTGAGGAAGAAACAAATTCCTTCTGTTCCTTTATCAGAAGCTGAAGGCCAGAGGTGAAATAATCTGAGTCAATCAATAAATACTACCGAGGATTTAGGGAGTGATACCCAGGAGAAGGTGGTTGGGGGGCTGGTGGCAGATTTAAGAGCCATGTGGGATTACAATAAATTTTACTTTAGCTCTGGGCAAAGCAGGGTGAGAAATACTGCCACGTCAAAGCATTTCTGTGAGCTGTCCCTGCTGTGTAATGGCACGTCACCCGAGAACGTTCTATTCCCTCGCACCCTATTCCTCACCCAGGTGATGGAGCAGTCTGATTTGCATTCCTTATTCAAAAGTGCCACGGCACTGAAAATGTCTTGATCATCGCACATCAGACAACAGTAACGGCAGAATGGCCGGGGTATTTTGAATTTTGGAATATAATACATGGCCTACGTGACACAGTAGTGCTGGGTGATGTGACAGAGGCAGGGAAACGCTCGCCTACCTGGGATCCCGAGACAAATGTAGTTACCCAGCACCTTTACTCTCTCCTTGACTTCCCATCTCTGGGGAGCAAACTCCATCTTGAACACTGCTGATACTGAGTGACTAAATGCAAATTTTGATAATCATCAAATCTAGAAACTTTAAAGGAACAAAACCAGCTGATATAAATCACTTCAGTTTCAGTGGAAGCCATGGCTTAATTTCAGCTAATGCCGGGTGGGAGTTAATTCTCTGGTTTCCATCTAGAATATGAATAACCTGAAATGCCACTTCTGCAACTCTTACGCATATATAATTTTATGAGAACTCTTCTTGAAGTTAATGCCAGTTCATTTGAATTTATATACATGTGCACAAAAGTATTTAGAGGATTAGCATTTAAGTCCAGAAATAATACTAATTATCAATGAATAGAAACAGCCAGGATGGTCACATTTCGTGGCTACCCTCATCGTTATTTATGAATCTTTATGTTTATTTCTTAATAAAACCAAAGTATTTCCTCCTGTCCCTCTCTCTCAAGGTTTAATTATCTGTGGCACTGACCATAATGAACACATTTGATAAAGATTCTCTTGTGGTAACACATATGTCTGCAACAAATCAAATGCCTTGCTTCAAAAGATCATTTTTAGGGGAATAAGCATATTTAAAAAAAAAAAAAAAGCCCAAAACATTTCTAGAGGCTATAAAAACATGTATTAGAATCCCAGGGCAACTAAAACCGAAATAAATTACTGTGAGGTAAATTCTAGTGATACAGATCTAAATCCTGTTCGTGCTTTAATGTAACATGTTAATTAAATTAAATTAAAATCTAATTGTAAAAACAAAAGGTGCTTTTCAGTTTGCTTGAAGTTCTGATAGAAGCAGAGCTCCAATTGCAACAAAACCCATAGAGAATTCAAATATGGAGTTTTTGTTTCATGGGAATAAGTGAAATTAAATGAAGGAGAGGCTGTACCCTTTCCCATCTGGATGTATGGCTCTAAGGGAAGCTGTAGCTCAGACCCTGATGGCCCTGAAACTTGGGAGCTTTGTCAAAATCTCAAGTGCCAGAGAACAGAGGAAACTTCTGCCTGTTTCTATACTATCACTTACAAAATATATTCTCTCTAACATAAAAGCACGTGATCATTTGACATTTATTTTAAAGATGCCAAGCTTCTTGGCATCCCACATGTTCATTTCTAATTTATAACATGACCTTCCGTGTGGTCCAGACAATGTGGTCCACATTTGCTTTAAAACATGTGCACACGCTCCAACCGTCACCTCACTTGGAACAGGCACTGGAAGAACGGGAAGGAGTTGAGATTATTCATGTTTTTTTCAAGTCTCTTTCCCATTCTCTATGGTGTGTGAGAAGTCATAACATCCCCAAACTGCACAGGGCTTCATCTACCAAGAGATCTCTTCCATTCCACACTGCTCCCTCCTTTCAGAGCAACACTCTCTGCCATTACCTTTCATTTTCCTTACGGATCACTCCAATTACTTCCCAGAGCCTGTGTCAGCTTCTCCCCTCCTGCTGTTAGCAATTCAGTACCAACACCAGCCCCTCCTGAACCTCTGCTGTTTCACAACACTCTGACTTCCTCTTCAATCTCTTCAAAAAGCCATTTCCTACACAAATAGATCATCTGTCTGGAAAACAGTTGCCTGTAGTTTAGTTTTATATTTGTCTCTTTGATAACAAATTAATATTCATGCTATTTTAATCCTATTTACTAGTTTAAGTCATTAGTTTCAGTGCTGATCAGGATTTTTTTAGGCCCCCTGGACTCTAGCATATTTTCCATTAAGGTACTATTCTAGTAATTTTAATAAATGAAAATGCAATTTAAATCAACATAGTCGAGTGCAATGGGAAAAGAATACCCTCACTCATTAATTACATTTTCTGTAGAAGACCGATGTGGAGATGTATATTACATGTTTGCGTATGTGGCTGAGTGCGGAGAAGAAATCACAAGTCAGATTCCTTCTAATTAAGCCATTTTTCCAGCTGACAACTGTCAAAGCTATCCCAGAAACCCATGAATATTAAAGTGCTGTTCACTGGCACATTTGGCATTTTGAAGCTGGGCAAATAGAAGTCATGAAATATGAAAGGAGTGCCCCACGTCAGTCTGCAGGAAACGTTGCCATTAAGATGATGTATGGGAAAATTCACACCTTCATCTTCTGGGAGTACTATACTGTATTTTCTGTATTACTTTGCTTCAAAAGCATTATTAGTGGCTGACAGTCTTCCTTCTTTCTGAAAGAAGTTTATGAAACGTATTACAGTCAAGATTTTAAACGCCTGTTAATATTGATATATGTACTTATCTAAAAGAAGTGCATATTTTTATTTATAATGAAATTCTCTGCTGAGAGAGCATTCTAATGCAGCTCTTTTTCATATCTACTAAGAGTGACAAAGTCATTAGATTAGTTCTAAAAAAACCTCTACAATTATCTCCAAATATAATCTAACACAGAATAAAACAAAAGGAGGGGACTTTCTTACTTTAAACTTCAGACTTAACTTTATTTCTGTTGTGGTTATCCCATTTGTGACAAGCAAAATTCTCAGAAAACTTAAATTCACATCACACAACATAACTGCTGGCCTCCAACCAGCAAAGTGTAACAGAGTGTGGTGAGAGCCTGGCCCAGGTTGCCCAGAGAAGCTGT